>CAXIVR010000010.1:81402152-81853280 GCA_964035755.1 Teleogryllus oceanicus | reverse complement strand
ATTTTTGAGGATGAGTATCCATGAAAATGAAATCAATGTCATCTTTATACATGTTTCTCACTTTACCCTTTCAAGCAATTTAAAGATTTTTAATTAAGTTTAGAAAATGTCGCAGGGGCTTCATTTAAAGTACCCCCAAAATTCAAAGAATTCTTCTCAAAATCGCAGGGCTTTGAGTCACACCAAATTAATGGGGGAAATCATTTTGAAAACAATCCTGTGAAAAGCACTCAGTTTGTGTAGAACACATATGAACTGACAAACGTACATGGACCACACCGTGGTTAAGGGCGAAACAATCGATTTTTTTTTTTCAAATTTCGATAGGTTAAGGTATTTTTTAAGTCTCCCTAAAACGATTTCGCTGAAAAACAATTTTTCGGGCATTTAAAAAGCAATTTCTTACCACGTGCGTTTAGGGGCCCCGCCCACTTTTCTGTCAGATATATTTTTTAGACCTTGTATCTCACTTTTTGTTAGCTGTTGCACGATAGGGATTTTTGTTTCCAACTTGTGAGTGTGTTGGCTACACTGGCAGGAGAACATGGTCGTAGTTCGCTTGTTTTTGTGGCATGCAAACACGTGAAATACAGACCGTTCAGTCATGTGACCGGTTTTTTTGACAGCCACTGTCGCCAAACCGCAAGGATCTCGTCTGGGGCGTGGTCGGCTATTAATATGCAGAAATGATTCGCTTTCATTTCGCGAACGTTGGCTAACGTGTCTTGGAGCCGTGGAACAACCTAATGTATTGTCAATCCGACAAAGGAGAAAGTTCAATGAAAAATATTGTATTATAGTAATAAGATGATGTTGAAATACTCTGAAACTAGGTTCAAGATAACTATTTTAAAAGTTAATAATTTACGTGAACTGCGTTCAGTTTGAATTTGGAGAGATCGTTGCAGAAATGAGAGGTTCAGCTAACGGGACTTTCCTTTCTTGGCGAGTCCAGGGCGGGCCTTTGTCAGAGTTTCAGGATCTACGCTTGTTTATGACCCTTTTTTGTGTACTTTTGCCTGCGTTACCCCCACGGGGGTCCCGTCGGATCCCTTCTGCGCCTGCTGAACCTTAGTGAGATCGTTGACACAGACGAGAGGAGACGTGAACGATTTCACTCCAAATATTTCGGAGATTTCCATTATTTATTTTATATTTATAATATTTTTTATATTATATTTAATTCACTGTGTTATTAGATATAACATCAATAGAAACTAATAATAAGTTAAATTTACAGTTTAATAACATTAATAATAGCTATTTATAATATATTTAATTTATAATTACTTGCATTTTAATTGCTTTATTTATTATAGAAGATATTTATTTTTGTAATAATATTTAATGTAGTTTATTAGAAATATTAATAATTTATGAGTAACTTTAGCAATGAGTCCACCGCAGAAGGGAGAAGTGACGAAGCATCAACGCCAAGAAGACATCTTTTTTATTGCAAGATATGTAGAAGAGCTGATGATGTGAGGCAATATAGAAACTTCTTCAGTTATTGACCAGACTGCCTATGCATTGAATTTGGAAACTCACATTGTTCAAAAGTAAGTAAAATTGTAATAAAGTATCAGGTGAAATTGTCTTGGATAATGTTAAATTTACTGTCACAGATTTTGGAAACAAGACCCTGATACTGCACTGACTCCAAAAAGAAAGCGTCCAGGAATAGAAGGGAAGAAAACATGTGAAGTGGATGATTTTGGACAGGGCTAAATTAGGCGCATTATTTATTCAATGTATGAGAATGGTAAGTAATTTACTTATATTTGCATGTAAGCAACTTCCTATGTTTTTTTAAATACAACATTTTTCTCAGGTGAAAGTGTTACTCTGAACTCAATTTTGACTGCAGTCAAACATGATAGAGATATAGGGTTTACTGGGGAGAACTACTTTGTCTTACCTGCTTCGTGCCATGGGTTTTGAATGGAAAAGACAGACAACCGCAGGTCACTAATGGAAAGAAGTGATATTGTTGTTGCAAGATCAGATTTTTTGATGGAATATATGAAACTGAAGGCTCAAGGTTCTGAATTTGTGTTTTTAGATGAAACATGGTTTTATTCAAAAGGCAAGCAAAAAATCTAAGAAATTTTTAGCGTTGAAAAGTATGAAAATCTTTATTGTATAGTATAGAAAGTCATAAGTGAATCAAGAAGGCATGATTTGCATGTAATGAAATGCATGATTTGTGAAATTGTAGTTATTTCAGTGAGTGTAATGACTTATGAGTGTCATGAATATTGTGTCTCCAGTTTGAAGCACCATCATAGTGGTTTAATATGATTTTATTTTGCTACATAAAAGGTATGTAGTATTACATGCAGGAGGTGCAAATGGTTTCATTCAGGATGCAGAACTATTGTTTCCCTCGAAGACAAAAGAAGTAGATGAGTACCGTGGAACTATGACAGCAGAAATGTTCCAAAAGTGGATGAAAGAGGAATTACTACCTCGTTTGCCAGAACCATCAGTTATTGTAATGGACAATGCACCTGTTCATTCTGTGCTGGTGAGTGACATTTCAAGAAGTGTTCTTTTAGAAATGTAAAAATTATTCTTTCAAAGAATACATTTAATCCTTTATAAAAATAACTGATTATGAAACAGGTTTTGCAACTAGTCAGTGGTAAAAGAGGTTATTTCAACAATTATTTACTTCACAAAAAAGGTGAAATACAAAATTTATTATATTAAATTGTGTTCAGTGATTTTAGTTAAATCAGTAAAAATAATGTCTCTTAGAGAACTAGATTACCAATAGATGCATTTCTTTTATTTGTCTATTATTTATCTTTCTTTTATATTTATTTAAAGAGAGTATAAAAGAAATACAATTTTGAATAAAATTGAAATAAACATCCTTTTGTCATTTCTAATTTTCTAGAAAGTGAAAAGGCCATCATCCAAGTGGAGGAAGAGTGAACTGCAGGAGTTTCTTCGTGAGCACAATATACCATTTATGCCTGAGCATACTTTTAAGAGTCTTCTTTTGAAAGCTTCTGAAGTTAGTGTTCAGAAAAGGTACTCTTGAAATAAGCATAAGTTTTGTTGAATTAAACATACAATAAGGCAGTTTTATTTTTGCATGATGATGTGATTGCCAATGTTGTCATTAGTTGAAAAATCATATCAGTGTATGTGGGTGCAGATATGTTGTGGATGAAATTATTGAAAAGCTGGTCATCAAGTTCTGAGGTTACCCCTGTACCATTGCCACTACAATCCCATTGAGTTGGTATGGAGCCAATGCAAAAGATACTACCAGAGACATCGTGGTACCACTTTTGACCACCAAGCAGTGACAAGAAAATGGAAGCAAGCATTAAACCAGGTTTCTGCGGAGAAGTAAGTGACTTAAAATAAAAAAGCAAAATATTGCCTTGATTTTTTTTTTCTTTTTGCAGGAAGTTGTTAATATAAAGTACTCCTTTATTCTGCTTTAGCTGGAAAAATTATGTGGCACACACAGAGAAAATTATAGAAGAATTTATTCTTCTCGCAGAGTTGCAAGCTGCAAAACTAAATATCCAGATGACTCCCTCGCTGTTCCCATTCCCGGGCCCTCTGGTGTCTCTACTTAAGAGAGTTATGGTCAGTATCATTACATCTTCAATGCAGTATATTTCATTATTTAAAAAGTGTTACACCATCATGGGCAAGTAAATGATTGTATTTAAGATGAAATGTTGAATCTTAATTGTTTTTAAGCTGATCTTGGCTTTTTGAAATATATTTTTTACCATTATTACTTTTGTTGTTATTTGTACTTTACAGGTGTCTCAGAGTCATCTATATACATCAATATTGGTAAAAACTTTAATAGATTTTATATCAGAATTTAATTTTCAACAAACGTTTATGAAATAAGATGTATGTAAATTTTATACTTCAGATCTTTAACATCAACAAGGACACAACTACTCTTTCAACATCCAGATGAATTTCAAATAGTGACTATTGAAATAGTGTCAAATAATGACCAATAGCGAATACTTTGTAAATATATGATGTTCAGAAAGGAACATATGTGCTGCATTAGAACTGAAAAACTCCTAAAACTCAAAACATATGTTTGTGTGTGCGAATGTGGTTTTTTTTTGTTGGGGGAGACAGTCTGTGGTACCACTTCATGTTTACGAAATATTTTTATTTATATTTACTTTTCCTTGTGACTAGCTGTTTATATGTATTAGTTGAACTGAATGTACTCTTAATTCTCTCTGAAAATAAATATAGTGTACTTGAAGTAGTTAGAAAGCATGTGGGACTGTAATGGTTTGTTGGTGATGGGAGTTGTAGTGTAACAAATGTCGTTCTTATGAAGGTGAAGAGCAGCGGGGGGGTTGAGAAAAAAGTTTAAAAGTCCTAACTGTGAATTTCTTGTATACAATGTAACAAATTTAATTTTATTCTATAGAATATGTAGTAGTATTTTATATTATATATTGCATTGCAGTAGTCTTTATCTTTTTTATTATTATTATTATTATTATTATTATTATTGCATGTTTAATTGTCTTGTGTGTGTTTGGCCTTAAGCAACCATCCTGACAAGGTTTTATCTGGGTTTCCTTGGTGCTTAAGGTAGATGCCGGGATGGTCCTTTGCTTGCTTCCCAGAAGTAATATAGCATTTTGCCCTCCTTATCAGTAGGTTTTGTAGGTATACTTCTCAGAAGATATAATCAGTCACATCATTATGTCTGCACATGTTAACTTCCTGTGTAAATTCTTTTTAGTAATTATTATATAATTCTAATTTTTTTTATTAAAAGGAAGAAATTTTTCAGTTATTTGAAGTTAATTTTTGATGTCTATGAATCAGGTATGTAAAATGATGTGTGAATGAAAGTATGTGAAGTAGTGTTGATTTTGAATGAATGGGCTGAAAACATATTCTAATAACATTCTTTCAGTCTCATCAAATATTAACTCAAGTAGTAGAAAATATCTTCCTAAAAAGAGTTAGAAATGCAGACTTAATGAAAAGTTTCATCTTTTGAGCAGTATTTTAGTTTCTTGTGTTGTAAGACATCTTAATGCAATACAAAATTAGAAATTATCAAATTAGGCTGTTAGGTCTAGTTTGATAACAAATAAAGTGTTATCGTATAAGATGTTACAATACGAACATCATTCATTGTTTTATCCTCTTCAAATGTATAATTTTTTCAAAATTGACACAGTTTACTCCTCACTCAGGCAAATGTAGGCTGACACTCAAAATAGTTAATAGTAGGCCATGAACTGTTAGGATTTTTAGTATGTTCTAAAAGGACTTGGGAAGCTCATTTTGATTTTGTACAATTTGACTTTAAATTATCGAAGTGGATAAAATTTACTGAACTTCAAATAGGTTTGGTGGAAATGTTGTATCCTTCAAATAAATAACAATACAAATAAAGGGAATTATTTTTCACTTATATGTTTGCTTTTTTATGTTACCTTTATACCCATCTTCTAAATGACTTTTGTTTATAGATAATGAAGTTATTGAAGGTATGAAATGTTTCAATTTTCATTTCTAAGGTTAAAATTTGCTAAGTTATAATGAAAATCAATTTATCTTTCATTAATTTGATTATATTAACATTCTATATATCCTTTAAATGACAAGACTTCAATAATTCATAGCACTTGTTAATCTTAATTTTAAGAACAGACTATTGGTTTCCATATTTAAATTTACCCGATGTTATTGATCAATTGAATTACCTGAGAATTCTGCCAAATTGTACTCTGAGAATATTTACTAACTTGTACCCTTTTTCCTACAGAAATCTTTGAATGTAGTGTGAATATTTTCCAAAGTTGTATAATCAGGAGAACCCAGTATTGTGAAAAGAAATCAGCAAATGAATAGTAGTTTCATGTTAATTATACATAACTAACATAACAATTAAGCATTGTTTTACCAGTCAAGAATCACTGAACAAATAACTAACCATATCTATAAGTTAATGATCAATAACTGCCACAGGCTATGTCATGTCATAAGAACAATGTGAGAATGAAATAGCTATTACAAATATCAGATATAATAATGCAAAACATTGTACAGTACATAAATTAATTTGAATAATCTGAACACGCAAGATCGAAAGTACCAACAAAATTCCAATAGTTTTACAAGGCCTACGTGGGAGTTTTGCAGCATTATTCCCTATCATACTCCTGTCAGATGGTTTAATTCACTCAATCACACATGTTCTCAACAGCATTTCGAAATGTTTTGAGCACTTCGAACAATTTTTCATCATTATTGATAGCGGAATTAAATTAATTTTTCGTGAAAACTGTTTCTAACCTCCATGCACTGAAATTACATTACAAATTACATTATAACAAAACTCGGCCAGCGAATGGGCCAGCTGTTAAGGCTACTCAGCTGACAGGCGGAAGAATATTTTTCGCATTGCGATGCGGTCCTCGGCGATGCTCATTTGTCATACAACCTGTCATTAAAATCGCTTACTGGCCTGAACCTTCTGTAGTTGTGTGTTTGTTTTTGAATTTTGTGCCTGAAGACCCTTAGTGAGACCTTAGTGGGATCGGCAGCAATTCTCGAAAAGTATTGGTTAAAGAGATTAGCCACTGTTGCCGGATCGTTCACATTTATATCGTTATATTTTAAAACAACATTCTCTACGGGTTTTGTTTGAGTGTGCTTGTGAGTAGGTGTTGTATTGTTACGTTTGTGGGTGTTTGTTTACCTGTGTTTTGTTGTGTTTATTGAAGATGACAAAACCCAAAGGTGTTTTCAAGAAACGTAACATTAGAGGAAACAAATATAAAAAACCTCTGCTAGAGGTTATGTCATGTGGCGATGAAGTTCGTATACCTTGTTCAGCAACAAGTGCTTCATCGAACAAGCTGTCACCATTTGAAGACAGTTACAGTGAATTTACTGAAACTGACAAAGGGTGCAGTAATGTTATTATAAATTTAACTATACTATCTAACATAATTAGCAAATTTGTGCAATGTAAATAGTGTGGTGAAACAGTGTGAAGATATGTGAAAGTGCCAGTGGAAGAAAAGGCCCAGCAATTTTTTTTAGATATTATATGTACCAAGTGCGTAGCTGTGATTTCATTAATGAGCTCTTCAAAACCCGAAGCAAATGGCCCTTATGAAATAAATACCAGATTAGTTTATGCCTTACGTTCTATTGGCAAAGGCATGGCTGCAGGGAAAACATTTTATGCTGTGATAAACTTCCATCAGCCACCGAATAAATTTCAAAGACTCACTACAATGTTAGAGAATGCTGTGTCAGAGGTCAGTGAGGAGAGTATGGAACTGGCTGTCAAGGAAGCAGTAGAAGAAAATGATGGCTGCACAGATATTGGAGTTGCACTAGATGGAAGTTGGCAAAAAAGAGGGCATACTTCATTTAATGGGAGGACGCTACCAGTATTGATACTGGTAAAGTGTTAGATGTTGAAATAATGACCAAATATTTCCAGAGTTGTAAACTCAATAAAGGAGAAGAGCATAACTGTGTGGCTAATTTTAGTGGAACAAGTGGGGGCATGGAAGTTGATGGTGTGCAAAAAATATTTCATCGGTCTGTGAAAACAAGAGGGGTACGTTACGTCAAGTACTTCGGAGATGGTGACAGTAAGGCCTACAACAATGTGGTGAACTCTAGGCCATATGGGGATGTCAGTATAACAAAAATGGAATGTATGGGCCTTGTCCAAAAATGTTTGGGAACAAGTCTTAGAAAATTAACTGTAGATATGAGAGGTAAAAAATTAGAAGACGGGAAATTGTTGACTGGGCAGGGTCGATTAACGAAAACAGAAATAGAAAACTTACAAGTTTATTATGGACAGGCAATTAGAAGAAATAAAGACAATCTGGAGGCAATGAAGAGAGATGTTTGGGCCATATTTTTTCACAAGTCATCGACTGATGAAAATCCATGCCATGGATTGTATCCAACGGGGGAAAATTCTTGGTGTAAATTTAACAGGGCACAAAAAACTGGAGAACTATCTCATAAAAACTCTCTTCCAGCTGCAATTATTAGTATAATAAAACCTATTTTTAGAGACCTTGCAAATCCTGACCTCTTAAAAAAATGTCTGCATGGGCAAACAGAGAACCCCAATGAATTTTTTAACAGTGTAATTTGGAACTGCCTACTTAAAACTGTATTTGTAGGCGTGCATACAATGAAATTAGGAGCTCATGATGCTGTTATAACATTCAATTGTGGGAATATTGGAAAGTGTTGGGTTTTAAAGAAGTTGAGAATTGACCCTGGCAGAAATATGATAACTGGGCTGCAATATTGTGACAAGAGGAGGATAGCCGATGCAGACAGATGCTGTATCTAATATGTCTAGAAAAGCAAGACAGACATCTAGGAAGGTAAAAAGGAAATTGGAAGACATGCTGGAAGCCAAAGAAGGGCCATCATATGCTGCAGGACAATTCTAAATAACTGTAAGTGATAAAAATTTACACATTTCTCTTCAAAGTCAATTTCCCGAAAACTAAAATTTTCAGTGCATTTGCCCCGTTATTTCAGAAACTATGAGAGATAGCTGATTGGAACTTTTAGAGTAAATGCATGACATAAAAAGGCATCTCTGATAATAAAATTATTAATGTGTTTCAAAAAGGATGTTCAGGAAAAAAAAATTCTTCAGAATAAAAGTGATTTTTTTGTTAATTTTAAAAAAGTATTTCTTAAAATCTAGAAAATATACGAAGAAGATTCTAGTACAGTAAAATCTTCAATATTCATGTAACATACTGTAAAAATTTCAAGTTCCTGCTGTTGGTAGTTTTCTCACAAATGGGTCAAATACTTGTATAAATTTAACATGGAGTTAAATAGGCAGGGAGTGGTCCCCTTAAAAAACTAAAGGTATCGGAGTCATATATTAAACTACGTATACACTGTTTTCAGAACACGAGAAAGGTAACATATGTAAAAATGATGTCATTTGTCGTTTCGCGAAAAACAACAAGTGTAGAAATATTACCGTCTGCATTGAGAACAATTTTTAAGTATTTTTCTAACTAAAATTTAATAATTTTTAGAAGTAATTTATTTTTTGACGTAAATAATTTATTTTAGATTCTAACACATTTCTTCGCTGTAATAAATAACGACGATTTCTTATATTGCTCGAAAGTAAAAGCTAGTGAGGTACGTGCGTTATAAAATAGTACATACAATATAACTTTGATAGTGTGAAAATCATTGAATGCCAGCACAAGTTAATTTCAAATTTGTATTTTTAATAAGAAAATACTACACAATACGCGTTCACATTATTACTTGTCATGAAGTTACCTCCATCCTTTATTACCCTTCCAATTTGTAACATTATTTGATTAAAGGTAGTGTTGGGAACTGAATATCAATTGACACGGATATCCTGAGTAAATCTTGTACATACACGTTGTAGTACAAGTGTACACGTTGTTAAGGAATCCCGCGTAATTATTACTTCGAAGGTTGGTAGTATATACGGTGGATCGAGTTTATAAAAGGGCTTCGCTGCCCGCTAAAATTTCTCTCTTCGCCCGCTGCCTGCCCTGCTTGAGGTGATACTCGTGCGTGGGTTCGGTGTAGAATTCTCTTCTTCGTCTTCGCGCGCACGTGTGTTATCGCAAGAATGTCCTCTAGGAGAACGTCGCCTGTATGGAAGGTGTTCGAGAGGATAGATGGGACTTCTGCCAGATGTAACCATCCATATTCTACATCTGGTGATACCTCGATCCTGCGAGACCACATACGGCGGCGTCACCCCGAAGTGGAACGGGGGCAGCAGCTAACAGAGAATTCAGACGGCGTCCCATTATCAAGGAGCAGTCGGGAGTCCCGGACGATCGACAGATATGTGGAACTGTTTATCGTCCAGAGATTCCAACCTTTCTGGATTGTTGAGTTAGCGAGCTTCAGGAAGATGCTCGGGAAGGTGCTTGCGGCTTCAGGAAGACGTCATCTGAATGCACGCTACCAACCGCCATGTCGGCGAACAGTGTCAAACGTAAGTACACTTTTAAATGATATATTCAGTTAGTGATGATATTCATATAGATTTATTTTAGCACTTCATATGTAAGACGTTGATGACTGATAAGCATGTGTGCGGGATGTGCTCAGCCGCGTGTTTTAGAGAATTGTAAAATACTATTTTAGAAAGTGAATGTCTTAAAAAAATATTTCATTATCTAAATTCTGAAGTGATGTATGAAGCATTCGCACTACGTTAGCCTCTTTAAGTAGTGTACATATTTCTGTAGTACGAATAACCAAGCTAGTTATGTCTTGCTTATTTACAGAATCTGATCCCGGGGCTCCAGGCGGAGCTCAAGGATAAATTGACTGAAGCTTTGCTAGGTGCCCGCTGGGTGGCTTTGACCACCGACACCTGGACGTCGAACCGCCAGCAAAGTTTCCTGGCGGTGACAGTACATTTTGTACACGCTGGCAAGTTGACGTCCGGGTGCCTGGACGCAGCGTTGCTGCCGGGAGGCCACTCGGCGGAGAACATCGCGGCCCACTTCATAGGAGTGATGGATGCATGGCAGATTGTGGGGAAGGTATGTAGATTCGTAAAAGCAGGATGGCCGGCGAACCTAGAAACTTGAAAATGAGCGGAATTTCAATAGGGAGAGAGTTCAGGTTGATAACCGGTATTCTTCGATGATTTGTATTTTGTCACACTTATTCAAGCAGATTCAGACACGTCCTTTAATTTAGCATTCCAGTGTGTGAACATGCCGACTTTTCAAAACGAAAAGTTTCATGAACAATAAATTGCCACGTCGAATCATTGATTTTGGAAAGCCGGGTCCCATCGCGGTGACTCGGATTCTGACGGGATTAAAGTGTTTGCCACGCGCGCGTAGCAGGCAGCGTGTCCGCCAGCTCGTTGCTGACAGGTTTCGTTGTCGCCGGAACCTTTGCCCCTTTAAACGATCAGCTGGGTCGCCTTTGCAGAGCTTTTCCGGTCTGCTCTGGACACGAGACGCGGGACGTCACTCCCGTAATAAGGGACCTACGATGACATAATTTCACTTAATTTTGCTTTCTCGTCAACATTCTTACGTAAAGAATAGAAAGGTGTTGTAATGCTTTCGCAGCAGCGAAAAGTGACATTTTGACAACTCGTAGTGTGGGCCCGTGAATCCAAAAAAATGTATAATTATTGATCTCTATGTAGGATCTACTTCCTGTAGTACATAGCGAGGTCAGAATCCGAATTTTGTGGGTTCGATTTTGAGGAAAAACTGATTCATGTGGAAACGTCCGTCCGTTCATGGACAACATAACATAAGCACCTAAACAATTCAGATGCTTTTCTCTAAAACTGATATTCCGAATAGATGTGGCCAAACCCGACGTTCTAAGAATTTTGAAACGTTTGATTATGGGGATATTTTACATTAAGCCTAATTTAAAAAACTTTAATTTGAAAAGGCTATTTCAAAGGCAAATTCGTTAAATAATGTGGTGATACTTTTGTTTTTTGGGAACACAAAAGCTCCAAGAGGTAGATAAACAGTATTACTTCTTTTAATGGTATTTCAGGTGGTAGCCATAGTAACGGCTTCGAATATGAAGGCTGCCATCAGGTCGTTGGGAATCCCATATGCCGTGTATAGCTCACACACTACGTGTGGGGGCCATCACTCCTATGCAGAGATTGGTCGATGTTCTAGCGAAATGCGGAGAAAATGTCAGTTTTTTCAAGTAAGTTTTAACGGGTCCCTTTTTAATACTTAAAGGATGGAAGATTTGTAGTGTTGAAATGTACATGTTGAAAACAGGCACAGCACCCTGGCTTCTGAACGCCTCCGCAACCAGCAACACTCGGCACATGCTTCAGAGTTGCGGCTTATTCAGCAGGTTCCCACCCGCTGGAACAGCAAGCTGGCTATGGTGAGAAGATTACTTGAAGTGAAGGGTCATCTCATCATAGCCCAGTTTCAATTGCGCAACGTGCCGCAAGCTCTGACTGGTTAGTCATGACTTTTTGTCATTGTTATCTCCTGAAATTCAAATTACATTTGTTAAAAACGTGTGTAATCCTCGTATATTTTTTATAATTAATGTTGTATCATTTTTCTTATGTTTCAGCCGATGACTGGATGGTTTTGGAGGACTTTGTCACCATTCTGGAGCCATTTGAGTCTGCAACCTCCATTCTCTCAGGAGAAATGTTCGTGACAGCGTCACTAATTATTCCTACGGCGCGCGGGTTGGTGCCTCCTTGACAGAATGGTGACAAGGACTCCAACGGTGGCACATTTTAAAACGGAAGTCGTCCGGGAAGTCCAAGCCCGGCTCAATCGGTACGAGTCCACGATGGAGTTGGCGCAGTCCGCGACTTTCCTGGACCCCAGATACAAGAAGAAGGGATTCATGTTGCAGGAGACGGCTGATGATGTGAGACAGGCGTTGGAACGCAAGGTAAGAACAGAGAGGTTTATTCGTAAAGTGAACAAACTGCTTTGACCGACGATACTTATATTATTCCTGCATGCTCTCAGTGGGGTGTAACCAATTCACCGAATACTGTTTGTAGAATTAGTGTTCATACGGTGCCTCCGCTGGGACAAGATGGAAACTCCCAACTGTTCTCCCGACATTTTTTAAGGTCGCTTTTCAACATCTTGGTCATATAGCGACTATCGTGATTTTTAAAATGTAGGGAGAACACGTAAGGACAACACAAACATCCATGCCCGAAACGAAATGGGATGACGGGATAACTCATTTGATCAATTTTAGAGGACTTCCCGCATACTCCCTGAATTGGTCGGAGAAAACACGGAAAACTACCGCTCTGAGCAGCCCGCCGCTGGATTCTCTAAATAGTAGTTGAATTTCACCCACCGATCTGTGTAGTCGGAAATCCGCCACCCTGGGTCCGGCATTGGGACCTCCCACTGAACGATACCGGCTGAGTCTGGCTCGGAGCCAGCATTGCCGCCCTCTGCAGCCACTCTGATCGGGACGTCCTACGGTTCGAATCCCGACAGAGGCGGAGCTTCGATACTAGCTATATACTAGTCGAGTTGTGGTTTAGCCGCTGTCTGGAGGAGAATTGTAATAGCCAGCTGCTCTGATCGCTCGTTTTCCGTGGTTTCTCTGATCAATACCAGGCAGATGCCGGAGGACCTTAACAAACCGGACTCAGACCGCGCGTGATCTTTCCTTCCTCTTCCTTTTACTATCTTCAACGTTTACTTACATATGAAGTAACCCAAACACGGGCAGGGAGACTAGAGCTGTCCGCGCTAGAAGATACTCATGCCGACGTGTACGTCGGCGCCTGATATCACTATCTTGCGGGTAGGAAAATGTTTCATCTTTCAATGGAACAGCTGATTTTATATTTTGAGAAGTGATCACATTTAAAAAAAAAAAAATGTTCAGTACCACTTCAAGATAGTGTATCATCTTTCATTTTGTCAGATGTAAAGAGAACTTTTTGACTCTTGAAAATCACTTACAGAAATTCATCAAAACAAAAAAATAACTTAGTCACACAGTTTGATAGTTTCATTGTATGTAATGAATAGCTCGATCAGGTTTTTCATCCAGTTTCCCTCATCCATTGAGCAAATGCTGCGATGGCCCCTTGTTTTGCTTCTGGCCATAAATGTAACTTCATTATCTGTGCACGTCTTTTAGAATTCAGTGAGAAATACAGTTATTCAAATTATCGTTTCCATGTTGTTGCGGCAGGAAGTATTATTCTGAAGGACAACATGGATAAGAGCCCAACATTTATTGCTTATTTATCCTTGAAAATAATTTTATTACATGGGAGTTTTTTTTTTTTTCAAAATTCAAGTAGTATATGACATAGTGTAGGGGTCACAGAATTTTGAAAATGTGCACACAATTCACTTCTCCCCTTGGCATGTCATAAGCAGTTTTAACTGTTTTTTGACGTAAAATAAATAAATAAAAAAAATAGCAACAAATAATTTTGAATGAAGACAACCATTTGGTACCATTTCGAAACCAGAATATTTTATGATTTATTAATTGAAACTGACACTGGTTTACAGAGGCCAATCTTACCTCTGCATTACAGAGGCCAATCTTACCTTGGAAGAGTGCATATTTCTGTGGGGGTACAACACACCCAATGGTTATTTTTGTGTAATTCATTGACAAAGTTCGCAAACAAGGGAGACCATGCAAGATTAATATAGATTAGTTGTGTAATTCTTCAAATTGTTGCGTTTCTTATATTAATTTCTACAATCCTTAGGTGACGGCTTTGCTATGCAAGGAAAGCCAAAACCAAGCCTCTTCATCAGCAGGGGAGGGAAGTCACAACCTGCACTGGCCAGGGCCTGAATTACATAGATTTATGATTGAAGAAGAAGATAATTCAACAGCCAAGGCCAGTGCAATACTGCAGCTCAAGTATTATGTGACACTTCCCCCAAGTAAACATCACCATGGATCCCATTGAATTCTGGGAGGGAGAAAGGCCTGAAGGAGGCACAGAGGTACTTATGTGTACCAGCTACATCTGTGCCATGTGAAAGGAGTTTCTCCAATGCTGGCTTGATAATAACTGACAGAAGAAGTAACCTGTCACCTAGCAAAGCTTCTGATCTTATGTTCATAAAAGGCAATGAGCGGTTTTTGGATTAATTTTTGAAACCTCTCATTGCCTTTAATCCAAGGTAAGAGTACCATCTCATTCCCTACAAAAACTAAATCCATTATGTTGCCCTTTTTCTTTGACAACTATTAAGAGTTTTGAAATTTGTTGGGTGTATGAACTAGTATTGTTATTGCACTGGTTTCTTTCATAGAAAATCACTTGTCTTATGAGTGACATGAGCATTTGAGCACTTTCCTGCATCTGTCAGCTGACACAATTACCTTCATGTGGGGTACGTTAGGAATTCCCACAATGGTATAACTGCACAATATTACTTATTTTTTTACTGCTTTCATTGTTATTAAATTTAAACATAATGTTAATTCTTTCTCTTAATAAAATACCCATGAAGTGGAGTCTAAATTTTTATAATAACTTTGTGACTTGCATCACAGGAAGAATTTGGAGGTAGAAGAAGAGCACATGTGGATGAAGACAAATGGGAGAGGTGTCCAACTCTTGTGCATCGCTGAGAACGCACAATTTTCATAATGCAAGTTATTTCTTTTTAAATTTATTGTCTTTTTTGCAATTTTTAGTATTGTTCATTTCCCCAATTCATTTTTATGATATATTGTAATCTCTCTTTTCCTATTATTAGGTCCTCATTATTCTGAAGGGGTGTTAAGCTTGAGCAATCTTCAGTGCTTTGAAATAAAACTTATACACTATCATAATAAATATTGTAATAAAGTATTACTTTTGCAATGTAAAAAAGATTAATATTAAAACTTACACTAATACTCAAACCTAATGTTTACTTTATGGAGCGCACATTAACATAAGAAGATACTAGATTGTGTTTCAGTAATTGGAAAGTAGTGAAAGCCATTGGTTTTGGGATTATGGTATTTCATTAAGAAATTGTTTTGTGAATGTATCTAACAGCAACAAAGTTCAAGTATAGTATTTTCTTGAATATTATAATGTTAATTTTCCTCAAAAATTAAAAGAGGTATTACTATGTGAAATATTTGAATCCGTTTGAATTGGTGCAATAAAATCCTACTGAATTTGATATCTTTTTTTTCATTTCCTTTAACTAGCAAAAGAATTACAATACTCCTCTTCCGTAAAATGCAACATTTCTTTTAGCATTTGCAATGTATACTGCTCTCATTAAAACAGATATCCCATCAAATTGTTATTTCTACACAAGGGATTATTAATACCGTTCACGTATTACAATAGCACTTTTAAATGTTTGGGAAACACTATAATAATTTACTCTTGTAATAAAAAAAATCTCAACTCAGAAAACTACAAAGGTAATCGCGTCGAAATGTAACAACGAACGGAATATTTCACAACCACAACCTAAAAATTGTAAAATATATGCAGATACCTTCCGATTCAACGCAATTATTTCGTAGCTAATTTAACATGTTAAGTGTACCTAAAAACACCAAAATCAGATTACACCGAAAAAGAATACCCTAATCAGTATTTTCACGGGCGAAGAACACACAATATGTGCTTTATTATGAGTAACACACGAAAACATTGACACATTAACGCTGTATGTTCATGTACGGGAGAAGGGCGAACTACAGGCGAAGTAATCGTTGGAACATTGATTCCAATCGATTGAATTTAGGTTTTCTATTATTTTGGGGAATGTGATCCATATGTTTGTCACTTCTATTAATGTTGTTTTTTTTGAAAATATTTGTCTCTGAATAAGTACTGAGCAAATAATGTGTTTGTGGTTTTCGAGTTAGATAACATGAGGCCAAGTACTGTAAACACTCAATTCCACTTTTATTTGTATTTTTATTATTTCTGTTCATAGTTTCATATTCTCTTTGAATGCAAAATGATCTGAAGAATGAAAACTTGAATTTTAATGGATAGGAATTACTCTATAAAAAATATTAATAGAAAAACAAGCCCATTATATAGTAACGTTAAATTTAATTCTATATGTATTAATTTAGAAAATAGTTGAAATAATCAAGTGTATCCACAAAGAACATACAGGGAAAGAAAAAAATATAATGGAATTGAAATTAAAAAAGCTTTTATATATGTCATGAAATGAACAGAAATCAGGCCTTATAGCCTGTTTCCATTTGCTTAATTAATCAACATAGTATTTGTAATAAAATATAATTTTAATGACAAAAATTAGCAATCACTTACAAGAAGTCGATAACTGTATTCTATTGATATTTATGAATTTCACAAAGTTCAATGATACTAATTATATTTTATAATATTAAATTATATACATTAATATTTTATTATATTTATAATATTGATGATATTTATGAAGTTCACAAAACTATTATTTGTGAAAATCTCAAGTTGGATTTTTTGCATTACATTACTTTCTCTACGCTACATAAAAGGTAAAAGGATCTCGTGGACTAACAGAAAAAGGTATGTACCTGATAAGGGATCACAGGATGCATTGAAATACTCTAATTTTTTCATATAAATTTAATCTCTACACAAATATACGCAATGACATAAGAATCAGTTCAACAAATTCTATACATTGCCATTCTATTTACGTTTTCCAACATTCGATCATATAAAGAACACAAATCCAACATTAAAGTGCATTCAGTTGTCTAAATTAAAAAGCAACTAAACTTCCTGCACGAGTCAAAATATTAACATTTAGGAAACCGATTAACTGTTTGTGTGTCAAGATCCAGTCTTTAGACGTTTAATACGTAACTCTCTCTTCATATCTTTTTAAACCCACAGGCATTTGCCTTATTTTGCCATATTAATAGCGTTATAACACCCATCACTTCCAAAACATCGTCTATTTCTTGAGTAAATGATCACTGTGATTCAAGTTTTCAAGGAGTTGCTTCAGGCGAGTATTGAACAAACAATCTTAAATATTAATTAGCGAGCTTCAAAGTTTTCTCCGCATAATGCAGGCTGTGTGAGAATAAGGAGATAGAGGGGGAGAAACAGAGATACCCCACGAGAGGGGGCTGCAAAGAGCACACGTGACAGCCAAATAATCGTTCCTGGGGGTCTAAGGAGGTTTAGTTTTGTTATGCGTGCGCATGTGATTCATAACGCCACTTTGTTGGTGGAAGCGTGCCCCGCACAATTCGCAGCTATACGGCCGCTCCCCTGTGTGAATACGCACGTGAGCAACGAGCGACGTTTTCAGACGGAACGCCTTGTCGCAAACGTCACAGCGATGCGGTCGCTCTCCCGTGTGAATTTGCCGGTGTATTGCTAGGCTCTGCTGGAAGCCGAACGACTTACCGCAAACGTCACAGTTATAAGGCCGCTCGCCAGTATGCGCGGGCATGTGTTGAGTGAGCCTGCTTTTCTGAGCGAATGTCTTCCCGCACACGTCGCAGCGATGTGGGCGCTTTCCCGTGTGCAAGGGCAAGTGTAAATTTAGGTTTGATTTCTGACGGAATGTCTTACCGCAAAAGTCGCACTCATATGGCCGCTCTCCCGTGTGTATAGTTGAGTGACTCGCGAGTTGGCTTTGCCTAGCGAAAGTAGCACCGCACACGTCGCAGAGAAACGGGCGCTCCCCTGTGTGTGTGCGGTTGTGAATGTCGAGTTCACATTGCGAAACGAAAGAACCTCCGCAAACTTTGCAGACGTACTTTTTCTTTTGCTTCTTGGGCTTGGGACCGGCGGGGCTCCCGGACGAGGTAGGCGCCATGGCGCCCAGGACTGGCCCCTCTTGTAGCTGCAGCACCGAGTGCGGCAGTAGCGTCGTGTTCTGCTGTAATCCACCACTCAGCTGCTGTGTTGCCTGGAGTCCCACCGGCGGGAGACTGCCTGCTCCTGAACATAAAAACGTCTCTTACATTCTTAATCTCAGTGCTCATTTGAGCCCCTCTGCGACACACAAACGAGTAATCCGGCCTTAGAGCCCTTCTAGAGCTGTTGCCTAGCCAGTTCCTTACACCAAAGACAAGAGGGACAAGAGCACGCATTGAGACACAATAGGGCGCCCTTCTCTACACCTCGGTTTGAAACAACATACAAGCACTTGGAGCTGACATGGGAATTTTTTACTATGCATCTGAGACTTTTTTTTCTTACACTTTCCTCTTATCCTATCTGATGGGCGTGCTTGCCCTAATGATTAGAGACCGTAACGTCAGGCACTTTAAACTGCTCAAATAAGCGAAACAAAAACAGCTAGCTCTTTAATAATAAATTTACGATTACAGATTAACCTAACGATATAGAATAAGAATTTCATAAGTTTTAATACCGACAAAAAAAATTAAGTGAGAAAGCAATATCTTAAGTTTCGAAACTTTTTATTTCCTAAAAGAACTTGTCGCATTAAATTCTCGGGAATTCCATTTTATAAAGATTTCCCCCAAGACAAGAAAAACCATTCTATTTCCGCGTTGGCAGGTTCCGTTTTATGCTATGTAAAATGCCACATAACTACACCATCTAGAGAAATTTTCCGGTTAAGGCAGGTTTCCGGCTTGTACAGGTACCGGTCTAGACATATTTTACTGTATAATAAAGACAATATGTACAGACACGCCCTCCTGGAATAAAAGCACAGGTTGGCATGTTTAATTAACCTGAGAGAAAATGAACGTTCTGGAGTGAAGACAAATGTTTAATAGAGAATTTCAGAGTGGCATAACTTAGTGGAGAATTTGATGTAAGAAATGCAAGGTGATATTGGTGTATTTGATTGAGGACATTACGAAAACGTAATGGACTAGAATATTTGGGAGAGACGATGTAGTGAACATATGAAACTGAACCTAAAAGAAGGTATGTTGGTTACTTGAAAAGTGAATATAAACCTAAGTATCGTTATTGAAAATTGTTAAATTAACTGAATGCTGTTATAATAGTAATATATGTCTAATCATGCATAAGCCGGAAAGCTTCCTTAACCGGAAAGTTTCTCTGGCTCGTGAAGTTTAATGGCATTTTATACAGCTTAAAGACGAACCACTCCAACGCCGAAACGTAATGGATTTTCATGTCCTATAGGGAAAAAAATCTTTATAAAACGGAATTCCTGTGAATTTAATGCAGTAGACAGAGGCGTGAGACGTTCTTAATGAAAATAATGCATCAGCAAACTTGTTTTACATTTTCTATCCCCGTGACACGCGATTTAGTCGTGGCAGCCGGACATGGAAAAAGACGGGCTTGAGCATAGAGTTCGACTTTGGGGACGCGTGTCTCAAGGTGTAAGCCGTAGGGCAATTCCCTCTCTCCCGACACTCAGCCTGGGAAGGTGTACGGGTACGCATCTCCCTGCCCCTCGTTGAAAATCATAACCCCTCGACTAGATACGCATTGGGCCATCCATGGGAGGGCGTCAGAGTGTCGTACTGGGTTGTGACGCATTGTGCGTTTAGTCAGCAAGCAGCCTGAATATATCCATTAGGCAGTAGTGTGTTGTGTATTTTTCAACTCGGAAGCTGTCAATAATGTTTAATACTCATTTATTAGCGATATCTCCCATAAAAACTTTATGGTATTGTAATAAAGTCATGTAACTTAGGTCTACTACTTTGAGAACAGGAATATCAATACAAGTGTCATAAAATGGACAAACCTCGCATAAAACTGAAACCTCCCTAAACCAAATTGTTTGGTACCCGATCAATTCCGGCTTAGATTTTACTGTATTATTATTATTATTATTATTATTATTTGGCCGACGGGAAATGCATTATGTAGTCAGGGATAAAGATGGGCTATCCCTGGTGTGTGGAACCCTCCATTAAAAATCCCCTCTCTTCTTGCGCCCATGCCTCTCTGCACGGAAACCGTCGCTAGTCATTACTTCATGAAGACACAGGCGGTTAGCTGCTGTAATAGCAGTTAATTAAGGAGTCTTTCCTCTTTCATAATGAAGGTGAGAAACTCTTGAATTATGCTCCACTCTTCTTGATTTGAGCATGAGTTCCACCAAGTTTGACGGGGAGACGTCCACGGTTTCGTTGAGTTTTCTTCTCTGAGGATACCATGCTACAAATATAAATATAGTATGGATGGCATCATCGTCTGCGTATTCACAAAATTCACATTTGGAATCAGCTGCACTTTTAAATCTTAACAGATATGATTTAGAGCAGTCTTGTCCTGAGAGCACTTGGGAAAGGTAGTAATATACCTTTCCGTGGCTTCTGCTGAACCACGGTTCGATAGGTGGTATCATCTCGTAGGTCCACCTCCTTTTGGTGTCACTGTCCCACCTCACTTGCCTTTCTGCCAGGAGAGAAGTCCGTGCCCTCTTCTTGATGTCCTCTTTCGTCCTACGCGGAGGTCCGCCACGAACGGGGTCGAATAGCTTGTTCTTCGTAGACTTTTTTCTTTTCTCCCACCAACAGGCCTACAGGAGGTACACTGGCCAGTACCCCTATTGCGTTGTCGGAGATCGTGCGGTAGGCAGACACTATTCTCAGCACCAACCTCCTTTGTACTTGCGTGTACTTCGATCTCCCGCAAGCATTGCCTAGTTTGTCAGCACACACTGGGGCCACATAAAACAGTTGGGAATGAACTACACCAGATCATTCTACGTTTCACCTTTTGGACCTCCACATTTGGCATTAATCTGGAGAGGACGGAGCATGTCTTCGTTGCCTTTTCCGCAGTCTTGTTAATGTGCGGACCAAAGCTGAGTCTGTGGTCGACATCGATTCCCAAATAGGTTATCCGGCGTCTGCAGGTGATGATCACGAGCCCCAGTCGAATGTTTGGGGAACGAAATGCTCCCCGGTCCGTAATTAACACAGCTTCAGTTTTATCCACAGCCATATGGAGTCTCTTGTTAAGCTACCTTTTTAGCCTGAAAAGGGTTTCGTTCACTTTCATTTCCATCAAGTCGGTGTCGTTGGTGCAGCAGATGATGAGGGTATCATCTGCGAAGCCTATAACCTAGGTGTCTGATGGAGGGTCAATTTGTAAGGGACTGTTGTACATGACATTCGATAGCCTAGAGTCTTGGGGCACAGCGCAAGGCGCATCTTCTTCGATTGAGGAGTTCCGAGTATACTATTCTACTCTGGTGAAGGTAATCTTCGATCATCCAAAGGAAGTATTCTGGGACTTGGTCTACCAGTGTTTCAATAACGTCCCACCATTTGGCAGAGTTGAAGGCGTTTCTTATATCTATATCATAAAAACATAGAAGGTAGTTATGTAAAAATTCGATTTTTAGGCCAGAGTACACTGAATCCAATGCCTTTTATTCTAGAATGCTAGAACAAACCCAGAGCTGAATAATTTAGAAAAGAGTAAACCTCTACAAACGCAAACAATGGCATACGGCATAAAACAAAAATGGCCACCATTTATAAACCAGATACAATAAAAATAAGTCAAAGATGCTTTTGAACAGCCAAATCATAAGGAAATTATGTCAAAATATGAATTTTTTTGAGACGGCGAGCAACCAGTGCTGGAACACTTAAAATGGATTGACCTACAAGCATTGTAACAACAAATACAAAGTAAGAGACAAAACAGTACTGACAAGTATAAAATATAAAAAAGCATGATAAAAATAAAATAAATTTAGCAATAATTATGTAAACAATGTTTAATAGTTTTAGAAAGTGAACATAGATTAAAACTCAAATTGTTGATTATTTATTATATTATTTTCAATTCTAGCAAGTATGGGAATCAAAGAGAGACACATAAATTGAGACTAGAAAACTTCTTGAAGTAACTGCACATTTCTAATCTTACTTGAATATTCAGTGCTCGGATCCCTCAATGTAGCATAATCAATCAGCCTTGTAAGAAGTATATACACATGTACCTGCACATCATTTGTCGATCTTGCAGATTTCAATATCGGTATATTCAATAATTCAGCTGTTACTAAGAAGTTATGACTACGTACAATTTTCAAGATTAGCCTTATTCACTACATATGAGAAAAACATGTTCTGAACAATCATGTTTTTAATCCTTTTAATTTGATAGTATTCAGACACTACACTGAAGAACCATACAAGAGTTCAGATTTAAGCAGAGTTGTATAATATTGAAAGTGCAATTAATGAAGTAAATTTGGATGTTTGTCTTTGTACAAAATCCAATAAGTTTAAAGAACCATTTATCACATAATCATATGTTGATCAAAACTCATTTTATTATCAACAATAGTACCCAAAGCTTTAATTTTAGAAACGCACTCCAAGTTTGATCGATCAAAAGTTTAGATTGTAAAATAACATTACGCCTCTGAATACAACAAAGCAACTTGCATTTATTTATGTGGGAATCAGATTATTCGGGATTGTTAAAGAAACACTCCAACTTAAAATCAGTTACAACTGGAAGCAACAGGAGCAGAAAACATCATAATATTTGCTGTAATAAATACTAAGAGGAGAGGTTTAAAATACTACGTAATATTTTTGGTTTTAACTGAATTCCTGTAAAGGCAGACTATTGAACCCACGATAATATAAATTTATCTGATAACAGCTAATCCCTACATAATAATATATATATTAGAGGGGAAAAGAGCAGTTATAATATTTGATTAATTAATGCTCTCCTTTGGTACAAATATGGAAAGAAATATTTCTATAAAACATTCAAAAGTTCACCTTATGAAATTTTGCATCTGCTGAAATTCATCTGCCCCCAAAAATTGCGTGCCCCAGGCTGCAGCCTACTCAGCTCGTTTGGTAGTTTGGCACTATTTGTGGTGTATGCATAAATTACACAGGTCGACAATTTTAAACTTAATTTAATTGCCAGAGAATAAAGCGGGTGTTTGCATATCAGTTGTTTGATCTAAATACGAATCTGGTTTGGGTTTTTTGCCTACCACATACCATTGTTGAAATTAACGCATTTTTTGGAAATGCGCATATATTCAATGTCTGGGGCTACAAATATAAATTGACTCTTATTTATACATCATTAATAACATCGTGTAATAATACTAAATAGATTGAATAGTTAAGACAAGTTGAATAAAAACAGATTTGCCAAATTTTTATTTGCATATTTTAAATTGGATGATGCCTGTACAAATAATATAAACTAAAATAAAAAGTTTTCACACTAGCTTTGACCACAAATGGACAGATTCACAGACAGACAGTTTGCTATTAATCAATTTTTCAGTATTAAGAACCCACAAACAGATTCTGACTACACAATGAGTTAGAGAAAGTAATTTAATATAAAACATTTACCCTCTTTTTTCCCTTATCAGGGCCTGACAATATGTGATTTTCTGTTAAAAATTCGTGATTTTCTGGCTCACAGTTATATTATATTTTCTAACAAAGTAAGTGCGAGAAAGTAAAAATGTGCTCTAAATTGGATTTCTTTTGCTTTAAGGGGACTATGTAGTGGAATTTTGATGAAATGAAAAAAGGAGGAAAAATTCCCCATTTTTGTATCTTGAAAGTGTGCTGAATGTAGCTATAGTCACAGTTTGGCTTTATCTCAAATTTTTCTCGTTTTTAGTAAAAACATTACATACGGAATAAAAAAAAATATAACTTTTAAATGAAAAGTGTTCATGCAAAAAAATAATTGTCTACCATATTCAAAAATCTTCACACAAAACTGCTGTAAAATATCAGATGTAACTTTTATTGTTCTTGAAAAAGTGCACCGAAGTTTGAAGATGTAACATTACCAGAACAGGCACTACATACTCCCCTTAAAAAAAATGTGACTTATCACCTTTATTTCTCATACCCTTAATTTTTCGATATTTAAAGAGAAATTTTTGTGATGGGTAGCATTACAAACCTGATTAGTTAACTTACCCGAGATCAGGAACACTTGTCCTTGAACAGAAGCAGCCCCACCACCCACTTGACTTGTGAAGTTCCTTGACAAGGCTTCATTACTTTGAACCAGCAACTGATTTTTTGTCCCAGAAATCGGAGCATATACACAGGGTTGAACTTGTAGATACAGGACCCCTAGGTTAACAACAATTTTTTTAGTAATTACTAAAATACTAATTACTACTTTTTAGTATTTAAAATATTAAATGTACAAAATATTTAAAAAGTAATGTAATAATATAAAATGCTTATTATTCAGAGGGAGTTTGCTAAATTTAGGTTCTTATATACTACTATTGTTTCTGAAATACAAGCATGATTTGTGAATCATGTTCTCATGTACAAAATTAGTTAACTCCCTCTGTATAATAATATATATTGATAATAATACTTGAACAAAATAATTTAATTTTCATTATTAATAACTCTCTCGTCAAAGGCAATATGGTATAGAATGTGTGTTATATATATGGTAAGTTGTGTGTTTGTCTCATCATTGATTTCTAAAAATTATAATATTAATGATAACAACAACAACAACATCAACAACAACAATAATAATACCTAGAAATAGTAATTTTTGACACCCTCCCTTCCTTCTGTTTAAAAATATTTATCCACGCAAGTGTAGCTGTTATGTATGTATGTTTTCTTCAACCCTGGAATAAGCACCCCAACTCCTTTGCCAACTTTAGTTGAATTCAGAATAAATGAAAGCAATGAGCGGTGTATTCAAAATATGATAACCAGAAATGCAGTAGAAACTAATTTGCATTGAAAAACGAACTAAAAATCCGATATTAAATTCCTTTTTTTCAAAATAACCAAACTCCCCTCTCCCCTTGCAATTAAAGAAATGAGTGCTCAAGAAAACGAGCGTGGATAATACACACCACTGCTGAGAAGGTAATGTTGACATCAAAACCGACACAGCAAGACCAACCATTATTATGTACCTAGGAATTCCACCACCTCCCCCTGCTACACTGCCTTGCTGCTTACTCTACAAGGACACATGCATCTCCCCTGCAGAAAATGAACTGTTATACAATGTAAACTACTGGTGCTAAACAGTACATACTTTCTCACATTTATTTGTTTATGGGATATTCCCTTAATACATGTAATTATAATATGTGACTTACAAGATACACATTTGTTAATGAAGTCTGAAAGAGTAAAGTTAGGAAATTCAGAAACAATATCTAATTACAAATCAGGTGGTTTTACAGAGCTATTCTAAAGTAGTATGCTCCGGGTGATCAATATAAAACGCAACCCTGCTGATCAAGGCACTGAGAGAAACGTGAAAGTTTTGCAACACTGCTTTTGGGACAGCTCCTTCGACTGCATTTCAGCGACACTCCATTCATCCCCTCCCCCCTCCCTGTGGCGTGGGTCATACTTGCTCAAAACAAAACAGGCCGCATCTTCATTCATAGTGTCCTTCTTTCACAGTTAACTTACGATGCACATCAGTGTAGAGCAATGCAGTTTTGTGGTGGAGGAGTATTTCCAAATGCAACCTTTCAAAGAGTGCTGGGCAGCTTTCAGAGAAAAAACCATAGGAAACTGTAGAGACCATTGCATTAAAAAAAATTGGAGTATGGTGTGCCATTTATCGACGATTAATTGGGCTGTTGTTTTAAAAGCGATACGGGATGCATATCAGAATAAATTGAGAAATTAATTTTTGTTCTATTTTAATTAGATAATTAGTAGTAAAGTAGTTTTAATGTAACATTATTCAATAATAATAATAATAATAATAATAATAATAATAATAAAACAACAACAAAATTTGTTCTGCGAATCTAAATTTATAATTTATTAATATTTATTTAAAACAGAAAATCTAAAACATACATTTCTGGAGCATATGTATTTTGTTATGAAACTAAAACAAATGAAGTGTACTATTAGATTTACCTCAATATACATTTACATGGCAAGTTTATTTCACTTTTAAACAATATACGAAGGAATCATCGTTCTTGACAATTCAATTTTCTTTCGACGCCAAACAAGTAGGCACATGCCTTTCTCTTTGAACTTGGAGGTCACCTGCTCTCCTCCTCAGGGTGGTGTTCGTGGGAGAGGAGATTAGGCAAACATCCCGACAGTTTTCCTGCTTGCAACCCCCAACCGCTATCCGACCTGCTCAAAAATAGTTGCCTGTGCATTTTGCTCTGCATGCTGTGGGTTGCGTTTTATACTGATCACCCGGTATATAGCTTGAGTAAGTAATGTCGAAAAATTCAATTCCTTACAATACTTGTTAGCAGTAGAGGCAGTAGATACAGTACAGTAGAAGGTATCACTCATTTGACAGTCAGTTTTCACAGATTTGACAGAAAATAATAAGGGATTACATGTTGACATGCGAGGGACCCAAAATCCGATATTAGGGAGAAAATCTTTACAATTAATTTTCCCCAGACAAAATTTTAAATAGAAAGATGAGGTTACAGATTTTTATTCTATCCTGAAGATGAGGAATGTTATACATTGAGTAGTAATCAGCATAGCTGTGACAAAACCTGGGTAGGGCATCCATTGCAAAACGCTAAGTTGCGCAACAGTCCGTGTTGGACCTTCTCAAGATGATCATAACATGAGAAGACAGGCATACTCGAGAATGGGCATAACCAGCGAGTTAAAGAGAAGTTTGATCATGTAGAGCGATCGAAACTGTGACAAGTTTCGCAGGATAAAATCAAGAATCGCAGAGCTTTGTTAACAATACTGTTAATGCGGTCGTTGAAATTGAGTTGACTGTCAAAGATAATTCCAAGGTCTCTGATGCTGTCAACCACAGTCAATATCCTCCCATTGAATCT
Organism: Teleogryllus oceanicus; assembly: GCA_964035755.1. Lineage (NCBI taxonomy): Eukaryota > Metazoa > Arthropoda > Insecta > Orthoptera > Gryllidae > Teleogryllus > Teleogryllus oceanicus. The sequence continues at coordinate 81,825,996 of CAXIVR010000010.1, read as the reverse complement.
ATACGGAAAACTAACAGTATCCCGCTTTCTGGAGAAGCTGGTATAGCATTTGTCATGGTGCAATGGTATGTTATTCAGAAGGCACCACTTTTCAACAGCTAGTAAATGAAGTTGCAACTTGGTGCCATCAGTATCAATTATCGAACAATACATTTTGGCTTCTTCAACAAAAAGAAGAATATTACTGTGTTTTAAGACTGTAGGGAGATTGATTAACGATTTGAAAAGGGCCCAAGTGAGATCCCTGAGGGACTCCAGATGGTACACAGTAGGAGTTGGAATGGACACCATCAGGAAAAACATACTAGTCTGTTATGTAAATAAGAATTGATCCATGAAAGGAGCAGATCACTCAAACCCATCTTAAGTTAGTTAATGGATTAAGATTGTATGATCAACCTGGTCAAACTCCTCAGCAAAATCCGTATATGTTGCATCAACTTGAGAGCCATCAACAACAATAAACTTTTTAAATGACCAAATTTGTACAGGTTGACTTGTATCCCTGAATCCATGCTGAAGTCCAACAGTACAGGGTCAAAAGAAGATGTAAGATTAATGCGCACTAGTTTTTCAAACAGCTTAGTGATGGCGTTTAAGATGGAAATAGGGCGATAGTTCGTCACATCTGATTTATCACCTTTTTTTACGAACAGGGATAACTAGCTCTTCTTCCAAACATCAGGAAAACACCCACACCTGAAGGATTGATTAAATAGTAGAAATAATGGGCTAGCTATGGTATATCTGCAGTGAAACAAAAACAGACTAGGTATGAGATAGGGACTTGGATTTAAAAAACCAAGCTTTTCAAAGAAGTCCACAACCATAATTGAAGATTGTCAATGAAAGGGTTCTCAACAATTGAAACTGGAGAAAATGCCGGAAGGGATGACATGTTTTTTGGAAAATTGATTACTGAAGTATTGTGCAAAAATGGATACAAAATCGCTCAAATCTGTACAATGAATATCCTCATAGTGTATATTACATGGGATATAGTTGTGATTTGTGGTGTAATGTAAATGATTTCAGAGAACACCAATATTAGAAGAGGGAGATTCTTAACCCAAAGAGATAATGACCATAGGAAAGCTTTTGGATGTACTTTACTTTAGCTCTGATGGCAGAAAACAAATACTATGAGTCAGTTGATTTTGAAGATTTTTAGTCTCTATGTAACCTTTTATTTTCCAGGATGAGATGGATCAGTTCCGTGGAATACTAGGGTAGGTAAGAGCTACCAAAAATGAGCCTCACTGGAACATTATTAGAAACATAATATTGAGATATTGCTATTTCTGCTCTTCTAACACTTCAGCTATTAATTGAAAACGTCCAATTTAACCAATTCAAACAAAGCATCCGTGATGCGTATCTGCATTCATTTCAATAGTCAGGAACAGCCATCATTTGACAAACAAATCAAACAAGAATAAATTTGACTGTTACAGTATTTGCAGAAAATATACAGAAGCTAGCAATGCGCTGTTGCCAGCACAGAGTTGTCAAAACTATGTGCAATTCATTTTTCTTATAAATTCTTGGGAAAGACACGTATCTGTATTCAGATTTTGATTTGTTTATGGGTTAGTCATAGTTAGGGTGTGGATTTTGATGACCTAAAACATCACCAACAATAATCAATAAAATAGTCTTAAAATGTTTTTAAAAATGCCGTAAAAGCCAAGAAAAATGACATACAAAAAGGGATCAAAACCAGCATGGATGAACAACTAACGCTGTTGGATACATTACTGATGTAATTGAGGCTGCTTCTATTCATTCATGTGAACTCAGCTTTCAAACCATTGGTTCTTTACCAGAAAATCTTTGTCTTTAGTTATCCCGAAATCAGCTGCACTGCCAATGGCACTGACACGCATCACACGAACCTTAAGATTACATACTCACAATGGCTGACACTACAACTTCTGAGTGAAGAAATTGAATAGGCTACCAAATATAGATACTCAGGAATTCTGTAGAGAACATTTGTAGCATCTCATAAATATTATTTGAAGCAAGTGTCATTAAAATGATATAAAATCGAAGAAATCAGTGAAAAATGCATTAAAAACCACAGAGAAAAGTAAAAAATAACTCATTAGTTGAAATCAACAAAAAATGAAAAAGTATAAAAAGGGGTTACATCCTTTTATCATAACATAAAATGAATTTCTATACTAAACAGCATTTTTCTAAAGTGGAGAAAAAAAAAGAAACATTTCATTAAAATCTGCTCCCTAGTCACAGTTTATCATACTAGTTGATAAATAACTAATTAATACTAATAAACTAATTAAATTATGTTTAACAATTTCTAATAAGTTAATTTCTTATTGCCTTATTATATATTGACACTGCCTCAAACGAAGCACAGGAAAAAAAATTTAAATTTTATAATAATGTGATCCAGTGCTTTTATTTTAAAACATTTCAATAAACTAGGGTCTGTGACCAAACGCATCTAATATAATAAATTTTAAAATAGTAAAATGAACCCTTTAACGTTCAACAACCGAAAAACTTGTGTTTATTATGTAAAAACATTAAATAAATCCTAAGTTTTGGATAATTGTTTAATTTTCAACTTTCAACATGTTTACCCACAAAGCAAACCTAATTTTTATACACATATTGTGACATACCAGATTGTCACCAACATGAAATTCAGCAAATTTCATTAGAAATAATACTTTATGAGCAAAAAGACGCTGGTTGCCATGATACCAGAGTGCAACATATAAACAATGCCCATTAGTTCAAAAGCGGACGATAAGTAGGTCACATAATTTTGTTTTAAACAAGAGAGTAAAAGATGAAAAAAGTTGACATGTTGAATTAAGATACAAGAAGATTGATTAGAGCTCTCGACACGATAACAAACAGATCAGGGTGGTAGATCTATAGCAGTTTACTTGAACATAGAAAATTTACGCGAGTTCTGACGTAGTAATTTGTCGTCTTTAGTATTAAAAAGATAGAACTTAGAAATTGTTATATGAAGTGAACAGATAATCAAAAGGAACCCAAAATTTTATAAGCTAATATTTTAACAGCACTTACGATTTTGCTTAGGTAACGAACAATAAGGAGTATTAGAACTTGAAGCAATTCAAGCAGGTGAACGGGGAGGGATAGCCAATGGATAAACAGTGTACATAGTAGTTTATGAGAAGAAATGACAAGATACGGATTTGGTCGGTAGCAAGAAAGAAGATTGGACGAGGCCCATTGCTGATGTCTACGGGGAGACATCCTTTACCAGGACAGCCCCAGATTCTCATGGATAACAGGTTCTATAGGCTATGGTAAAGGTCATGACCAAAAAGAATGATATACTTTGTTACTAAAATTTATAAATAAGTTTATTTTTAAGGCTTATTTTTACTTTATTTGTTATGCATTGATTTCTCATATAATAGATCATGAGAGCATAACACAAGATGACAAATTTGTCAGCGACTTTGATGTATATTACCATCATTCAATGATACTCCAATCGATTTATTATATACAGATTATATACTTCTGTATAATAAATAAATTATTCATTACTACATCTTGGTAAGTGATATTCCTGTCAATAATAAATAAATACAAGAGTGTGTTTGTCAAGGAGATGTGTTCCTGCACATTGCACTATATTTCTATGTCTGGTGCAAGCAATTTTATTGTTACATGATTGTGTTTTTTATTTTTCCTTATTCTAAACATTATCTGATTTAGTTAAACATATTTTAAAATGTTTTTAACTGGTAAAATAGTTCAAAAATTGCTTTTCTATATTTACAAACTAAAACTCATATTTTCAGAAAATTTACTGGAGTCCCTATTGTATTTTATTTATTACTAAAATCTGAGGACCCTTTGATTTAGGACCCCCTAAGCAGCTGCCTAGTTCAGGTAGGCAAAAGCCTGCCCTTGCATAAAAATTTCACTTTCCCCAGTTATTTCCATGGTTACAGATGTATCATCATTACCTTGAGATCTCCCTGTTCTTGTGAAGGTGTCATCACTGATTTTGGCCTCAATTCAGGCAATGCACTATTTCCTTTAAAGGAAACAGGAGAACGTGTTTCCACAGGGTCTGTGTTGCCATCTAAATGGTGAGCAATCTTCTGAGACTTATTTCCAGAGCTCTCCTTTTGGCTAGCATTAATGCTTAGAACTTCACCAGTGATTTGATTCTTCTCAGAAGAATCTTGGCGTAAAATTGAAAAAGAGAAACATCAGAAAACATCAAGAGTTTTGAACATTTCCCCCACCTTACTTTATTTTTTATAAACTGTTGCCATATCCCTACAACAGGCGCCTAATGAACATGATTCATTATATTTTTTTGAGAAGTATTGTAAAACTAGCCTTTTTTGCAAATTAATAATAAAATAATTCTTTGGGTTCTTAATATATACACCCCCGAAAACAATTTTTAACATTTAATCCTTGGAAAGCCATCTGGGCAATTTTTACTATGACTATGCTAAATTTTACAAAGATTTAAATAGACACAGAAATGGATAGAATAACGGTTATTGGTTACAATGATATAGAAGTGGAATAATCATACCAAGAAAACTACATAGCCATTCGGCTATAGTGGGACTCAAAGGGTTAAAAAGCTAAAAGAAAACGTCAAAATGGCATTTCATTATGTTAATCACAGAATGTAGAACTATCCTTACAAAACTTTTCAAAAAAGATTCAGAGCCCTTTGAGAAATATTGCCCATATTTCTCTAGTTTGTGGAAAAAAGTTTAAAAATTTCCATGACACTAAAGAATTAATTGTGATACTTTAATTTAATAAAATTAAAATTAAAAAAAAATTAAATAACAACACAAAAGGGTCCAAAAAAGTCTAACATTTGCAATTTTTGAAAATTTAGAGTTAATTCTGACAATCAGATTTATTTATTTATTAACGGGATAATCCCATACATAAAGAATTAATATGGGAAAGTTATAAATAAAACTCAATAAAACAAGTACCCACAATGACTACTCTGCACAATTATGCCATTATTTAAAGTGTATGTCACTAGTGTTCCAAGAAATTTAAAGAAAAATTTGTAACTATTTGGCTGGGGGAAATTTCAAAATTTTGCAGGGCTTCATGTGATGTATTCCCGACATTAAAAAAATTATTTTCAAACTTGCACTCTTTGAGTTAGGGCAGATCTATCTGGGAAAATTCATTGTGGAAAAATATTACAAGTAGTTTAGGCACTAATGTTACTCACAGATGGAGAGACAAAAGGGAAGAGGAGGAGGGGGAGAACGAGGAGGAGGAGGGGGAGAACGAGGAGGAGGAGGGGGAGAACGAGGAGGAGGGGGGAGAACGAGGAGGAGGAGGAGGGGGAGAACGAGAAGAAAAACTAATGAACCTGATGAATTAACCAACTCAGATGATATTTTTCTAGCCGGTTCATTCTTATGTAAAAATTTTTGAGTACCTATGAGCAGAAGCACGAAAGAGGAAATCTCCCCTCCCCTCAATACTTGGAGTTTTATTGAATTGCCACCATTACACAATGACGTTTAAATGCATGTGAATAAAAATGGTATAAACAAATCAAAACTGCAATAAAAACATGGAAGACTATAAAAACAATTATTTTAAAACAGAACAAAACAAAACAGGCTCTCTATTACATTCTATGTAATAATCTTCAATTTTTCCTCATAATTGCCACATAAACTGACCATATTTAAGCATATAACCCAACACTATTTGATACTGTTTGTTTCTTGCTACAAAAATGTTCTCTTACATTTCATGACATAGTTGTGTTTCCTCATTTTCTTTTAGTGTTTTAATGAAGAATAGATGTATATTATTAAAAATTATAAACAGCAGACTACTTAAGCATTGAAACCGAACAATGCAAATGGCATTGTGGAACGTACATGGTATTAGCAAAACATATGAGAAAGTATTAAGTCCTTGAAAAAATTAAATAAAGACATTTGTTTGCTAATGGAAATTATATCCATATTTATAGGGTTAAAAAGACAATAGAGCTAAATGAGGAGTATCAGTAGCAATCCACAAAAAATTTAGAAAAATATAAGAACTTGGAATAAGATTAATGAGAGACTGCTAACAGTGGAGTTATATTTGGAGATAGGTGGAAGTATATTAGGATATAACAGTGGAGAATTATATAATTATATTAATGTAAACAGAATAATAATATAGTGGGAAATATGGAGAACAAGATTAATAAAAATGGAGAGAGATTAATAAATTTGTGCAGCCAGATGGATTTAAACATGAATAGATACTATAGACAAAGATATCCATAATTATACATGGACACAACCTACTAGGAATATTAAGTTAATAATTGATTATGTTATATTAAGACAGAGAACTTCTCTAAAATGCCAAGATGTAAGAGTATTAAGAGAAGTAGAATGTGGTAGCGACCACTATTTAGTTAGAGCACTTATTTATTTTTTTTCACAAACCAAATTTCAAAAAGGTCATAATGCCAGTAACTCACATTCCATGTAGCCCAAAAATATATCAATTGGATAGCTTACAAATGACTTGACTAGTTTCCTAAAAATTTTTAAAAAGAACAAATAAAATCAGTAATCTATAAAGCAGTGTTTGAAGCATTAGGCGAAAAGCCCAAAAAAAAAAAAATACGTGGAATGAAGTTTTGAAGCAAATGATTGAAGAGAAGAGAGTGAAATATAAAAATGGCTGAGCTCAGGAAACGATATAGTAATATCAATAGAAAGATTAAAAGAGAGGTAATAAAAGCTAAGGCATAGGCTTGGGAAACAAAATTTTCTGAAGTAAATAGGTTATGGGAAGTAATAGGTCTAGAGAAGCATGGAAAACAATAAAAGAACTAAATGATGTGTGCATAAATTCAGGTCACCAATTAATATTAAACAGTGGGAGTTATACTTTCAAGAACTTCTGAGAGAGGATAGATCAGAATACAAATACATCAGTGATAATGCAAATAACATACAAATACATGAAGATATCCCAAAAATAACTCTAAAAGAATTAAATAACGCTCTAAAAGGGGTGAAAAATAATAGATTCCCAGGCCCTGGAGGGATGCCGGTTGAACTGTTAAAACACTCTCCAGACCAAATAAAAGAAATTGTAAAACTATTTAATAAATGTGTTCAAGATAAAGAAGAAATTTTCCAAGAATGGAAAAAAAAGCAGAAATTACACCTGTTTATAAACAAGCCCACCATTTATAAACAAAAAAATGTGAAAATTATAGAGACATTAGTGTCACAAGTTAAATTAGTAGACTGTATGGGTGAATAATTAAAGGAAGAATTGAGTCAGAGATAAAAAATCTGAAAGAAACAGCAGTTTTACGGCTGGCCGTTCCTGTGTAGATAACATTTTCTGCATCAACAAATTTTAGAAAAAAGTCTGTGAAAGAGATTCTCATCTATTGTTGACCTTCAAAAAGCATATGAAGCATTCCCATTAGTAGACTTTTTAAAATTTTAGAACAAAAATATAATTATAAATTAGTTAATACTATTAAGAAAATATACAAAGAGAGAATAGGTGCAGTGAAAGTAAACGACAAGTATCAGATGATATAATAATTTCTAAAGGATTGAGAGGGTGCTGTATGTCCCCAACTCTTTTTAACATGTACATTACCGAAGCTCTAAGAGAATGGAGGAGGAAATGAAGTGTAATGGGAATGCAAATTGGAGAATCAATACTGAATGTTCTACTTTTCACAGGCGATCATGGCTGAGGATGAGCAAGATATTAACTATATTTAAAAAAAATTAAAACAGGAATTTGAACTACAGGGATTGCAAGTAAATGTGTCCAAAACAAAATATATGGTAACAGGAGAGTATGGAAATAATCTGTGTATTAGAAATGATAAAGTACAATTATGCGATGATTTTAAATATTTGGGTTTCACAGTTTCAAAAGAGGGCACCAGTAATAAGGATATTAATAAGAAGATCAATTGTGGGAAACGAGTCATAAATATGCTAAATCCAATTGAAGCTCCTATTGTCCTTGATTACTACAATCTGAAGACACCTTTGATTTAGGACCTCTAAGCTGCTGCCTAGTTTGTGGGCAAAAGTCTGCCCTAGCATACAAATTTCACTCTCCACTGTTATTTTCATGATTACAGATGTATCATCATTACCTTGAGGTCTTCCTTGTCCTTGTGAAGGTTTCATCACTGTTTTTGGCCTCAGTTCACGCAATGCACTATTTACTTCAGAGGAAGCAGGAGAATGTGTGTCCACAGGGTCAGTACTGCTATCTAAATGGTGAGCAATCTTCTGAGAATTTTTATTTTCAGAGCTGACCTTTTGGGGTAGCATTATTGCCTTCAACTTCACCAGTGACTTGATTCTTCACAGATGGATCTTGAGGGATGTCTTCAGTAGTACTGCCAGGTACGTTGTTCTTTTTTGGAAAAAGAAAAACAACACACATAATAAAGCTTTCAGAAATTAGTAAAAACTACAAAATCTACCGTAGTTTTACGTACAGAAACCTGTGTTAGTCCCTTGACCTCCAGAGACTTAGCAAGAGTCACAAATGCTCTGTAGTTGCCTTCTGGAACTTGAGTGACCCCAAGGTACATAAAATCAATCACCGCCTTCAGATTTTGAAATGATTCATCTAAGAGGATAACAACTGGATGATCTTCAGTCTCCTCACAAAACAGCTTCTGTAAAACCAATACAGAAGAAGAATCATAAGAAAGATTAGCTTATCTTCTGTAAAATCATCACTTCAAATACACAGGGCACAAATCTAGAGCACTGATTGACTACTGATAGTTATGGTGACATATCAGAACCATTTTGCCTCACAAAGGATGCTTGATCAACAACTTTGAAATATTTGTGATATTTGAAAATAAATAATAGTAATCAGCAGAAGTATTGTTAGTATTATTTTTTACTTCTTTGTGTATGTAGAATAGAGAAAGTAATGATTTTAATCTAATAGTTGCTCTTTGAAGTAACTAGGGTTAAAGAAGCAAAATTTCAGAATCCATTTAAGCCTTAACTTGAAGTTTAATTAGTCTACTAAAATATCAATGACAATGTCACAATGAATAAATTAGCACCGATTCACATTCAATCACTAGCAGATACTTTCTTGTAACTGATTTCATTGTCACTTGGTACACAACTCATTATTATTGTTTCTGCTCATGTTTGTGTACACAAAGTACTACATAGGCATAAACCACACTCCAAATTAATAAAATTCACCTGATTGACTTTAGAGTTAGGAGACTTAAACACTTCGTTAATACACATTACAGTAACACAATATGACAGTTATGACAAAGAAAAATATGTCTAATTTCTAATGGTTAATTGCTGCAATATAGAATGCTGAGCATTCAGGTGTGTAGTAAATGAATTTTCTGATAGCTTCTATGACAAAAAACATTGACTATGACTTCATTGCTCTGCAAAAAATATTTTTCCGGCCAGCTGAATAGGAGTAGTAACAACTAGCTGTCTTTTGTAATTTCATTGTGTTAAGTTTAGAAATAGTTTTTCACAAGAAAAAATCATTTTATTCTACCATCATTCGTGATGAAAAATTGCATGGATTGATACAAATAATCCCAAAATTCGGTCGATAACATGTTTAACTAAGTGAATTGAGCCATCAGTCAGGAGAATGATGTCTAATATACTGCAAAAACCACATAGGGCTTGTGAAAACAATTTTGAATGACAATTCTATAAGTAGTTTTTGAACTTGCTTGTTAAGATTTTTCAAATTAATATATGTGCTATATAAGGCTTTGCAATTGTGATGATTCTATTGATTTATCATTACGATAAATTATTGATCACTGTCATTTGGTTAGTTTTATAACAGTTTATTTATGTAAAATACTCAAAATACTTTAATACATTTGTTCAATAACTTATGACAGGTAAAACAATGCTTAGTTGACATGTAAGACATGTATAATTAACATGAAACCACCATTAATTGCTGTTTAATATTTTATAATTGTGGATTCTTCTGATTACACAACCTTGGAAAATATTCACACTACGTTCAAAGCTTTCTATGGGAAAAAGATTCAAGTTAGTAACATTCTCTGATTGGCAAAATTCACATTGTTAAGCGAATGATCAAGAACTTCAAAGTAAATTTCTTAAATAGAGAAACCTACAGTTAGTTCTTAAAATTCTGATTGTACATCATGGCTTAAAAACAGAATGAATTATTTAGATACACTTGTTATTAAAACAATATTGTATGATGTTAAATAATAAATTTAAATTTATGAAAGATGAATGCTTTTTCATTTTCATTATGAAAATTTTTGACTGAGAAAATGAAAATTGAAACCTCCAATAACATTCATTTAATGAAGCCATTTTGAAGGGTCGCGAAAAAACAAAATGAAACTTATAAGAGCAAAAATAATTCCTTTATTTGTGTTGTAATTTTTTTCAGTGGATACAACTGTTCCATCAAACATCTTTGAAGATTAATAAATTTTATCCACTTTGATTGTTTAAAGTCAAATTTTATAAAATTGAAAACGGCTTTCTGGATTTTAAGAAATCGCATGTACCTTCAGAACATGTCCTAAAAATCCATGGGTTACTATTAACAAGCTGCAAACCAAGTCTACCATGTTTGCTAGGATGAGGAGAAAAATGTTCTACTTTGAAATGAAAATGATTTTTTTGAAAATTTTGCCAAAAACACAATTTTTGTATTGTAACATTAAATAATGACGAGTATAACTGCAATCTCTGAAACATGTTTTCCAACTTCCACTTTACACTTTTCTTCAATATTCTTCTCGATATGTGCCACATAATTATTGCAAATAAAAGTGTTCAGAATAAAGGAGTATGTTTTATTAGAAACATTTCGCCAAAATCTCAAGTAATATTTTAATAGTCACTTACTTCTCCACGGTAATCTGTTTTTCTGTTCATTTTATTGTGGCTGCTCTGTGATCAATTTCCCCAATCAATTTATATGATTTCTCAAATAGTAAGAACATTGACTATCTTATTATATCAAAACCATACAAAAAATAAAAGGTAGATTATTAAAAACAATACCTAAAATGACAATCCAAAATAAAACAATATAGTGTGTACACACTGTAGGTGCTTTGAGCTGGTCAAGCAGTATTCATGATGCAAGTCGTTACACATGCTGATATAACAATATATTTATTTAACAAAAATTCATTCATGTTTATTCATTCTTTTATTTGTCACATTTCATGTCTTTCAACTAAAGAATTTAGTAGTTTTTTTTTTTTAAAACCACGTCTTGCCCTAAAATACAAATTCCAAATCTCCTTCCTTCAATTTCAAATATTCCTCACAAAATTGGATCTTGCAACTACAAAATCATTTCTTTTGATAAGTGCTCTACGATTGTTTATTTTCTTCTATTTATAATCCATGTCACAAAGCAGAAGCAAAAATGAAGGAGGAGACAAAAGGCCCACCACACAAGTCTCATTTCTATAGTCTCCAAAGGTTAACTAAATACAGTGTACAGAAAATATTAACTTTTAAAAGTGGTTATCCTTAACATAGTTTCAGAATACTTCCACACCATTCTATCAATATAACAAAATATTTTTCATTGAACTTTCTCCTTTAGTGGAATGACAATACATCTCATGGTTTCAAGGGTCCAAGACAAGTTACCCCATGTTAACAAATAGAAGCGTATCATTTTTGCGAGTTAATCATCAGCCGTGCCCCTCCCTGCCATATTAATGGCTAAATTTTATCATTACATATCTAAAAAACTGCTATTTTTCATGAAAAAGAAAAAAAAAGTATCTGATTGTTTTTGGAGCCACCATGTGCCCTGATATGTACAAATTTTAAAGAAGTTCTGCAAGTGTGGTCAAGTTTGTTTTGCAAATAAATATTTTTACTATGTGTCTAAAAAATTGATGTGTACCATTACAAACTAAAAATAAAAAGTCTCCATTACAAGCTAACAAAAATGTTATCAACTGCCATAATACTGACAAATTTCTGTTCATTTCTATGATACATTCACTGAATTCATTAGAAGACATTTTATTTTCAAGTGACCGTTTCAAATTGCCATATTTTGAAATGATGTTAAAATTTTAACCATCAATATGTTACTTACAAGATATATTGATCTTTCAATCTATTTTTCTACTCCAAAAGACCTTAAGAGTTTGAGAAAATTCCAACATCTATAGTTAAAGTAAAAAAAAGACCCAAACAAAAAAAAAAAAATAAATAATAATAATAATTATTACAACACTTTACTTACATGAAAGTAAGCTGCAGCAGATAAAACTAGCCTGTGAGCTTCAGGCTCTGACCCTCAGCAGATAAGTGCAATCAACAAAAGAATTGTTATCTAAAAAACTTTTAAATTCTGTAGCAAGTTCATGGTGTGGTCTTGCCAACTTACAGTCACAACTGATTCAGCCATGTTTGAATTGCCCTGAAACAATGTGAAAACTACATTTTCTTAAACCACTTATAAAAAGAATGTAAAAGGAAGAAATCTCTCTTCAGGGAAGTTTGTACAGTAACTGCAACATAAACTAATCTATACAACCCATCTGACTACAATATTTCAATAAGTATTTAAGTTTGTCCAATGGACATTAACGTGTGTGTTTGTATACCTACACTTAGTATTTATACAATATTTTGTTCCTGGAAATAATCCTGCATGCTTATTTACATATTACTGATCTTTGTTGTCTTCTGGTCACATGCACATTCTGTTTCTTATGCTCACATGGGGGCAATTTCAAACAAGAGTGTATGCAAAAAGCAGGTATCTATTACTCCCTGATCAAAACTCAGTCAGTGACAGTTTTTCACATATCGTCAAGTGATAATGGTCACAACACTTGTTGCACATTTTGCATTTACACTGAAAACATGGCTTGTGATATTTTCTGTTACTGTGGAGTCTGAGATGAAAACTCTGTACAGCGAATTGTGTCATCGGATGTCAAGAGTACGTAGTTGGCTCATATCCAGTCAGATGTTGTCACTGTGTCTGTAGAGTAGAATTCTTTCCATATTAATTACTTTTTCCTGCAGATTTCTTGCATTGCTTCTTCATAAGCATTAGTGGACATCAAGAGCATCTGTCATAATTCAATATCTGTCAAGAGAGTCGTAATTCAATATAAAAGGGCTCTTTCATGAGTTTGAATACCAGTCATGAAGGTGTATATTTTGATAAACACCATCTTCTTGAGGTAGGTTGATTTTACTTTTTCTATTGTTAGGAAAATTTCTCTTCAACACATGTATCCAGATGTGAACGAGTCCATATGAATCTACTGGGTAATCTTTGTCCTTAACAGTTAGTGCTGAATCTAAGATAAGTTTGTTTAGGTGCCTGATATCATTCATAGCGTGATGGCAGCGTATGTCGTCATGTGTAGGTCAGGTAAAAGGTGTGCCTTGAAGGAGATACCCATATATTTAATGGGATTCACTTTTTGTTGTTAATGATGTAAATCAGTTTGGCAACTCCCCTTTCCTAAATACCATCATCACAGTCTTGTTCTCATTAAGTACAAGGTCATTCTATTTTACCCATGCTCCTAAACGACTGCATGCTAATTGTAGCTGGTTTTGCGATGTCGATACTAGTACCATGTCACTGGCATATGCAATTTTTTATTCTGTAGTCACAATCGCTTGTACTATATCCATTGTACCAATGTTAAAATGCAAGCGACTTATGGGGTCCCCTGGTAATATCTTGTTCATCTGCTGCATTGGACTTGACCTCTCTATCTGGTAGTCTATTTGGACATAATTGCAGGCGAGGATTTGTTAGTTGGAGTTCCATTCCTATGAGGTTTCCTAGCTTGCTTATCAAATTTGGCCTGTTGATCATGATGTATGCTTTACTGTTATCAATGAATATTCCAAATAGTTTTCTTTGATGAAGCTCAAGTGCTTGCTGGGATTTCACTGCATGTGTTGTAGAATAGTCCTCTCCGCAAGCCGAATTGTCCCTCAGTTATTCTGTCATCCGTCATTATTTACTAAACTAACACTAACAGACTGACAAGATTAACAGATATAAATATTTTGGTTGGTAATAAAAAGTGCATATACGTTATTTATAGGCAGTAATAAAAATAATACTACGTACCTTGACCGGTTAGGTTATTATCCAGAGTGTATTATAAACAAATTACTTGAAAGTTTATAACGCAATGTACACAAATAATCACCTTAACAAACCACGTTTTATACCATAGTATATGTAGTATACCGTACCGTATACATTACGCAGTTGTATCTATAATACATACTAGCAGAACAGTATCATAAATTACACAGCAGTATACACAGAAATATGAAGAATATAATGCGCCTCATAACCTCGACGTGCTCACATACACGCTGCACACCACAGAGCACAGAGCGATCACTCCCATCCATCCCATGGCCTACTGTACTGAAGGCCGGAGCACTCAACGTGGCAACGCTGCATAGTCTACATGAAGGGTCCGACGTTAGCCCATCGCAGAACAATTGAAACTTACGAATTTTAAACACTGGTTAAAAGCCCTCCGTTTACCGCAACTCTCTAATTTACGTGACGGTTTAAGCATTTTATTATTGAGTAATGACAGTTTAGTTAAATCAAACGATAGAAAGAAACAATAGACTTCGTTTGCGAAACGTATTGCTCGTAATGACGAAGTGCATTTAATTTTGCACTTGCCCAGTTAGTACATGGGTTGAATAACGCTATTCACAAATTCTTGAAACAAAATAATTTATTCAAAATATTGCATGATACATAATTCAAAATAATGCGTACATAATAAATCTTACACTCCCTCCACACTGTCCTTCTATTTAAATTTATTAATTTTTCTTTTAGAATTATTTGAACCCTTAACAGAAGCTAAGAAATCATTCTGCTCTTTGCAGTAGTTTTTCAACAAAATATTTGAAAATACGGGATCATTTTATAAATTACATCGCTCAGAACTGCACCACATTCTGAGCAACTCTCTTCCAAGCCAATAATTTCTGGGAGGGATTCATTTAGAAGGGTCTTTGACAATTGTACAAGTATAGAAAATTGATTTTTCATTTTAATAAATGTACTCTCATATTTCTCCGAAACTAAATGTTCCATTACCACAAACACTTTCATACACACAAATATTACAATGTCAGATGGTATTGAGAGCCCCCCTCTGTTTAATTCCTCAAACATGGAATTATCCGACATATCAGATTCCAACCACTTCATGCATTGCTGACATGTCACTTTTTTTTGTAGCTTGAAAGTAACATAACCAGAAACATAAATTATGGGGAATTTATCTACATCTATTTCAGACTGGGAAGCAGCTGACTGAACAAGGTCCTTGAATGTGTCTGAATAACAAGATACATTTTCCATTGTTTCATCATTGACTTCACAAATTGCTTGTTCAAATATTTCTCTGTGAAGCTTGACCTTTTATATTTAGCAGATTTAATGCCCAAGAGTTGCTGCAACTTAATTTTTTTTTCTGACTCCAAGACCTGAGTCACAGAGACATTATAATTTCCCCCAGAAAGTTGACGATGTGAGCTAAATTTTCTTTCTAGCCTGTCAGTAGAAAATTTCCCAGGCAAAACATACTTTACATCAGGAAGATCCAGGGAACACTCAATAATTTTTTTCATATTAAATGAAGTATTAATTAAGGAATGGAAAGTGTCTTCAGTTAATCGTCCTTTTGTAGAATCCATCATTCGCCACTTCCGAACAATCCACAAACTCCTCCAAAAAAAATAGTCGAACATCTCCTTTTGATGTAAATGGCAAGGCATCAATTTCATTTTTTCTTCCAGAATAACACAAGCTTTTTGTATTCATTACTGTCCACCATCTATTGATAATATTTAAAAATTCTGCTTCTTGAGAATGACCTGCCTGAGAAACTGCAGCAATTGTTTCTGGATGGAAAACATTGCAAGCTAAACCTACTTGCTGCCTTTCAATAACTGATGGGTACACTGACTTGTAATTCAGTTTCGAAGCACATTTCAGCAACTGCTTACTCTCAGATTTATACAAATTTCTTAAAACTGAAAAAGAAGCTCTGCATAAATCACTACTATGATTTGATTGAGGATCAAATTTTGGAAAAATTAAAGTCTTATCAGCATCTTTTAGATTTATCCAATTATTGCGAATAGATTTAAGGCAATGCACTGAATCAAAAAGAAAAAATGTAAGAATTGAATTTAGGATTTCTCATTTTCAAAGAATTATCTTCACCTAACACACTGAACATTCTTCTATTGACCCGATTATTATCAGCTATGACACTTAACACATTGAAGTTACAAGCTTGAACAGTATTTACAGCTCTCACTGTCATAGCTGATAACTCATCACTTGTCAAGTTCTTTACAGGTATCAAGCCAATAGTTGCTGCCATTGAACCAAATGTGGAAGCAATCATGAATGCCAGAATTGTTCGTGCTGCAACATTATCATGATTATCAGCATATCCAAGAAATGATCCTGACTTATAGTCAATGGCTGGAGTGACATAGATTTCATCAACAAGGAGATTCACATACCTCTCCCTCTCTGATAGTTTATCAGAAAGTGATTTAATGAATGCTTGCTGATCTGAATATGCAGCATTAAGACTTCTTGTCAAACGTTTAAGATGCTTTGTGTGTGGCAAGAAAAGGATATTTTGATTCCTTACAGCATAATAACAAGACTGAGAAGAAAAACACATAATAAATGCAACCTTAATTAGAAGGGGTGAATACACTTTTTTGTTTTCAAACAACAAGCAAAACTGATCAATTAAAAAAATAACTATTGAAGAATCGGTGAAATTTTCATCTTGATGGGTTTCCAGAAAGGTCTTAATAACACGGAGCTTATTTTTAACGTAATTAACTAAAAGTTTGTACTCTAACTGAGCGTCTTTTGCCAATTGTTTATCTTCTAGCACTCCTGTAGCGAATGAGTAAATTCTCCAATTGAGACCATCTTTCTAGTTTGGCATGGGGCAATATCCATTTCAAATCTAATTTACCTATTTCACTGGACCCAACATACACTGAAACTTCCAAATTTCGAAAAATTTTTACACTTGTACTAACTGCAGGAGGACCTACTGTTTCCAAAAGATAAAAAATACACAGGTCTTCACTAAAATATACCTTCCATTTATCACACTCAGAAACACAAATAAATGTCTTGTATTCTTTCAAGCACTGGAAATCATCTACTTTGTCTTTATTGAAGAAAGCTTGCTCTTTATCACTTTGTAATTTTAATATTGCATTCTTTCTTTCTTCTGGATCACGCTCTTGGTTGTGGAGTTGCCTTACTAAAACGTTCTGGGAGTCCAGGAAAATTGTAGGCACAGCATCAGAACTGAGACAGGGCTTGTCTCTTTCCTTGATTTTTCTCTCCGTTGGCATCTACGTAATGTTCCTCAATTCAACAACACTTGGATGAAAATGTTTCACACATACTACACTCGAAGAGGAAGGATACCAGTCAGCTCTTGGAATGTTCCTCACCCAAGTGGCTTTCCTTGCAAATTAGATGGAAATTTAAATACAGTTGTGTACCTCTGTGTTTGATGCATAATTGCTCGAGCATCCAGGAACACAGCAATGTTTGGGCATCTGAAAAACCGATAATGTAAGAAAATAACACAATTCAATGTTATAGTTAAGGAAGACATAACCGCAGAAACAACTCAAAAACAATGCTACGATTAACACACATAATTCAGAGAAATTTTATTTGTAACTGTAAAAATGCTTACCTCAACCTGTATCTTTAAAGCTTAAAAGGTTGCTGGAGATTTTTCACTGCGCTTTACTCTGAATAATAATTCGCCTAACCAAGAAATCTGAAAACACGACTTTCGCGGCAGCACTTCGCCAATACCTCCAGATTACCACGCCGACACTTGTGGACCACGTTACATGTTGCCAAATTTCCAGTGCTCCGGCCTTCAATGGAGTAGGCCATGATCCAGCATCCATCCCACTCCACAGAGCGGACGAGTAAACGATGTCTACTTCCACCAGGCGCAGCACCGTCGACTGGAAAAGCGTCTCCCCACTCCTTTACCCCTACCCACCACTTATGTGTGCCCAAAGAGTATATCTGGGATGTGTGCCAATCATGCTTACTGTCAATCCGTAAGCGGGAGTTCAAAATTAAATTATTTTTCGCGACCTTTCTTACACCCATATTGAAAATGAAGTTACTTAACTCAGCGTGTAACTTACTGCTTTATAAGGTCTGCCTCCTTGTTTTGAGGGTGTACTATAATTTTTTAACTTAAATAAACCCAAAATGCATTGAATTTGTAGGATTCTAAATCATAAATGACAAGAGCTAGGAATATGGGACAAACATAATAAATACATGGCACAATTATTAGTAAAACACATTTATTTACCTTTTAAGAACAAGTATAAATATTAACATTATGATTAAAAAAGTTTTGCAATAATAAATATATTTGCTTTACACACCAAGTCATTTAATTAATTACTATTAAGAATTTAACGAAAGCAAGATTTCAGCATTTTTCTATACATGAATTTCAAATACAAACGGTGACACCTAAGTTAAAAATTTTTCCACAAATCAATGTAAAACTGAATTATTCCCTTTCACCAAAAATATTCATCACCAAAATTATTGTAGTAGCAATTAATTGAATTTCGCATGAACAATCAATCCACAATCATAATTAATTTTATTTTCTCACACGGTTATACTCATTAATGGTTCAACTTTTACAAAATTGCCAATTTACGAATCAGTGGTTTTTGTCAAAATGACTTGGTGGGAATATATTTTCAGAAAATGCCGAAATCTATTACTACAACTCTCGACGTAGAAATCATATTCATCAGGTGATGGTATCAACAGATCATTACAAAAAATCACTTACAATACATGTACATTATTTTATCCACTTTGGTTAGGTAAAGTCAAACATTACGACATTAGGTTCAGTGTCGTAATGAAGCTCTTTACCGCACCCAGTGCGGTAAAGTACTTCATTACGACACTCGTTTTGTAATGGGTTATTCCGCGACTAGCTTGATTCCTACTATTAAAAATAACAACAATTGTTCAAAGAATTTTTATTGACATAACTTTTTAACAGAATAAGAGTTCAAATTATAATAATAGCTATGCTTATTTGTTGTAAACATTAATTACAAATTTGCTGCAATTTGATACCGTAATTCCGATGATGTTGAAGCTGTACAATTCATATTTGCATTTGAAATATTTGTAGATTCCACATTCGAAATATTTTCCCCATAATTTTCATAGCTATCTCTTTTTTATTTTGCACTGATGTTTCGACATAACCTTCAGCAACAGAATTTGACTTCCATCCACCGTGCCTCTTTAACACATTCATGTCAGCACCTGCATCGGCGAGTAAAGAAGCAGATGATCGACGAAAGCAATGTCCTGTAAAAGTTTCAGAATTCTTCAAACCAAGATACATTGCTATTTTTTTGGAATGTTTCCAAAGTATTTATCCCAACTGGTTGCGAAGAACATTTTCCATTCTTGTAGGAGAGAAAGAAACGATCGTGCTTGACATTTTCCGGCCGAAGGCGAAAATATTGACGAAAAGTCTCCAAACAGTTGAATTCTTTGACACTTCCTTGAGTAATAACAAATTGTCTTGAAATTAATGTCTTGGTGTTTGGTATATTAATTATAATATACGTATTCTTATCCTCTATATCACTTAATTCTAAATTTTTTCAATTCCTCTCTACGGCAAGCTCAAAAACGCCAACTATTAATGTCACCTTCATCATTAAATAAATTTCATTATCTGCCTCTATTAAAAATTTATGTATGTCATCTTTCGAAAATATTTTAGATTTCTTCCTCATGTATCCTTCACTCTTTCTTTTAAGAAAGCTATCAATTGTGTGAACTTACTTATGTCCACATTATCATTAAGTAATATTGTACTCTTTAACATGGAATAATGTGACCATAGACTTGAGGTTTCTCTTTTAGACTTACCAGAGAAGTACGCCATCATAACTTTTTCCGAAATGGTTTTAATATGTTTGGTTGCACTCCAGTCTCTAAATAAAGTGTATTCACGCTCATATTTTTCGTGATTTCTCTGGTAATAGCGTGTCTAGAGCAGCATTTGCTGTTATTTCGATGTCAGAATCACAGCTGCTGTCACTCATATTGGAAAAAAATACTCTTACACCGTGGAAAGAATACACAAAGCTTGAGGTTGACACCAAATGTGTTTCAATTGTTATCAGTTAGAAACAGTGTCGCCACTTCTAGAAAATAAATCGTTAGTACTAAACGAACGCGTAGGACGATCTTTAGATTAAATCTAACTAATTTTTACAAAGTGGATAAAACGTTGTACGATATACGTGTCGTAACATCTTATTACAATACTCGATTGGTTACAAACTCGGCCTAACGGCCTCGTTTGGCAATCTTCCAATCTCGTATTGTAATAAGATGCTTTACACCTTATATCGTAAACTACTATTATCCACTTTGGTTAGGTAAAGTCAAACATTACGACATTAGGTTCAGTGTCGTAATGAAGCTCTTACCGCACCCAGTGCGGTAAAGTACTTCATTACGACACTCGTTTTGTAATGGGTTATTCCGCGACTAGCTTGATTCCTACTATTAAAAATAACAACAATTGTTCAAAGAATTTTTATTGACATAACTTTTTAACAGAATAAGAGTTCAAATTATAATAATAGCTATGCTTATTTGTTGTAAACATTAATTACAAATTTGCTGCAATTTGATACCGTAATTCCCGATGATGTTGAAGCTGTACAATTCATATTTGCATTTGAAATATTTGTAGATTCCACATTCGAAATATTTTCCCCATAATTTTCATAGCTATCTCTTTTTTATTTTGCACTGATGTTTCGACATAACCTTCAGCAACAGAATTTGACTTCCATCCACCGTGCCTCTTTAACACATTCATGTCAGCACCTGCATCGGCGAGTAAAGAAGCAGATGATCGACGAAAGCAATGTCCTGTAAAGTTTCAGAATTCTTCAAACCAAGATACATTGCTATTTTTTTTGGAATGTTTCCAAAAGTATTTATCCCAACTGGTTGCGAAGAACATTTTCCATTCTTGTAGGAGAGAAAGAAACGATCGTGCTTGACATTTTCCGGCCGAAGGCGAAAATATTGACGAAAAGTCTCCAAACAGTTGAATTCTTTGACACTTCCTTGAGTAATAACAAATTGTCTTGAAATTAATGTCTTGGTGTTTGGTATATTAATTATAATATACGTATTCTTATCCTCTATATCACTTAATTCTAAATTTTTCAATTCCTCTCTACGGCAAGCTCCAAAAACGCCAACTATTAATGTCACCTTCATCATTAAATAAATTTCATTATCTGCCTCTATTAAAATTTATGTATGTCATCTTTCGAAAATATTTTAGATTTCTTCCTCATGTATCCTTCGCTCTTTCTTTTAAGAAAGCTATCAATTGTGTGAACTTACTTATGTCCACATTATCATTAAGTAATATTGTACTCTTTAACATGGAATAATGTGACCATAGACTTGAGGGTTTCTCTTTTTTAGACTTACCAGAGAAGTACGCCATCATAACTTTTTCCGAAATGGTTTTAATATGTTTGGTTGCACTCCAGTCTCTAAATAAAGTGTATTCACGCTCATATTTTTTCGTGATTTCTCTGGTAATAGCGTGTCTAGAGCAGCATTTGCTGTTATTTCGATGTCAGAATCACAGCTGCTGTCACTCATATTGGAAAAAAATACTCTTACACCGTGGAAAGAATACACAAAGCTTGAGGTTGACATTTGCTGTTATTGATAAATAAAAAGGTTTTTTAAATCTAACTAATTTTTACAAAGTGGATAAAACGTTGTACGATATACGTGTCGTAACATCTTATTACAATACTCGATTGGTTACCAAACTCGGCCTAACGGCCTCGTTTGGCAATCTTCCAATCTCGTATTGTAATAAGATGCTTTACGACACTTATATCGTAAACTACTATTATTACATCGGAGCGAATACTCTCCGCAATCCTTGCAAAAACCGCTCATTTTTTTCTGTATCCAAAATTCAGTTAGTATATGGCTTACAGAATACAGAATTTTGAAAATGTGCACAGAATTCACTTCTTCTCATAGTACGTTACACACAGTTTTTAACTCTTTTTGGTGTATAAATAAATAAATAAATAAGAGAGAGGAGTGGGAGACAGAGGGAGAGGAAGACTGTGAGAAAAAGGGAAAGGGAAGGAGAAAGAGGGAGATGAAGGGCAGAACTGCACTGACGGGTTCCGCTAGTTTTATATAAATAACTTTGATTTAAACTTGTACAATTCATTGAATAGGGTAACATTTTCATTCAAAGTTTTGAATATTTTTTTTCAAGTTAAGTCATTTTACCCCTGAATTACACAAATTACACACACACACTGACATGTATGCCGGGAGACCAGTTGGGAGCTTAAAGCTTGTCCCGCCTGGGGTGATTCCCCACTGGAACAAGATGCCTGGTTGGGGTAAACCCCGTAAGCTGGCGGTTAGCGCAAGCGTCGGATCTCACCATCCAGCGGTGGAACATCACTGTCACCTCCCGCGATAAAGCCATGCCCTACACTTACGGGACTAATAACCTTAGCAGTAAACGGAATCACTAATCAATCAACCATGCACAAGTTGATGTACACATTTTTTAAATACATTTGAATGTCTTTTCTATAAATACATGTTAGGTATAAACACTTTTTAATTTATAAATACAATTTTTTGGTATGGAAGACAATTTGATTAGTAAGTATTTTCCAGATGCAAAGACATTTTATGACGTTTTTCACATATTTTATGGATGTTTTTTTTGTAAGTGTATGCCCCCTACCCCATGAATGGGAGCCCATAAGCAACTGCTTCGTTGGCAACTGTTTGTAGGTAACTCCGGTACTGCTCTACTGGAGTGCTGGTGTCTGGGATTTGAAACATTTTCTTCACCGGCCAATCGCACACGGCACTGGCAGAGCTGTGGCGTTTGCGTCATTTCCGTTCTTCCGCGTGTTTTCGCTTGTGATGGTAAAGCTTGTTTGGGTCAGATAATGTCTTTCCACACTCGTCGCAGTAATACGAGCTTACTCCCACGTGTGTGTAGGCCCTGTGATAGGCAAGACCACCGGACTGGCGGAAGGTCTTGCCGCACACGTCGCACCTGAACGGGCGCTCGTCCGAGTGCATGCGCATGTGCCTCACGAGGTTCGATTTCTCGGCGAAAGCCTTGCCGCAATCTTCGCAGTTGTACGGGCGCTCGTCCGTGTGCTTGCGGCAGTGGTAAATGATATTCCTGCGCTTATCGAAGGAAGCGCCGCACACGGCGCAGGTGTACTGCGACTTCTCTGTGCTCGGGAGGCGGTTGTGGGTGGCGCGGTGCGAAGACGGAGTAGGCGCCCAATGGACCACTTCGCTGGAACCAGGCTCTTCTCCCGATTGCTCATGCGGCCGAAGCTCCGGCTGCTTTGGGAATCTCTGGCTCTCCTGGGATTTGCGACTCCACAGCGGTGTTGCGAAGGCGTTCTCTGAACAGACATACAATAAAATAATTAAATTGACGATCAGTCGTAAAACAGACCTAAAGCTTTTGAATTTTATGGGCGGGACATGGACTTCCTGGCCCTCCGTGCGCTCACGCCTATGGAATCATTCACTTATCACCATGCACCTTCCGCTTTTCTTCCAATGGAACGGCAAGGCACACCTTAGCTGTGATAACAGGGCAAGGAAAGCTGATGACAAAATGCGATTCTCCATCATTAGTGACGCTCGGAAACGAGTACGACGGCGTCTATCATCAAAAGTTGGGAGAAAACGCACAATAACAGCAGAATAGGCCTGACGTCCTGTTCAACTTTTCTGGATTATTAGCGATACCCTCGCTACAAGCAGATTAAGTAATCACTCCCACACAAATACAGATATAATTTTTTCTGTAATTATGAGTATAAAATATAAATGGCAAGGCTAAAGTGCGAAATATAGATAGTGGAGTTAGTTAATGCCTTATTTTACGTGGCGAGACTCGGGCCATCAGGCCCGCTCTTCCGTATGACAAGCAAATTTCGCTACGCTTCTTTCACCATATAGCGGAGAAAGAAGATCTTACTCGGGCGACGAAACAGGCGATTTTGAATTTTGCTCAGAGGCTTCTTTTAGGCATGAGGCCCTTTTACTTGTAGTAAATCTACAACATGGGACAGTCGGCTTTACTTCCCATCCGAAGGAAGGCGTGTGAAGGATTTTTTCGCTCTTAAAAACCCACGGTCTCGATCGGGGTTTGAATCCACAAATGTGAGTACAACTCGACATGCTAACCATTCTCGTGAGTATAACTCGACATGCTAACCGAACCCGCAATGTGTCTAGCTAATTTACTATTAGCTAGACAGTGTGGATAAAACTGTATGAATGCCGATGAATACTTTTGGATGTCCAGCTTAATATTAGCCACAGGGCACTGCAACGTACATGCTTCGTGTACAGGGTGTTTACTTACCTACTTCAATTAGTCATGCGTAGAATTGCGTACGTACGATAGATGTTACAACAGAACATACTTTCTGAAATTTAGGTAACTTTTACGTATTATTATTATTATTATTATTATTATTATTATTATTATTATTATTATTATTCCGCACCATCCCTCCTACTAACACTTCAGCCTCGCTCAAAAAATACAAACGATATAACTCTAAATTGCGCGACAAGTAATATTTTTAAAAGGCACATGAAATTATTTAAAGATCTAATGTTGGAAAACAGGTTCCATTAATAAATCCCTAACTACAATATTAAGGAGTTAGGTTCGGGAAAAAAAATTGTTACTATATGACAAAACTACGTGCCATGATTCCTTCAGCAAGTGTTCGTAAATAATTTTATGTTATCTTTAGTGAATGCTCTGCACTGTGTATATTATTTATTGTGTCAGTATTTATGTTATTACTAAATATAAGAATTTGTGCATCGTGGTCATTGTATCCTACATTATTCGTTATTATTTCATTTCTAGTAGTGGTTTCGTTTATTATAATTTGATCTAATGTTTTTTGTGATTTAAATGTATTCCGTGTAGGTACATTCACTGTAATATCTAAATTAAGAGATTGAAGTATTTTCAGAAACTGCTCTTTTTCGTGGGATTCGCTCAGAAAATCAACATTGAAATCTCCACATACAACAATGGATTTAAAAGAGATTACTAATTTTGTTCAGTTATCTCTAGATTTTTTAAGAAACTGAAATAATCTAAGGCTCGCTATGTTGGAAGTCTGTAGATGCAAAGATCATTTTGAGCGTAGTAAGATGTACGACTGTCAAAAACTTGTTCAACTGCATATAAATTGAATTCTGACAAGAATGTAGAATCAATACAATTTCTTACGTAAATACTCAACCTCCGTAAGCAGGGTCCTTATTTGATTCCCTCGCTCTACAATACGATCTAGCAAGGTAAAAAGTAGGAATTTGGAGTGTGTTTATATCATAATGAGACAAGTGTTTTGTAAAGGAAAAAACATCTATTTGACTTAGGTCACACTGTAATGCTGCCTCGATAAATTCAATTTTATTTGAAAGAAATTGCACATAATGATGCATTATTCGGTGATCTTTTGCATGTACCTAAACGGATGTTCCTTTGCTGCATCTGACTGTAGTTGCTATTTATTTATCTCATTTTTACCTCGAGTGCGTGGTCGAAGGAAGTATCGGGTCCCAGCAGCTGACAGGTGAGAAAGGAGGGGGCGACAGTTGTAGAGGAATTAATAGAGGGAGAGGCAGTACAAGGATTAGGTTCAGGGGCTAAGGTAATTGGGTCCAAGGGGGTCCCGAAGGATGGAAGAGAATTACGAGATGTGGGTGGGGATAGGACACTGCCCAGGTTGTGAAAGAATGTATTTTGCAAGCTTGCTACCTAGTGCATGTTTTCCGACAAGGTTCAGGTGAAGACCATGCCGGGTGAAGTGTTTTTCTGAGAGAAAGTTTAACTCAAATAATTTAACATGTGTGCCTCGCACATGCAGATTCAATTGGTTGTTTGCGTGTCTAATTTCTTTGCAGTGTTGGTTTGTTGTAGCAGAAGGACAGTCGAGACTACGTATATGTTTTGGGCGGCACGTTGTAGTTTGTCAACATGTTGCTCAGGTGTAAAATGACCAACCAAACTGATGTCATTCTGCCCTTCTATGATGACTAGGGCGGTGATTTATATGCATTTGCATATTTTTTCTGTTAACTAAAGCATCCCGTTTCAACAAATTGTATACGT
The DNA here is from genome assembly GCA_964035755.1 of Teleogryllus oceanicus. Classification (NCBI taxonomy): domain Eukaryota; kingdom Metazoa; phylum Arthropoda; class Insecta; order Orthoptera; family Gryllidae; genus Teleogryllus; species Teleogryllus oceanicus. The sequence continues at coordinate 81,799,568 of CAXIVR010000010.1, read as the reverse complement.
TTTGAGGCATTTAGAATCAATTTAAGCTATTTTTATTTCGCACATAACACCAAAATAGTATTTTGGGCCATATTTGCAGATGTTTGTTGCATATTCACCCCACATTGCGAGGTATTTCAAAGAATCGCTGAACTCGTGGCTCATTGCAAAGTCGCTAGCCTTTCATCACTGAGATCCGGGTTCGATTCCCGTCGAATCCCATGTGAAATTTGTTCCAACAAAACGAGTTTGGCTGCTTCACAAGGGCTAGTCCAACTCCTGTGAAGTGTCCTAAACCCTACCCCTATCCTTATTCCTTCCTAATTCTGGCCGCTGGGTAGTGACGCGGGAGGAGCGTACGCGGAGATTCTACCTGGCGGTCCTCTTGACAACCGACTGCGACGAGACGCGACAGACGTAATATTAACGGAGGATTACTCCAAAAAAGCGCTGTTAGTAATGGTTGGATTACTCCGAGAAGCGCTAAGCGCTCAACCCCCCCCCCAAGGGGCTTGGAGACGCGTTGCGTCGAAGTAGAAGCAACAGATTTAAAAAAGAATCAATGAATGTTCTTCGGCCGAGTAGATTTCAGCAGGAAAAGGGTCTACTATTTCTGTGGGATGGTGCTCCTCGTATGTTAAAAGCAGGGTATGCGATAAGTTTTTTTATCCTACACTTCATCTGCCTTGCCTTGCTCACGCTTTTCATCGTGTTGCACAAACTGTGAGATTTCTATTCTCATATATTGATCAGTTGATATCAACTGTCAAGAAAGTATTCTTGAAGGCTCCAAGTCGTGTGGATATTTTTAAGACAAATTACTCTGACCTACCTCTACCTCCCCAACCAGTTATCACAAGGTGGGGTATTTGGTTGAAGGCAGTTGAGTATTATTCCAACTACTTTGAACAAATATTCTAAGTTACCTGTTGATTGTTTATGTGGAGCCTGTTTAAAGCGATTTGCACTGTTTAATATGACGTAAAGTTCATTTTGGTGTACTCTTATGTTTTTCCAAAAATTCCACAAATGTAGGGTTTTGAAGTATCTCTCACGACCTTAATATGCATATTTTGAACGATTTGTATACATTATTAGATTTCTGACTGGAAGTGCTTCAAATGATTTTAAAAGAACGTTTTTCGAAAACTGAATAGATTCCTGTGAAAAGGAGCTCTAAATTTCGCATTTATAGTAATGCTTAATCGCCATTTTCTAGAAAACGGCTTCAAATTTTTCAATGAAAAAAGCTATTTAGGATGAGATTTTACTTTCCTTTACTACTCATAAAATAATATTTCGCTCTCACTATAAGGAAACCGAAAAGTTGAGAAATGGTCAAAGAAATGTAGTTTAGGCGACGATAAATGGCAGCTAGCAAGAGGATGGGTCAAGACTGTTCAGTACCAGTTCACACCAAGAAAATTAGAAAACGTTTCTACGAGAAAGTCTGTCTCACTTTATATCACCTCTAGTTACTTTCTCGTATACATACGTATATACGGAGTAATATAATAAGGTAAATTGAAAACTCCCTTGTCGATCTGGCTCTAGTTGAAGTTTTGAAAACTTTCTTTAAAATTTGGAGGTACTTTACATGAAGTCCTCCGGACATTTTCAAAATTTCTCAAAAACGTTTTCAAATTTTTTCTTTAAATTTCTTGTAAGATAAGAGCAAAATGCACTTATAAAGGTGGAATGGGTCAGATTTTCACAGTTAACACTGAATTTTCGAAAATTGCCAAAGATTGATTTTTTCCGATGTCTTCCTACAACTACAAAAATTGAAAGGTAGATTTTTCCTTCGAATCAAATTTGTTGTGCATAAATAGGTCGGTTCAATTACGTCAGGTGGATATTTTTGTAAATTTTAGTAGGTATCGTGCAATATTAGCAATTAAAAAAAATCACAAGAACAAGTTTTTCTCATGTACGGCTCCGAATTTTTGCTTTAAATTTTTGGTAAGGTTAGTGCCAAACGAACCCTATACCATGACATAAACGCCATATAGCTCTTTTCTTTTCTTTTTTTCAAAAACTGCAAAAATTAAATTTTTATGACTTGTCTCTCATGTTTGCAATATTTACATTAAATGAGATTTCTTCACAATATTATATTTATGAGCACACCTGCTTTAAATTATGTCAAATAAAGTTTTTCGAAAACTCAACAGTTTTCTGTAAAAATTAACTCAAAATTCCGCATTTTCAGAAACGCTCAAATGCCATTTTGTCAAAAAACGGCTTCAAATTTTTCCAATAGATAGTGCTAGTTGCACTGTTTAATACGACGTATAGTTGATTTTAGTGTGTTATTTTTTTTTAAAATACACAAATGTAATTTTTTTTAAATATCTCTCCCGCCGTTATGGACATTTACATCGGTTTGTATACATTATTACATTGGTGAGTGGATGGGCTTCAAATGACTTAAAATGAAATTTTTAGAAAACACAATAGATTCCTGTGAAAAGAGCTTACATTTCGCATTTACAGTAATGCTTAATCGCCATTTTCGTAAGAAACGACTACGAATTTTTCAATGGAAATTTCTATTAAAGACGATTTTTTACTCTTCGTTAACATTTTTAAAGTAATAATTCGGTGACTATTACTAGGAAAGCAAACAGTTGAAAAAATGTCAATAAATTACTTTGGGCGTCGATAGATGGCAGCTGGTCAGAGAATGAAGCAAGACCTTAAAGTCAGACCACACCAAGGAAATTAGAAAACTTAACGAGAAAGTCTGTGCCATTCCTTAGCACCTCTAGTTTTCTTTATTTTTTGTACTGACAGTGCTAAATGCACTGTAATGTAAATGCACTAAATGCAATATATCAACCCCATTCGGCTATTTTCTTTCTTTAATATTTTTTGGATGTGCCTATTACCAACGTACCATACGTTAAACTACATCACATGTAATGGGATGAAAAGTAGAGACTTTACAAAAAGAATGTTTTGAACTTGTAGGAGATCACAGGAAAGGAGTTGCGGGGTAAATGGAAGTGTCCATTCCATCTTTTCCCGTAACAACAATCGTGTTTGCCGGGTTTGCAACAGCAGAAAAACAGCGAGAAAAACTTTTTTCTGCGAAACTTGTCCAGGTGAGCCAGCAATGCCTCCTGGAGAACGCTTCCAAGAATTCCATACAATAAAGTAATTTAAGGAAAAATATTAAATTGTAAATTATTACAATTATTATAATGTGTAAGTTGTATCTTTAAGGGATACCTTACGAGCTGTAGGAGCTCACAGTGCTAAGAAAAATCTGATCCCAGAGTACATTCATGCATGCCATGTCACCGACATGACATGTGCAAACGAGTGTAAAGGGTTAAAGTACCATGTTTGTTTGATCGAACACGGTGAAGAACCCTCAAAAAGTATATTAATTGAAAGCAAAAGCTCTGTTATTCAAGATAAGAAAAAATAATTTGCTATTACCCTCCTAATTTGTGAGTAAAACTAGTTTGAATTAGTACAGGTTCTAATGAAAAAACTTTCGCCGGTATAGTTTTTTAATTATAGAAATTATACGGTGAAAGTACTCTTTTCTTTTATTCAATACGTAGTAATTTTTTTGGGGAAACAGATGGAATTAAATGTAACATACCTCATTGGAGAGTAATTGATAAAAAAAACGGCTGCGAAATTCACCGCAACAGGAAGTACTGAATCTCCACCTAGGAGTAATGCTGCACAAATCATGCTATTGTCACCACTGTTTCTCTGGGGGTACGAGACAAAACCACATTAACTTAAACTTTTCTACCACACACAACCACAAACTATTTGATGATAATTCACTTTCAATCTAAACAATGTGAATTAATATTCAACGTAGAAAGTAAAGGCGTCGAAGTCAACCTAACCCATATTAGATATTGACAAATTATGAAAATGAGAAATCATGCGAGACTAAATGTATTAGTAAACATTCCTTTTCTAGAGCAACTATTCAATACTTCTCTTAACGATTTACAAATAATTATTTAAATGCTCTGTTCACTTTTACAAGCAGCTATTGTTAATTTTTTTTAAAGAGCTAATTTTGTACAACAAACTTTGAGACAAAAATCTTTATCTTGAATTTTGTAGTTTTGAAATTTATTTTTTGCAATTTTCGAAAAACCAAGCGACGCCCGAAAATGGGACCAACATCATATTTTTGCCGATCCGTATTACATAAGAGAAAATAAAAAAATGAGAGCAGTTTTTGAGAAAAAAGCGTAAACTTCAAGAGCAAATTACGCCGAAACCAGGTTACCAGGGCCCGGCAATAATTCCCCCTTTTTCCGGTGCGCGATTACAATACTTTCTCTTCATATGTTGGCAACTGCGAGAAAGTAACAAATGTTTTCATGATTTACGTAAAAAAATCTTAGAAAAAAGATAACCGCTATCACACTATTAAAAAATCTGCACCTGAAAAGGGACCATATGTACACTGCAATACTCAATCTTTGATCAAACAACAAATTTAATCCTTTCACTACAAAGTTACAATTTTATCAATTTATTAAGGATTTTAACACTTTACCACTCATATTTTTTTTCTGGCTGTGATTCATTTGTTAGTTCAAAACACGCAAAAGGTACAACCAATGTATAGTTTTCTTGCATTAGAAATTACAGTAATTTCGTATCTAAATATACTGACTTATATTTTAAAATTCAACTCTTCGCACGTTTAACCAAGGAAAACTTTTCATGTTTTTATAAACGAAAAAGTAACTGCCTAATTTTGTCCCATTTACATCTCCAGCACGGCGATCTCAACAGGGCTTGAAACTTTTTATTACTAATTTATATATATATATATATATATATATATATATATATATATATATATATATATATATATAATATTACCGCGACTTACACGTTCAGTTAGGCAAACTCTCGTCAGAATACGATATCATGAGCATGAGACCTGATGTGGTTAGTAATATGGCGGTGACACTTGCAACTCGCCTTATTGTCGCTCTTCCGCGTGAGTCCGCTTGTGATATGTCAAACCGCTTGCATTTCTAAAGTCCTTTCCACAAATGCCACAGATATACGGCCGTTCTCCCGTGTGCGTGCGTTTGTGATCGGCGAGGGTGCTGGACCTGGCGAATGCAAAACCGCACACGTCGCAAGGATACGGGCGCTCCCCGTGTTTGTGGCGGGCCGGGTGGGCACGCATGTGAGTGGTGAGGTCCTTTTCTGAATGAAGGTCTTTCCACACAAGTCACAGCGATACGGTCGCTCTCCCGTGTGTGTGCGCCTGTGATAGGTAAGGTCTTGTTTCTCCATGAATGTCTTCCCACAAAAGTCGCAGATATAAGGCCTCTCTCCCGTGTGCATTCGCTTATGTCGGGAGAGGTAAGGTTGTTGCTCACGGTGTGGCGACCGCGGGAAAGCAAGTGAAGGAAGCTCCGCACACTTCACACTGAACGGCGCTCTCTGGAGTGCGTGAGGCTGTGACTGGCGAGGCCCTTGGCGCCCAGGTCTTGCTCTTCGCCCTGACCCTCGTGCAGCTGCAACATCGACTGAGGCAGGAGCGTCGTGCTCTCCTGCGCTCCAGGACCCCACAGATGTACTCCACTCCGCTGCGGCGTTGCCAGGTCATCCACCGGTGGGAGAGCGTCTGCCCCTGAACAGATAGGTAATGTCTCTTAGCAACACAGATTTTTTGGGCCCCTCAGCGGCCCAGAAATTCGGCAGACCCTTGGAGAAAACCTTTTCTCAATAACAGTAATGAATTATGTAGGTTTTAGAATATTTGAGGAATTATTTAACCCTATGTGCTTCTAAACATTTGATAGTTTGCCAGAAGTGGTTGATGGATTCAGCGGTGGACTATTTATAATCATATTTATATAATTAGTTCAGTGGCGAGGAAAGACATTTTGCAGTCATTGCAAGATGTCTCTAATGTTCGTGCTTAAATTTTTGGAGTGGGAGATGGGGCTTTCGAAATATATTTCTGTGCTTTTCAATCACTCAAACAACGCACAGTTTTGTGGTATTATTTCTCCATATTCTTTTCAATAAACCTTCACACACCTATCTTGGAAACTTCTTAATCTTAAGCCTGCATTGAAACTGAAATACGTATAATTCTTAGTTCGTTGTTTTTGTAACGCAATCGGAGTCTTACGTTTTTAAGAAGCCTCAATAATTCAATGGATTCCAATCAATATAACAAAAAATATTCCGACTTTTCGTGAGTTAACGGTTTTTAATGAAGTAAATTACATAATCCAGCAAGAAACCAAACCTCTTTTGTTAGCGTTTAATTCTATTTTCAAGGAGCTTTGACAATACCATAGAGCTCCTTGTAAACCTCATAATAGACATCGTAAAGTGTCTGGTGCCCAGGGCGAGCCTCAGATACTAGGCGGGTCGCAGATGGCGGATAGTGAATGTCTCTAGATGCACAGACTAGGAATAATAAAGGAAATCTGGAGTCCTCCCGAAGGGCAGAAGACAGTGTGGGAGCGCGATCGGTGGCGAGATCCCATTCATTAATAGCCAAGGAAACTACCTAGCAATACGGCGTAAAAGCAGCGCTATTAGATAAGTGCTGTCCCCGCTGCCTGGCAAGGACAGATTAGACCAAAGGTTAAGGGAAGGATAATTGATTGTTAGTGATTCCGGGCGCGTCAACTACTAGGCTCATTACTCCCGTAAGTGTAGTGCATGTATTTTGCTCGGGATGTGGCGGTGGTCTTCCCCGCTGGATGGCGAGATCCAGCGCTGACCTACCATCGGCTAGCGCGGTTTTCCCCAACCAGATATCTCGTACCAGCGTGGCACCGCCTCACTTGGGAAAACTCTAAGCACCCGACCACTCTCCCGCCATGTGCGGTCGTGTGCGTAAGGGGAGGGTAGGGTAGGGAAGAGGTAGGAAAGATCGCCCGCTGTCCGTGGCCTGTTTATTAAAGTACTGCACGGCGTTCACCTGGTTTTGATCGGAAAAAACACGGACAACTACCGATCAGAGCACCCAGTCGCTAGATTTTCCTCCAGACAGCGATGAATTCGTCCTAACTGGCAAGCTAGTGTCGAAAATCCTGCTACTGTCGGAACTCGAACCTAGCACCTCCCCTCAGAGGGACTGCAGTGACATCAGTTGATGCTCTGACCCATCTCTCCTGGCCTTAGGGAAGGAAAAACCTGCCAGAACACCGCGGGTAGAGAGCTTTTGAAGTTGTAGCGATGCCAATCTCTCTAGGGAGTAACCCCAAACAAATCCTGGTCCCCCTGGTTGGTCATAGGGCTAACTTCTCACACCATCACTGTTCAGAAACCCTAAAATAATAGCCAGATTCATAAAGTAAGACAATCTTGTAATTAGAAAAAAGGAATTTGATTTATATTTTGGTAAATGGAATGTATTATCTTTGAAAAGGACTGGACCCCTAACTAATCTTTAGGAAGCCTTAAAGAAATGTAGGGTGGATATATTAGCAGTGCAAGATGTGATGGAAGGAAGGAATAAAAGAATTTGAAGTGTATTATAACAATTGTAGTGCAAGTGGAAATGGTGAAGGAGTGGGATTTGCTGTCAAGAACTACGAGGAGCTTTATGTATTTTAAACCATATAATTCAAGAATATGTGCGCTACGAAGTAGAGGATAATTCTTTTATAACACGTGTATTAACGTACATGTTGCAACGGGTGGCAAAGATAACGTAGAGAGTTCATTTTATGATAAAATGGATAGAAGATATAAGGCAACTACTAATTTTGATGTCAAGATAATATTACGAGTTTTCAATGTCCAAATTGGGAAGGATATATCTCATGCGTCGTATTTATGACAATATAATCTTCATGAGAATAACGATAGAAAGAGCGGACAAACGAAATAGTAAACATACTCGCTGTATGAGAGAAAACTCTTACGAAGAATATTTGGCCTAATCAAAGAAAATGAAGTCTAGAGAAGTCGAATCAACGCAGAATTGGAAGAACATTTTAAATCACCGAAAATAGTTCCATATATTTAAGGAGAAAATACTGGAATGGTGGGTCATCTAATTCGAATGAAGAGAGAGCCTTTTAAGGTAGGTGTAGGGAGCATGGCCGGGAGGAGAGGGAGGCATAGATTAAGATAGAATAAGGTGGGGAAGATTTGAGAAACCTAGGGGTTAAAAGACGGAGAAGAAAAGCAGAAAACAGTAAGATAAAAGAATTGGGCTGTTGTAATAAAGAAATCCAAGGACAAACTAAGAGTGTCGCAGAGATGAAAGAAGAATAGTGTGCCTGGAACATATTTTTTTACACAACTTCTATTATTAAATTCTATCACCTCACGCAGGGTCCTACTGCACGGCCAAAAGCTTCTCTTCCAATTTACGTGAATCAAATTGTTTTTGAGCCGAAGTATGGTATATTTAATATTCCCCAAAATGTGTAACTAATGAACAATGTTAACTCACAAACTCTGTAAAAGCGCACACTCGAACCACCGAACCCTTTCACCCCCAAAACAAGTTCATACTGTGGGGAGTTCTAATGGTTTGTTTTGCTAAGCATGGCAGGAAAACGTCGAAGCCAGCGATGAGTTGGCGTTTTAACAGCTAGTGTTGCGACATCGACAACAAAACATCGACCAAAAACCATCGATGTTTTAAAGCTGATTTAGTAATCTCAAATATTCAATTCAACAAAATTAATTTGACAGGGACCATTAATATTAATTTATAAATAAAATTTACTCAAAATAAAGTTATAAAACTCCTCTCCATGTAAAAAATACGATGAAAGATCATCAGGGCGAGGGATAGTGTGCTACATGAAAGGAATACGAAGTCAAGTTATTATTCCATATTTTTAACTTTTAGCAAATTGTGTATATGAAAATTCTTCATCAATAAATAATACATAAAAAAATGTAAAAACATCCAGCACGAAACAATCGATGCTCAAAAAACATTGGATTCAATATATCGATGCTTTTATAGGAATATCCATGTTTTCAAATCATTGACATCGATGTTGCATCCCTACTAACAGCCGTGAAAGTAATATAGATGATCACTGCAGGCGGTTGTGTCATCAACAGTGACGGCAAGTCCTCAATTCGATGCTCTACAAACTGGACCAGGAAGCGCCGAAAGCTAGCGAAAAGTCCATCCAAATTCCCGCGTTTCGAGGGAAAACAAGGGACGGATTTTGACCAAATGGTTAATGGAACTGTATCATCTATTGTGCAACAGAAACACATTTTCTGCAGTAGAATATTTTGTGCGATTTTTTTCGTGCAATTTCATCTTCACTTCATGAACTACTTTCGCTTTCTTTTTTTCTTTCGAGACTTCGAGAGTATGTAGTCAAGAATTCATCTAAATATTTCTTTTGGAGATGCTTTACAGATATAACACTTCTGCATTGACGTTGTTTTCGAGTTCGTCATAGCTTTCCTCATAATCGGAAGCATGTCGTGAAACAATCGCACAAACGCCATCAATTGAAACAAGAGTGGACTAAGTTGTTTACCTTGATTGATTCATTTTTAATTAGCTGAGGTGTTTGTATTTGGAACTGATGTTAATTGGTCTTGATGGAAGTTAAGAATTTTGCCATAAAACAGTTTTTGGTTCAGAAGTTTCTGAAAGTCGATTCGATACAAAACAGGTATAAACATGTCTGTATCACAGAAGTAGTCTCCTGTTCCGAAATCTTGTTTGTACTTACTGTGCCCAGGACAGCATGCAAAACCCCACTTGCTTATCAAACGTGAGCGCCACGTTTTCTCGAGCCCTGGAAAATCTACCCCCACTCTTTCGCTAACATTAGCTGAATTAAGAATAAATGTTAACAAGCTTCGTTGAGAAAATCTGGTAACCACAAATGTTCACTCCCTTGTAATATAAACTGTTTTGAATCGAAAAACGGGCTACAGATTTTATATAATAGTCCTGTTGTCGATTTAACCAACCCTCACTCACTCTCAATCTAGCGAAACTAGGGCGCCAGAAAACGTGCGCGGATAATACTAGTCTGTCGGACCACTGCTCTGGTAGCCGTGGACGTTGCAAAGCAGCTAGTTTATTCTAAGAATCTTCGCTTTGTTTTTTCTCTGCACTGAAGTTGGCGGATTTTGAGGAAAATTAAAACAATCCCGAAGGCGCGACGTACTCTCTTAGCTCATAATTTCTACCAAAGAAAGGTTATAATTTTTCTATTTGAGATTAGGCGCCAAATTTGACTTATTTTCGGCGCTTATGTGTAAATGAGTCCAAAAGCTCATATTACACTCCCGGCGTTCAATTTGCCTATCGTGTAACTAAAGAAATTCAAAAACTCATATTACACTCCCGGCATTCAGATTTTCCTATCGTGAGACTAATATCCATCCCTCACATAAACAACCAAATATTGGATGCACCGTTCTAAGCCTTCGAAACTGTGCTGGAGAGCAAGGTTCAATTCGCTTCTGATTTCTGTTGTGACGAGTGGGATACAGAGAGCTGTTGTGGGTGTTGGCGCATCGGCCACTTCTGACCACTCTGCATGATTAACGTAACCTTTAGGATCAGCTTTTCAGCTGTATGCCTCAGTACAAGGTTGATACGCCTTGAAGTGTGAATTATGAGGTGATGGGATGACGAAGAAAGGTGAAGGGACAATCACAAATACGACCATGCCTACACAGGACTCGAACCTGCAACCTCCTCGGTGTAAACGACGGTTGCCGCAACCATCTGAGTCATGGGGCTGTTCAGTTCCTTATTAAAAGGAAAAATATTATAATTAATACAATTACCACCTTTACTATTGCTTTTGTAAAAAAAACTAAATGTGATATTGAATGTATCTAATCATTTATTATATGTATTACTTCAGGTGTATGAAGCGGCTAAAGGCAATTGGCTCCCTCTCCATGGATTTCTAATGAGTGGAAGATAGGAATGCATAATAATTTTATGCCACATATGATTAACGGCATTAACGTACTGTGTGGGCCCAACTATTTTGTAGTGTACTACATCCCGACTTACTTGACAGGATGCTTAGGACATTTTTAGGGAGAACCCAGAAAACAGGAAAGGTTTTGTTAACAGCTACTGTACAGCTGTATTCAGAATGCAATAAGGAAGCACAAAACATTTTAATTTTATCAACAAGTTTTCTTGGCATCCAGGCCGCGTAGTTCCATTTGCTGTGCCGCTTGAGGACTTGAGTCATGCCTCTCCATAAGGCCTGGTTGCTCGCCTGCATGCAGAATGCTCGTTTTTAGAAAAGGAGATCAATCTAAAATTACCTGAATTCCATTTCTTTAATTTTTGTTTATAGTCCTTGAAGATGCAGGAGCCCGAGGATTTAGCATCGGTTCAATTTTTTAGAAAAGACGCTTTCAAATTGTAAGATTTTCCTCAAAATCTTATTGATTTTTTTGTTTGCCTAATTCTGTACTAGAAATGCGAGGAAGTTGAAACCATTGGTGCATAATCAGGGCTGGATTTGTAGTACTTACATACTGTAATATTTTAACATTTTATTTGCAATGTGTTACATATTCTTTCAAAATAATGCACGAAAGATTAAAGACTTTTAGTTGTGTTTTAAGTGATCAATCGTATTTCGTAGAAGAATTTAACTCTACAAATATTGCGGTATTCAATATTGTCTCCAGTATTTACCCTAATGTTGGATGAAGATTTTACCAGCCCAAAGGCTCGATTAAGGCAAAAGGCACAGGTTCCCAATTGAGCATTTAAAACGCTGATCTGTAACCCGCGTTCTTAAATGGTCAATTGAAAAATTTTTCTTTCACCAACGCAAATTATAAAACCTGTTCAGTGCAGTTGCTAATCTGAATACTAAGTAATCTGGCCATTGTCGTTATGCAACTCAAATTTAAATATCTTAACATTTTTTTTAAATTCACATTTACGTTCGTATTTTGGGGCACGTTATTTCATATAAATCTGAGTCCTTGTTTGTGTGATGCGTCTCGTTTTGGTTGTTCTCGTAAGTGAATTTATTACATAAGTGTTACATTGTGTCTTATGGTGGCCCTATTATCTGGGGTATTCTAGTTTACATGGACCTCCTTCCCTGGATAATGGAGATTTTACTATACATGACAACATACACAAGTGTATATTACTTATCAATTCATTGCAACATTTTTTACAAGTTTCATATTTTAAAAAATTGAATGTTGATTAATACCAGGGCTTTGAATCTTGAGCCAAAGGGTTTTGAAACTTCAGTGACAGGATCATACATATGTTTATACAGTATGTTGTGGCTCGGTGAATTCAAGCTGACCTCTCAATGATTATTACTATATCTTTTCTTCCAACTCTTACTGTTTGTAAACATTTTTAATTTTATATATTGCACATTGCAAATCACTTTATGCCTCCCAATATATTGCAATATTCATGTACTTGTGTATTTGTAAATTGTCAACACTGTGTGCGAAAGAAATATTCTCAAAAGATAACAGAAATATAATAATTCTTCATTAAAGAAAACATCGATATAACAAGTTACTAACTCGCCCCAGCGCCTTCGTCACAGCCAAATTCTTCATAAAAAAAACTTTGTCACATTGTCAACACATACAATTGTGATCACAAGAGAAGCAGGTTTCCAAACATGCTAACACATCCTTGCATAGAGGGAAATAAATCACATTCTTACAACCAATTTTCCAAAGGTCTGTCGATCACTTCCACGACCAAAACTTGTAACAAATTGTCGCGATTGTAATAAATTTTGAGTCTTCCAACAATCTGATTTACGCAAAATTTCGTGTGAAAATGTACTAAAAAGTATGGGGAATAACTAGAGAAAATAAATGAATAAAAACAAATGTCGGTTTTCGCCCGTACTCCCTTTGCCTGAGAAATACAACATGCAGCTCATATTTGGAGATTGCAAGAGCAACAAGTACGCCAGTACTGTACTTCGAGAGCGTTATACAACCGAGTGTTAAAGATAAATAAGATAAATTTATTTAAACTGCAATTGGATAGAACTCGTTGGGAGTTTACATAAATAAGGTAATATACTTGACCTGGTGAATCGTTTACCACACACGTCACAATGACACGGTCGATCTCCCATGTGCGTGTGAGTAGATGGGCGCGCTGAAAGACGGAAATTCCGCACACCTCGCAGCTAAACGGACGCTCTCCAATGGGCGTGTGATTGTTTCGAAAGGGCTTTTGATTTGGCGAATCGTTTACCACACACGTTGAAAGTTTCAAGTAGAATTTTCATGATCGGAGAAGTCACTTCAGCACCTAATGGGATTCGCATTATTCTCCCTTTTCCGCGCGTCTCCGCTTGTCAGCATATCAATTCAGTGGAACTGCTAAAGCACTTCCCCACCTAACACACACGTACGGTTGCTCTCACGTGTGCGTGCAATTGTGTTTGGAGAGGCTACTTGATCTGGAGAAATGTTTACCACCAAAAACGGCGATCTCCCGTGTGCGTTCGTCTGTGTACGACGAGACTGGAGCGCCGAGTGAATGAAACACGCAAACGACGCAGGAAAAGGTCGCTCTTCTGTGTGCGTGCGAAGGTGATTGGAGGGTTCCCTGAATCGGCGAATCGTTTACCGCACACGCCGCAATGAAACGGTCGCTCGCCCGTATGCGTGCGACAGTGTTTGGAGAGGGTCCCCGATTCAACGAATAGTTTACCGGACTGGTCGCATCGGTAAGGACGCTCCCCCGTGTGAATCCCGGCTGGGGCGGTGCCCGCTGGTGGGAGAGTCCTGGTTAGGGGGAAACCCCACTAGCCGACGGTAGGTCGGCGCCGGATCTCGCCATCCAGCGGGAGATCACCGCCATCTCCCGAGAGAAGACCATGTACACTAACGGGACTAATGACCAAAGCAGTTGACGCGCCCGGAAACACGAAAAAATCAATTAATCAATCCCCCGTGTGAATACGATTGTGAGAATCGAGATGCCCCCGCTGAGTGAAGGAAGCTCCGCAAGCGGCACACATGAACGGACGCTCCCTGGCGTGCGGGACACTGCGTCTGGGGTCGTCTAGGATAGACCACTGCAGGAGAAGGGCTGCAGAGTACTAGATCAATACACGTGCTCGAATTTGTGGCGACGGCAAAATGAGTTGGCTCACCGGAATTCAGAATAACCAAGTTCGCCGTGTCTATTATTGATTCTAATATACTGCCTCTCGGACAGGTGCGGGAAGAGCCCCAAAGAGGACTATGGGCATTTACATCCCCGACAACCACGAACGGAGAGGGCAGTTGGTTTATCAAGTCCAGGAGTTCATAAGCAGATACAGTCAGTCCTGGAGGGATGTAAATATTGCATACAGTGAGTGTGAGGGATGGGAGGTGCACCTGCACACACACTGCTTGGAGGTCAGTCTGAACAGGCACCTCTGTAGACAGCAGCGAATCATGTACCAGTGAAGCAACTCCGTCATGAGCACGGAGACCATCATCCACATCAAACCTGTAAGAGGAGAATCCACGAAGAGACAAGGGTCGAGGTGGGGTGAGGTGAGGTGAGTCTCTTGGGGGCTAACGGATGGCGCGCGCGTCTGGCTCTCCGCCCTGACCCTCGAGCAGCTGCAGCTCCGAGTGCGCAGTTAGCGCCGTGCTCTCCTCCTGCGTTCCTGGACCCCACAGCCGAACTCCACTCCGCTGCGGCGTTGCAAGCTCGTTCTCCAGATGGAGCCCATGCATTGTCTCTTAGCAACATTGCTTAGTCGCAGAGCTACTTAAGTCTCACTTCTCACGGTTCCGTTTTCAATCTTCCTGAGGCACAGAAATGACCGTAGGAGCTGGGTGGTATTCCTGCGGTATTGGCCAACCAGTGCTCAACTCTAAAAAGGAAACCTAGCTCAGTAGAGGTAGGAGCACGTATTAAGGTTCGATTACCGCGAAAGGTTTGTCCGATTCTTACAATGAGCTAGAGGCGTGGCCAGCATCTCACACTACCCACGTATACCATTCGCTAATCCATCATCATTTAACCCTACCAACTTTCGATGAATGAAAGGCAAAGCACCTCCGTTATTTTCGCTTGCCAGCGCGGCGAATTTTACGGCTTGTCTGCTAATAGTCTTGAAAATTCGTTTTCCAAGTTGGGTTTGCAAATGAACATCGGAGTAATCAGTAGACACGAAAGTGCAACAGCCATTAACTTCAATAGTTCTAAGAAACTTGTCGAGGAGTTTCGTGCGTAAGACGTTTAGTTAATAAAAGTGATGGAAAGGTGCGGCACATCCAAACGTTTCTTCTTAGCATCAACAATCTAACTCAATCTTAGTCAACAAGTCTTAATCAATTCTTAGTCAACAAATCTTAATCAATTCTTAACTTCAACAATCACGCAGAGGTTAAAAAGAAGTACAACGCATCAGTTAAGGATCGACTATTGAATGAATTTATGCATTCAAACCACAAGGATAATAATGGTTGAAAATGACTTAGAATTTTGTCACATCTTGTACTTCGATCAGCAACGATGAATTCTGAAAATTATATATGAAAGTTGTGGCCGTACGGAAATTAGAAAAAAATCTACATATTGATTATTCAGAAAATAGAAACCTTCAAAACGTTTCATAATGTTCATTATTAAATCTAAAAGACTAATGAAATTAGGGTAGTTTTACAAATTTTGGACAATACAACCAGTGTTCACTGGGATTCCAGAGTTCAACATCTTTCTGGAAATGTCAAGGCAATGTTTTATATTTACCGAGATCATGCTAAAAGGAACTATGACCAAGAATTGGCTACCTCAGGGACGAATTCACCTGCTCATTTTGGAGGGGGCCATCGTAGATTTTTGTTAAATAAACATATGTTATATTGCATATGGGGAGAAAAAGGTATTTAAGCATTACAATCAAATATGGAAGCAAAAAAGTGGATTTTAAAGGCAAGTAGGTGGACCTACACATGAAACTTGCGTTTACGTTTAACTATAATTATCCCAAACAATTTCAATGATATCAATAAAATGATCTCAGTTGGGGGAAAACTCCCTTAAAAGTAATTCTCCCATCTGCTGTAGTCATGATAATAGTTATAATTAATCATTTACATTAAGGCTTTAAAGATGCCAATTTTGATGTCCCTCCCAAGTACTGCGTTTTAAACAAATAAGGTACAAAAAAAATTCTACAGAACGGTATGTAATAGGTAATTATGTATGTAACGTTGAAACGAAATTCAAAAAGTCAAATTTCATCTCAGCTGATTTCAAAAGAGAAATATAGTTCGTTTTAATAAATTATTTCTTTACATTAGCAGAGGACATAGGAATTAATTTCACTTTTGGAGGCAATGTAAGTAAACTGACTTCTTCACAAGATTAGCACGATTCAGGTATCCAGTGATGAGCCGCAATTTCGGAGCGATTTCCAAACTCTTACTTGCCCCAGCGCATTCCAAAACTCTACCTCTTGCCAGTTCTTCTTGGCGCAGTGTGCGCGGGCTCTGCTACTTACCTTGCCCGCGCGATCTTCACATGCCTTGCGTAAGACAAAGTAGCGTTGTTCTGAACGGCTGAAGGTGCTGGCAGTAACGTGTGGTACAGAGCTAATGTGACATCCAAACAATTTCCCCATGGTACTAGATTATTCAAGGAGAATTTTCATGGTGGGAGAAGTCACTTCACACGTATCTGCATCTAATGGGATTCGCATTATTCTTCCTTTTCCGTGTCTCCGCTTGTCAGACAGCTTATCAATTCAGCGGAACTGCTAAAGCACTTCCCCACATACTGTCGCACTCACATGTGCGTGCGATAGTGCCTGGAGAGGATACTTGACCTGGTGAATTGTTTACCACACACGTCACAATGAAACGGTCGATCTCCCGTGTGCGTGAGAGTGTGTGATTGGAGATGGGCGCGCTGAGAGAAGGAAATTCCGCACAGGCTGCAGCTAAACGGACGCTCGCCCGTGTGCGTGCGATAGTGTCTGGAGAGGGTCCTGATTCGGCGAATCGTTTACCACACACGTCGCAATGATAAGGTCGCTCTCCCGTGTGCGTGCGATAGTGACTAGAGAGGGTACCTTGATTCACCGAATACCTTACCACACAGGTCGCATCGGTAAGGACGCTCTCCCGAGTGCGTGCGTCTATGAGTGACTAGATGGGAGCGGTTGGTGAAGAAAGCTCCGCACACGCCACAGCTGTGCTTCCTCTTCCGCGTGGGCTTGTGATCGGCGAGGCTACTGGACAACATAAGCGCCCCGCGGCCCGTGGCGCTCGGGTCTGGCTCTCCGCCCTGGTGCAGCTGCAGCGCCGAATGCGGCCGTGGTGTCAGGTTCCCCTGCGTTCCAGGACCCCACAGCCGCACTCCACTCCGCTGCGGCGTTGCCAGGTCGTTCTCCGGAGGGAGCCCTTCTGCTCCTGAACAGATATGCACGGTCTCTCTTAGCAACATTGCGTAGATGCAGTGATTCTTACGCTCGTTTCTCACAACCGCGGTTCGGTTTTGAACCTTCCTGAGGCACAGAATACCGATCGTAGGAGCTGGGAGGTCTTCCTGCGGTGTTGGCCAACCAGAGGTGAACTCAAACAGAAACCTAGCTCAGTAGAGCGACAAGAGCAAGTATTAAGTGACATCAGTGCTGTGGGTGATGGGGCGACCTCCGTGGCGCAGAGGCTGGAAGCAATGTCCAAGCGCGCTGAGAGAATGGAATGGGTTCGAGTCCCGCGGAATGTTTGGCCAAATACAATGCGCTAGAGGCGTGGCCAGCATCTCACACTACCCATGTATCCCATTCACTAATCAATCATTTAACCCTACTAACTTTCCATGAATGGAAGGCAAAGCACCTCCGTTATTTCAGCTTGCCAGCGCGCTGAATTTTACGGGATGTCTACTAATAACCTTGAAAATTCCTTTTTTCTCGTTGGGTTTGCAAATTAACCTCGGGGTAATCGATGTTGCAACACGAAAGTGCAATTAGCATTAACTTTAGAAGCTCTAAGAGATGTATCGAAGAGTTTCGTGCGCAAGACTGTCAGTGAATAAAAATGGTGGAAATATGCGGCACATCGAAATTTTTCCCCTTAGCGTTATTAGTTAACAACTACTCAGGTGTCAAACAATTGTATCATGTCAGTTAAAGATCTGTGATTAAATGAATTTATGCATCCAAGCCACAATGATTATGGTTGAAAATGCCTTAGAAAGTTGTTTAGTTGCTTAGAAGCTTTTTCACAGGAATCTATTTGAAGTATGTCCACTAATAAATGCAATAATGTATACAAATCAGTGGAAATGTGCATATTAATGGCGTTAGAGATATTTAAAAAAGTTACAATTCTGTAACTTTTTAAAACAAAGGAATGCACAAAAACGAACTTTACATCATATTAAACAGTACAATTTGCACTATCCATTAGAAAAATGTGAAAATTTTTTTTGAGAAAATGGCGTTTCTGAAAATGCGGAATTTTGGACACATTTTTACTGAAAACAATATGGTGTTTGTTCGGGCCCACACGCAAAAGCAGAAAGGGACGTATAAATATAAAACGCTTCCTACGCCCTAAGCGGCAACACCGGAAGCGCGGCATGGGAAGTAAGTTGCCAAGCGGCACCACTGCGCCGCGTGATATTCGCTTTCGCGACCCGAATCTTCTAAACCGCTCTAGAACATTTCAAATTCTAGCAGTTCCCTATTGGACTGTTCAAATTCACCCCACCTCGCCATACTGCAACCGCTGGAAAAGCAGTCGCTAATTGGCCAGTTCAAATCAGTTCAAATCCCCTCTTCGCGTGCCCGATAGAACTCGCAAACCGAACAGAAATCAGTCGCTGAGTAGCACCCTTGCTAAAAGCATGTCTCGGGCTCCGTGTTAAAAGATCACGTAAATTCTTATACAGAAAGTAATATTCTGTGTTTATGCTGTGGCCAAGTGAAAAGCCACATTATTTCAATTTGTTGTAGTTCAGCATTCTGTATAAATCACTCGCTGAGAAGCAGCCAGTGCGAGAAGTATATCTCGGCTCCGTGTTAAAAACATCACGTAAATTCTTATGCAGAAAGTAATATTCTGTGTTTATGTTGTGGCCAAGTGAAAGCAGCCAGTGCAATTTTTTCGACATGGAACAATAACTTACGTATATTAAAGCCACATTGTTTCAATTTGTTATAGTTCAGCATTGTGTATGTATTGAACTAATTAATGTATTGTGATTCAAGATGGAAAATTCCTGTATTCTCACATTGAGAACAATAACTTACGTGTATTTTTATTGTAAAGAACAATTGTGACAACTCCAAGGTAATTAAACATCATTCTGCAAGGTGAGAAGTGTGTTTCTATGATAATCCACATTATTACAAAATTCCTAACGAGCGTCGAAAGGGACTGAGTGGATTGCCTACCTACTTTCAACACCCACTACAGTCCACTACAAGCAAAGGTAACTCGCCACGTCCATGGTCCTTCGAGCTTCCGATATCGAACTAGTGACCCGTGGAAAGCAACCCGCTCCGTCCAGTGTTTATGTCATCCGATAGGGTGCATTTGGTACTAACCCTACCAAATATTTAAAGAAAACATTTGGAGCCGCCTATGAGAAAATCTTTTTTTTTTTTTTAAATTGCAAATATTGCATGCACTAGTGCACAAAAACTACTAAAATTTTCAAAAACGTTTACCTGCCTTAATGAAAGAGATATTTATGGACAACAAATTTCATTTGAAAAAAATCCATCTTCAATTTTATGTTGTAGGAAGATGCCGGAAAAATTCAAACTTTTGCAATTTTCGAAAATTCAGAGTTAACAGTGAAAATAGGATCTATGCCACCTTTATAAGTGTATTTTACCTGTTCTTACAAGAAATTTAAAGAAAAAATTTGGAGCCGTTTTTGAGACAATTTTGAAAATGTCCGAGGGGCTACTGTAAAGACCCCCAAATATTGGGAATGTTTTTCAAAATCTCAAAGCTTCACTAGAGCCAGATCGACAGGGCTTTCTTCAATTTGGAAAAGATCGTACGTATGGTTTAGGCGCTAGCATTGCCCACAGACGAACGTTTTGGAGAAAAAAAACCTGTCGGGGGGCTTCACGTAAAGTACCCCCAAAGTTTAAAGAATGTTTTTCAAAATTTCAAAGCTTCAACTAGAGCTCGAAGGAAAAGATCGTACGTGTGGTTTAGGTGCTAGGTTTGTTCACATATGACAGACCGACGGACGTTTTGGGAGAAAAAACAAAACAAAACCACACACACACACACTTCGGTATCAGGGAAAACTCGGAAGAACGGTTTAGGCAATAGCAATAGAGTTTTTGTAAGATGGGAATCTATTGTAATATGTAAACAATATCGTCAAAAGGAAATAATGTATCTTCAGAAAAATGAGTTTTTGCATGTCGTACATTCGAAAACGTACGTTAAAACTAATTGGAACTGAATACCTCTAAAGGATCTAAAAGGTTTAATGGAACATTGTGTATCTCTTTTTTTAATAATAGTATACATAAAATATATGAAATCTCATTGATCGTAAAATTTTTTTTTTTTGAATTGGTATTTTTCGTTTACTTTTTATGCAGTTAATTTATTAAATCCATTTAATTGTTATAGACTTAAAATAATGTGAAATAAATTGCACTCTCTAGTAAACACGTTTAGGAAATCGAGATTTAAAATTTTAAACGAAATTTAAAAATGTAAATTTGAGTGTCACTTGATTTCAAATGAGTGATGTATTTCGTTTTAATTGATCATTTCTTTACATTAGAAGAGGAAATAGGAATGGCGGCAATGACAGTAAACTGATCTTTTCGAACAATTGTCAGGGTTCACGTATCCTATGATCTACTGTCACTCCGGAACGCTCTCCAAAACTCATAGTTTTACATCTCGTGCCAGTTCTGGTCGCAGTGTCTCATGGCTGGCGGAAGACAAGGTAGCTACGACAAAGTTGTTCTGAACGACTGAAGGTGCCGTCAGTAAGTTGTGGTACAGAGCTAATGTGACATCCAAACAATTTCCCCAGGGTGCTAGATTATTCAAGTCGAATTTCCATGGTCGAAGAAAGTCACTCCACACGTTTAAGCACCCCATGGAATTCGCATTATTCTCCCTTTTCCGCGTGTCTCCGCTTGTGATGTATCAAATCACTCTAAAACTGTTGAAGCTGCTTCCCCACATGCCACACACGTCCTGTCGAGGTCACATGTGCGTGCGATAGTGTCTGGAGAGGATACTCGAACTCACGAATTGTTTGCCACAGACGTCGCAATGATACGGTCGCTCTCCCGTGTGCTTGCGAGTGTGAGTGACGAGATGGGCGCGCTGGATGAAGGAAATTCCACACACCTCACAGCTATACGGTCGCTCTCCCGTGTGCGTGCGCCTATGAGTGACTAGATGGGAATGCTGAGTGAAAGAAGCTCCACAATCGTCACAGCCATGCTTTCTGTTCCGCATGCGCTTATGACAGGCGACGCTACTGCATGACGTACGCGCCTCACGGCCTTTGGCGCTCAGGACTGGCTCTTCGCCCTGACCCTCGTGCAGCTGCAGTGGCGTCGTGCTCTTCTCCTGCGATCCAGGACCTCGCAACCGCACTCCATTCAGCTGCGGCGTTGCCAGGTCGTTCTCCAGACGGAGCCCATCTCCTCCTGAACAAATATGCAATGTCTCTTAGCAACACTGCCTACTCGCAGAGCTACTCAAGTCTCACTTCTCACAGACATGGTTGCGTTTTGAATCATTCTGAGGCACTGAAACCGACCGTAGTAGCTGGGCGGTCTTCCTGCGGTGTTGGCCAACCAGTGCTTAACTCTAAAAGGAAAACATAGCTCAGTATAGAGGTAGGAGCACGTATTAAGGTGCGATGGGCGACCTCAGTGGCTGAAAGCAATGTCCAAGCGCGCCGAGGGAAAGGATGTGGGTTCGAGTCCCGCGAAAAGTCCGGCCGATTCTTACCATGTGCTAGAGGCGTGGCCAGCTTCTCATACTAATGTATCCCATTCGCTAATCAATCATTTAACCCTACTAACCTTCGAAGAATGAAAGGCAAAGCACCTATTTTCGCTTTCCAGCGCGCTAAAAGTTTTGGGATTGTCTACTAACAGTCTTGAAAATTCATTTTCCAAGTTGTTTGCAAATTAACATCGAAGTAATCACACACGAAAGTGGAACTGCCATTAACTTCACTAGCTCTATGAAATATGCTGCGGTGTTTCCTGCGTAAGACTTAATTAATAAATGTGTTGGAAATGCGGCATATCAAAGTTTTTCCTCTTGCGTTATTTCTCAACTACTCCGATGTTAAAGAAAGTGTAACATCACTTAAAGTTCAATGATTTTTGCAATCAAGCCACAAGGATCATTATGGTTGAAAATGGCTTAAAATGTCACATTTCTTATGCTTCAACCAGCAACGATGCATCCTGAAAATTATGTATGCGGTTCTGGCCGTAGGAAAGTTTGAAAAATTCTGCCTATTCACTATACAGAAAATATAAAACTTGAAACGGTTGTTTCATGTTGTTCATTATTAAGTCTAGAAGACTCTGAAATAGGGCAGGTTTATAAATTTTAGACAATACAACCAGTACCCACTGTGAACCCAGATATCAACATATTTCTGGAAATGTAAAAGCAAGGTTTATTTTCCAAGATCTGTGCTTGTATGCTTAAGGGAAATGTTGCAACGAATTCCTACTGCCCACCTTACCTTAAAATCGTAATGTATCAAAGAATTAAAATCACTGAAACCTTCTTAATGGACACGTGGCTGACGTTTCCTAGACATTACATTGGCATACACCCCGAATTTTGTTTTTAGAAACGCTCTTACAACTAAAACATAATTTATAGTAATTTGAATCACTTCCACTCACAAATGTAATACGGTAATCAATGGAAATGAGCTTATTAACGGCGTGAGACATTAAAAATACGTTTGTGTAATTTTTGAACAAAAAAACAACAACAACAGAAGAATGCACCAAATTAAACATCAGGGCATATTAAACAGTACAATTGTAACTAACCATTGGAAAAATTTGAAGAAAATTTCGGTGGCATTTGTGAGAAAATAGCCTTTGAGCATTTCCGACAATGCGGAATTTTAGCTCATTTTAACAGAAGACTAGTTTTCGAGAAACTTTATATGGCATTATTTAAAGCACATATACTCGTAAATATAATAATGTGAAAAACGCTTCTAATGTGAATATTACTGACGTGAGAGACAAGTCAAAAAATTAAATTTTTGTAATTATTGAAGAAAAACGATACAGCAATATGGCGTTTATGTTATAGTGTAGGGCACATTTGGCACTACCCTACCAAACATTTACAGAAAAAATTGGAGCCGGTTTTGAGAAAATCTTACTTTTGTACTTTTGCAATTTTCGAAAATTCAGAGTTAACCGTGAAAATGGACCCTATGCCACCTTTATAAGTGTATTTGACTCTTTTCTTACAAGAAATTAAAATAAAAATTTGGTGCAGTTCTTGAGAAAATTTTGAAAATGTCCGGGGCTTCATGTAAAGACCCCCACAAATTAATGAATGTTTTTCAAAATTGCAGAGCTTCGACTCAGGTCAGACTGACAGGGTTTTCATCAATTTGGAAAAATCGTACGAAATGTTCAGGTACTAGTGTTGCTCACATACACTAGACGGACGCTTCAAAAAAAACCTTTTTCTACAACTACATAAAAGACAACTTTGCATCGCTAGCAGATCATTAGAAATATTTGTATTATATTTTTATGCAGTTGTAAAAAAAGTTCTTATTTTTTTAAATTTTTTTTTGACGTTTGGTTCTTTTTCCAATACAAGTTTACGAAACTATTTGTATTATATTTTTATGCAGTTGTAGAAAAAATGTTGTTCATATTTCGTGTGTAAAGTTTCCGCCTTTTCATGGTCTCGATTGAGATTTTTTGCCTCGACCTACGGTCTCGGCAAAAAATCTCAATCTCGACCATGAAAAAAACGGAAACTTCACATACTTAATATGAAAATAACTATTTCGGTATCATGAGACCCCAAAACGTGTATTTTCGGTGAAATCTCGAAATCGATTATCCGCAGCATTACATAACTTTCTCTATACTACGAAAATTAATCCGTTTATACGTACGTATACGAGAAAGTAACTAGAGGTGCTACAGAATGGCACAGACTTTTCGTAACAAATGATTCTAATTTCTTTGGTGTGGACTAGCTTTAAGGTCTTGCTCCATTCTCTGGCCAGCTGGCCATCTATCGTAGTCCCAAATACTTTTTTTTTGTCATTTCCGCAAGTTTTCGCTTTCTTAATAGTAGAATCGAAATATTACATCAAAAATATTCAACAAGAGTATAACCTCGTCCTAAAAAGTAATTTTCATTGAAAAAATGTGAAGTTGTTTTTAAGAAAATGGCGATTAGGCGTTACTGTAAATGCAAAATTGGAAACTCTTTTTATAGGAATCTATTGAGTTTTCGAAAATCTTCAATTAAAGTGATTTCAAGCCCTTCCACTTACAAATGCTAAAATATATACAAATCGATGGAAGTGTGCATATTAACGGAGTGAGATACTTAAGAGAAAAAATGAAGCCACATTTGAAAAAATTAGCGTTTGAGAGTTTCTGAAAAAGCTGGAATTTTTATCTAATTTTAATAGAACGCTGTTGAATTTTCAAGAAACTGGATATATTATTCAAAGCACATGTACTCATGAGAACAATAACGTTAAAAATCGCCTCTGATGTAAATATTACCGACGTGGGGACAAGTAAAAAAATTACATTTTGTAATTTTTGAAAAACAAGAATAGAGCTATATGGCGTTAACGTCATCGTAAAGGGTTCATTTGGCACTAACGCTATCAAAATGTAAAGAAAAATTTGGAATCGTTTTCGAGAAAATTTGTTTTTGTTATTTTTTAAAATTGCAACTATTGCACGCACAATTGGACGAAAACTACCAGAATTTTTGAAATACTGAACATGAATAAAAACACTATTTATGGACAACAAATTTCATTTGAAAGGAAAATCTGTCTTCAATATCATAGTTGTAATTTTTTGCCGAAAAAAATAATTTTACAATTTCCGAAAATTCAGAGTTCACCCTCAAAATCGGACCTACGCCATGTTTATTAGTGTATTTAACTCTATTCTTCCCAGAAATTTAAAGAAACTGGAGGTGCTACAAACTGGCACAGCCTTTCTCGTAGGAAACTTTTCTAATTTCCTTGGTGTGTTCTTGCTCAATTCTCTGGCCAGTTGCCATCTATCGTCACTCAAAGTACATCTTGAAATTTTCCCAACTTTTTGGTTTCTTAATAGTAACAACAGCCCGCGGGTGTTTTGCGTCGGGGATAGGATAAGAGGGGTGAGGATAAGAGCTGCAAAGGAAAAGGTGCCAGCCCCGGGGACTTGTCCCCCTGATGAAGCAAAGATAATGTGGTGTTGTAGACCACATGGAGTTTCACGATGTCCTACCCTCCCTACAGCAGAGAGACGCATTGAACTCTAACAGTTTTCATGCAAGACGGGGCCCCACCGCACAACGCTCAAGTGCAACTGTTTCTCCGCAACACATTCGGTAATGATCGCATTATCATCAGATCGTTTCCTCCAACAGCTTTCCCGTCACGATCACCCGATCTCACCATTCACACGTGTGCTGATCTGAAGCGCAGCATAGCAAGAGCGGTATCAAGCGTACCTGAAAATATGCATCGGTCGTCTGTGCAAAACGCAAACCAGCACTTTCAGACTCTTGACACTAACGGACGCCATATTGAGCCTCTTTTGTAGGGGTAATGGTACAGGTACGTATTGGTCTGATGCGGCACATTAAAGGTGTTTCCATTGAATTGCGTAATCATTCCGCCATTCCCTTCCCCATGACCTTCATGATGTTCACAGTATACGTTTCCGGTTCCTGCGAGCCCGCACTTGGCACATACAAGCCGGTAAAATAGGGAAAGTTTAATTATAACCACTCTGTTTTCAGTCTTATCCAGACTTTTTTTAATACAGTCGTACTAAAAATTCTTTTCCGTTTCCGCATTGGGCAGGTTTCTGGTTTATCCAGTGAACTTTGCATTGGAAAATAGTGCGTTCTGGGATTTTCCCGGCGAAGGTAGGTTTCCGCCTTACACCAGATTACGCCTTGGAGAGGTGTTACTGTGTTTAGTGAGTGCAAGACAAAATCCCTTCGATGTGAGCGGAGGAAGTGGCGGCATATGCAATACGCACCTCAAAAAGATGCGTAACAGAGCTCATGTGACAGGTACTCTTGCACTCGAGAAATGACGTTGTCGAAGTTGAATTTTCTTGGGCGCTGGCGTTCCTCCACACGCATCAATGCCTGATCACACTTGCGTTATTGCCCCTTTTCCGTGTGTCTGCGCTTGCGATATTTAAAACCACTGGAACTGGTGAAGCAGTTTCCGCACGTCACAGACGTAAGGTCGAACTACTGTGCGCATGCGACTGGGACCGCTGAGCGAAGGAAACTCCGCAAACGTCATAGCTAAACGGACGCTCTCCCGTGTGCGTGCGGTAGTGTTTGGAAAGAATACCCGAGGTCGGTGTTGGCTAACCACAGCTCAACTCTAAAACGGAAACCTTGCTCAGCAAAGAGGTACAAGCGCTTGTAGTCACAATTGGGCGACCGGGCTGCCTGGTGGCTGGGAACGTCTCTCCACGCCTCGCAAAGTCAGCAGATGTGGGTTCGAGTTGCGTAAAGGTATGGGTTGTTTCACTGTGTGCTATTGGCGCGGGTAGCTTTTCATACCAGTTGATCTCGCTTTGTGGAACGCAAAGTTTCTTTTCAGGTTTCAGAGTAAAGATTTTCCAGGCTTAAGAATATAAAATTACGAGGTTCTATTTCTCATATTACACTTTATGTTCATGTTAACTGTGCTATATTTCTCGCACCTTTTTCTCATGCAACCTTGTAATGGAGTGTAGAATTGTATTGTAAAACAAGTAAAACTACATCACATACCTTCTCACATTTCTTAAATTTGCAATTTTCGGAAGAATTTAACGAAACTGAGACCCGCGCCATTCTTTTAAGTATCCCTTCTTCTATCCGTGGAAAAAAATTGGAGCAGTTTTTAAGAACGGACCTGAAGGAACTCCTGATACATTTGGAAAACGGCGAAAAAATCAAACTTTTGAAAATTTCGAGATAACAGTGAAAATCAGACATATGTCATAAGTGTATTTTACTTTATCCTAACAAGACATGTAAAAAAATTGAACCATTTTTGAGAAAATTATGAAAATGTCCCAGGCGCTTAATGTAACGTACTCCCAAAAATTAAAGGACGATTTTCAACATTGCAGAGCTCCGAGTTGGGCCAAATCGACCTGGGGGCGTTGTCTGAAAAAAAAATTCACCACTCAGTTTCGACGCTAGTGTAGTTCTCAGACGGATGGGCCGACGGAGAAACGCAGACAAAATACACCCTACACATTTGGGGAAGGAGCCGCGGTGGCTCAGTGGTAGGCCACTGGCTTCCTGACCTGAAGGGTCCAGGTTCGAATCTAGGCGATTTTTATCTGATTTCCATTCGGGGCGGCTCTGGGGTCGACTCCACCTCCTTTCCAAGTGAGTACCAGAATCTTTCCTGGGGGTAAAGGCGGCCGGAGCGTTGTGCTCGCCACACAACTACCTCCTTGTGCCGACGGCGACAAATAGGTGGAGCCCAGCCTTCACCTCCCCTGTGGGCCACATCGGTCTGGGTGCAACTGCACTGGGATACCTTTACCTTTTACGCTTTTGAGGAATCACGAGGGAGGCAAAACGTGCATTTCCGTTGAAATCTCGAAAGCTATTTTCCGCTTTACACTACGTATATTATTCCGTATATACGCACGTATACGACAAAGTAAAAACTAGAAGAGAACTTTCGCCAATGAAGAAATCATGAAATTATTGACTTATTCCTGTCTATCCTAATAGGATTGGCTCTTAAGCCCCCCCCCCCAAATTCTGGTTAAAAAACACGTCAACATCTAAAAAACAAATCTTAAAACAAAAAAAACATAAATAAATTTTAACAAAAAAAATTAATTTTAAAAAATTTAAACCAAAAAACTCATACAACCCCTAAAAGAAAATAAAACACGTTCAAAATAAAGAGCACTGACAATAATATAGCAACATCATTTGCTATTCAAAACACCAATTTATTCACAACACACAAGTACATATTAAAATTAACAGTAGTAAGCAAATGCAAATTTCTATTATCCAAATGTGCAAATGGAATGGGTAAAATAGTTGGCTGCGGATTAAATACGTTCGTTTGCATACGCCAAATACCCAAAAATTATTTTAAACCAGTATCAAGTTAAAATTACTCATTGTCCCACAATAAACATTGGCTAAGTAATTTTTCCTAGCCCAAGAAACCCACCCAGGTAAAGAAAAAGAACATTAATAAAAACTTTAAAACCTTAAACAAAAATACAGAAATGTTTTAATGATTTTTTTGTTTCAAATAAAATGTTGTTTTTTTTCAATCAACATATTCATTAAAAACAAGTTTAATCACAACACATACAAAGAAATACAAAAAACAACAAAAGAACAAAACAATATAGGCTGACAAAATACTACCAACTTCATTTGCTAGTACTGACAGCTCGAATTTCATCACAACAAAGAAAACTGGAAGAGTTAGCTCTGAGCCGGCCAGCATTACCATTATCTTGTAGGACTCTCATCAAGAAATCATAGGTTTGAGTATCGACAATGGTGAATTTTCAACACTACCTATATAGTCCAATTGAATTCAGTCATAGCCTGGAGGAGAATTCTAACGTCTGGCTGGTCTGACCGGTAGTTTCCTGCAGCTTCTCTAAACCAGAGGTTCCCAACTGTCTTCCTGCTTCAAACCCTTCCTTTTAAAACAAGGGTTTTGCTTTACTGCCCCCCCCCTCAATTTGTTTCTATAATATACAGCTCACGAAATTATAATAGAAATAATTGCACTTAACTGGCTTAAAGATAACAATTAGACTGATACGAACAAGGTTTAGAAAAATGGTTAATTTTTCATTTTTTGTACTACTAGAATTACAAACTTACAAATATAAACACGTTTTTTAAAAACAAAATCACAGATTATAATTGGGCTCAGGTTTTATTTTATTAATATGATAGATGTGAAATTCACAAAACATGACAAAATTCGTAATTATTATTTACTAATTTATTATTATGAGTTTCGTACATAAAAGTAAAAATAATAATAAAAATAATTTATAAATAATCGAATCTTGATCGTTCTACACCAGTCAATCCTATGTGAATCGTGGGGGGGGGGGATATAAACCCCGTTGGGAACCACCGCTCTAAACACTATCGTGCGTATTCCAGGGAAGTACACTAACAAAGAGCCATTGACTGCCCGCAATCTGCCCTTCCTCATCTTTGCCTCCGATTTTCCCCTTACACATACATGTGTCTACCTCTCACATCAAGAGATTCATCGGGATTGAAGCACTTGGTCCAGTTGGAGTGGTGCCCTGTTGGGGAGACACCTGGATAGAAAAATCACCCGCAAGCTGACATGCAGGTTGGCACTGGATTCACCAGTGAGAGAAAACACTCTCATTCCTGGATAAAGCATTTACTGCACTAACGGGACTATGGTCGGATTAAAATAAGAACCGGCTTGGGAGCGCGCTGTGGGGAGCGGCGTTGCCACACCGTCAGCGGCGGAGCACGTGCTCGAGCGACGGCGAGGACCGCCCGATAGCGGTGACAGGAAGACAAGCAGACAGAAGACAAGCGGTGACAGAAAGACAAAATTCAAAATTTAAGTGGTATATGACTTGGTGTAGGGATCACAGAATTTTGAAAATGTGCACACAATTCACTTTTCCCCATAGGACGTCATACGCAGTTTTTAACTGTTTTTTTACGTAAAATAAATAAATAAATAAAAGCGGTCCTTACAGTGGGTGGGTGACTGCAGGCGTCTTCGTCGTCACAACCGCGTCCTACGTCAGATGCTGCTCTCCTCTTTGCGAAGCACATTAGTTTACCCCGAGATGTTCTCTTTCATTATAAGCACAAAACTTTTTACTAGGTTGACACTATTTACACAGTTTTAATTAATTGTCAAACAAATTACTGTTACAAAGGAAACACTCCACTTATTTCAGAGTCACTTTCCTCTGATGATTGTAAGGAACTGCTGGAACTCGAAGATTGAAGACAAATAATAAGTTCTTCAAAATTTAGTTCCACAATTCCTTCGTCTTCCCATGCCTTCGAAATTACCTTTTTAATATGACATTGCGCCGTTGTTCTGCTGTTGTCCTCACCATAGCTTCATTCATGAACTTTTCTACCTCAGATAACGTAAATGTTGTGTTCTTCTCTGCCACGTAACCTTTTATTTGCGCCCACATTTTCTCAATGGCAGTAAAGTAACAGTGGTAGGGCGGCAAGCTAATCACCTCATATCCATGTTTCTTGGTCAATTCATCAATAGCATGTGCAGGAAACCGTGGCTTTAATTTTGCTACTTCTAACAGTTCTGCTTTCAACAAATTCTGGATATCTTCAATGTTAGAATTTTGGCGCACCAACAATTCAACAATCTCCTATTTTCTATTCGCAATAGTTGGTACTTTGTTTACGATAACAGAATGGTAAGAAGCATTGGCCATAACTATTACTGAAGGTTTGCTCAAATTTGGTAACCATTTTAATTCAAACCACTCGCAAAACCTGTTCTGATTCATTTCCTCGTGGTAGTCGCCCGTTTTCCTTGACCGAAAAACTAATAAAGCGTTTTCTATAAACCCTTCGGATGTTCCAGCATGAACTACAATTATCCTATTCCCTTTACCAATAGGCATTGCCATTGTTCCTTTGACAGAGTTGTCTGTCCATCCTTTACTGCACGAGTGCCTTACCTTTATCCACGTCTCATCTAACCATACGATAGCATCTACATTTTCTTTTAGTAGCCTCCTTAAAAATCTACCACGCCACGCCACAATATCTGAGCGTTCCATAAGTACTTTTCTACCAGTTATATTTTTGAATTTAAATTCTAGGGCATGTTACACAGTTCGTAAAGATGATTTGCTGCCATGAAAAAGATCACTTTCAGCCAAGGTTCGTTTGAGCTTGTGCTCCATCGGGGAATAATATTCATAAATGTGTCGGTAAATTGCCTCACTGAAAGTAATCGATGTTTGTCACACACGCTTTTCGATTCTTCTTTCCTTCCCTGGCGTTTCTAACTGAGATGATTCTCCTTGCTCTTCCTCTGCTCTAATTTTCTCTTTGCCTATTTTAAGAACAGAGTTTTTGTAAATTTTTAAAGCTGCTGCAGTTCTCTCCACAACTTTGCTTCCTGCCAACAGGGGACCATTGCTTGATTTCTCCTGCAGGAAATACTGTCTCACATTGCAACATATTCCCCGCGACTGACCTTGCAAGGGAACACCTCGACCAACATTTTTTCTTTCTTTCTTTCTTTGGGAGGATGTTTTCTGGAGCGCCCTCTTACTCTCACAACTTTCCGACATTTTACGCACCAATATAATATTCACAACAAAAAAATCTGACCATAAGCACTTCTCACGATAACACTGCTCAAAACAACAACAAAAAGAGGTCGAAAGCACAAGATATTTTTTTTCTTTACAGTGGCGCCTCGTCACTGACCAGCAACTGAAAGTTGTGAAGCGTCCAAAAGTTCACAGGGAGGGACCAGAGGGCCCCCTAAATCTGTCATCGCGCCTCCCTCACGCCAGCCTGCAGGGCCGGCAGCCAGGCAGAGCCGTGGGCCCCAGCCCACGCGCTTATGTTTCCATTCTGCCGTGGCGACTACGCGAAGAAGTGCCTGCCGATAAGCGGCCGTCGTTGGTTGAGCGCTGCCCCCTCCACTGCACCGCTCCGAGGTCCCAAGTCGGTTCTAATTTCAATCGGACCATAATTGCCACAGCGACTGACTCGCTCCGAAACATTAATAAATCAATCACACAAATACAAAGGCAACAGAAAAACAAAATAAATTTACAATAAAATGCAAGCATGTGCTGCATCTGTTATATGTTATGCATTTGTTACTTCCTTACCCAAACACAATAACGTTATTAAAAATAATGTTCCCCGGAATGCTTATACGAGTTTGTTATCTTAAAATGGGGAGGGAGGGGGGAGAGAGAGTTAATCTTTAGCCAAAAATTCACTTGGTGAATGTACCTCAATTTGATTTTTCAAATAATGAAAATCAGCATTTCATTTGAATTAAATTTAAAAAGTAATATTCCCCAATAAAACCACAAAAACTCCTACTAAGTTGTTATTTTTAACCCTTTTTTTTCAACCCTGCTCCTAACAAATAATATAGTAAAACAAAATAAATAGCATTACTATATTTTTTTTAAATTTTTAAAAAATCACTTTTCCAGGTTATCCAAAGTGCCAATCCTGATATAGAATAAAAATGAAGATATTTTCTACTTACTGAGCTTGGTCAAGATTTTGTTCAGCATTGCAGGTCCTGTTTCTTCAACACTTTCATTCATATCATTTCCTGACTCATCAGGAAAATCCATAAGTTCTTCATTCTCCATAGTCAATTGTTCACTTTTTGGCACCAAAACTACAGGTAGCAAAGATTCCCTTTCCTCATCAACATCTCGGCCCGAAGACATTTGATCTCTCAATCGTGTAAGGGCGCTGTGAAGGTGGCAACTCTGAGGTTCTGTATTCCCCTGGGAGATCTCATTGTAACCTTCAAACAAAACAAAACAGTGATTATTTAAAAGTAACCAATTTCCCAAAAGTCGTTCGTTTCTCATTGCCTTATTTCAGAAGGAAAACAATGCATTTGATTTTATACAAATACCACTCAAACCTTTACCCTATATATACAATATTTATTCAAATCAAAATTTTATTATTTTTGCTTTGGGTGTTGCTGCTTCTTTTTGATTTTGCTACTGTTGTTTCTAACATTTTTGTTTATAACCTTCGAGCAGAAGTTGAACACTAATTATTTGCTGTAGTCAGTAGTAACAACTAAACACATATCAATGATATCACCATAAACAAAGGATAGATTTAACTTTGAACTTCATTCGAGCATAGCATTCAATCATCAATACATGGGTATAATACTCTAATAATAACATGCAAACACACCTTATTTATAATGTTAGTTAATTCTACAAATAAAACTCTCAAAGATGCATTTTTGCAATATATTCTTTAGTATATCACATTTAGAACTGAAGTTAGTGACATTTCACTAAAGTAGCCTAAAACTAAGGGACATAATCAGAAATAATTTACACATATTATTATTATTATTATTATTATTATTATTATTATTATTATTATCATCATCATCATCATTATTATTGTTGTTGTTATAGTTATTATTGTTGTCGTTCTTGTTGTCATTGTTGTTGTGATGCGCTTCTTTTCTTATAAATGGGAATTTTCTTTACATACAAAGAAAATTTACATTTGAGATATGTTTCTTCCGGGAAATAAACAAAAACAAAATTAATTTCTTTCAAGTGTATTAAAAATTTTATTTCTTTAGTTAATGTCAAAAACAGTTAAAAAAAACTGTGTGTGACATGCTCTGGGGAGAAGTATATTCTGTGCATCTTTTCTTAATTCTGGTATCTCATTCCTTACCCATATACTAGTCAAATTCTGAACACAGGTGAAATGAGTTTTCAGTAAGAATTGATAACAAAATATTCACTCCAGTGTAATAAAAACTATTTCCAAAGGCGAATCAGTTATAGATTTGGGTTATTATCCCTCATCATAGCCTTCGTGAAGTACTACCTACCACGACAACATAGAGAATGATGATGTGAATAAGTATATTTCCTACTGAACTCTTAGAAGACGTTACTTTCCTACAAGATTCCTTTTTGATACTGGGTGTAGTCTCTAATTATATAGAAACTTTGTGGCAGAAAAGATTTTATTTGCCACTTAAACTTGTGTATCAATTTTAAATGTTTAATGCCATCTGCCAAAGTGTTGTAAAATAATGTACAAGTATTGTAAATGAATTTTTTTAGTGAGCTGTCGATTCAGACACCTGATGAATATGATTGAATATGACTAGAGTTAAATATTGAACTTTTAGCCTACCTTTACATGCTCTAAAAGTAACCATTTTTATAAGGACTGTCTAAATACACATTTGTTCAGGATCCTACTTTACACAACACATTTGGCCAAGTTTCAATTTGTTCAGAGTTTACCATGAAAATTACTGTGGATATCCAAAATCTGAATTACTCTATAATGAACACTAGAATGGTCCAAAAAAACTGATCTCACATCTTTCATTTAATTGAAATGACTAAAGCCTGGATCTCACAGAAAAGTTGCATGTACTTCAGGTTAATATGCTCTCCTAAAAAGTTATAAAAATGTGACTTGTCTCCTTCACTTCAATACTTCCATGTAAAATCAATTTTTTATGACATAGTAAATACTATGAACATTACTAGTTAACATACTTGAGAACAGGTTCAAATCCTCTTCACACACACAGATGAAGTTCGCCATCCATATTACTTGTGAAATTCCTGACATGGATCATCACTTTTAAATTATCCAATTTTCATTCTTGCTTCTAAAAATGCAGAATACACAGGTTCATTTTTCACTGTTATTTCCATGGCTGTAGAAACATCATCACACCCTTCAGTCTCCATTGTTCTTGCAAAGGCATCATCACTGATGATGACCTCACTTGGTCACCAAAGGCACTAAATTCTTTTAAGGGAACGGAAGATTTTGTGGGCATAGCATCACTGTAGCCCTCAAAATGGTGGGCATTGATGTTGACCACCTTGAACTTCACAGGTGACTTTGGGTGGGGAGCTTCTGAGATTATTTTGGCTGTCCTGCTAGATTAATTTGAACTTCACATGTGACTTGATTCTTCTCAGATGGATCTTGAGGGACATTTTCAGTAGTACTGCTAGATAGGTTCTTATTTTCCTGAAAGAAGCAAAAACACATTCTTAAGTTTTAGAACATTACAAGTAAAATAATACAAAATGTACTGTTGCTTTACATACATAATCCTGAGTAAAACATTTAGGCCCTTGATCTGTAGGGACTGAGCAAGAGTCAGAAATGGTTTCAAGTTGCCTTCTGGAATTTGGGCCTCCCCTCGGTACACAAAATCAATTACTGCTTTCAATGTTTCAAATGATGCATCTAAGAGGATGACAAATGGATGCTTTCCCAGTCTCCTCACTAAACAGCTCCTGTAAAGAACAATAAGAAACAGACAGAAAGATTAGCATTTCTTCTCTAAAACCATTACTTGCTCCATCAACACCTTTGAAACATTTTGTGATATTTG
Source organism: Teleogryllus oceanicus (assembly GCA_964035755.1). NCBI lineage: Eukaryota > Metazoa > Arthropoda > Insecta > Orthoptera > Gryllidae > Teleogryllus > Teleogryllus oceanicus. The sequence goes on along the minus strand of CAXIVR010000010.1, from coordinate 81,764,242 downwards.
AAAATAAACATCAACAATAATGTGGATGGCATAATCTTCATTATCTGATGATATTTGATGAGTAATGTTGCCAGTACTGATGAAGCAATATGTTTCTTCATTACATTAAGTTGCAATAAATATAAGTTAGTACTGATTAGTTCTTTAGAAAATTCATTACATTGACAACCAAAATAAATTCAAGAAAATAGATGAGTATCTTACTACTAATTATCAATGAATGTGTAACATTAATTACACAATACATGAGATTTCACTGTGTGTGTTCAAATGTGTCCAAAACAAAGTATGTGTAACAGGAGAATACGGAAATTATTGAATGAGTGAGGTATTGAAAATAGTAAAGTACAATTATGCGATGATTTTAAATATTTTGTTTCACAGTTTGAAAAGAGGGCACAAGTAATAAGGATAAAGATAAATCAAAGGAAACGAGTCATAAATTTGCTAAATCCAATTCTGTGGAACTCCCAGTTATCAAAGAAAACAAAGAAAAATATACACAGTACATATAGAAAGTATTGTAATATATGGCTCAGAGATAAGGGAACCAACTAAAAAAAGAAAGATAATTGACATTCAAATGGACTGTTTCAGACGAAGTTGCAGAATATCTCGTTTACTCCACATACATAATGATGAAATAATGGGAAAAATGGAAATTCAAAAGGATATAATAGATCCTGTAGAACGAAAACAACTTCAATGGTACATCAGCTGAGAATGACCGAAAAGAGGTGGCCCAAAGAAGTATATAAATGGATACCACCGTATAGAAGACGGCGGAGCCGGCCGTCAACCCGAGGAATACTGACTGCAAAGGCAAGAAATTGGATAGAGGAAGATGAAGTGGAAAGAAATGGCTGGAAAAGAGGAACCGAGAAACAAAAACTACCGAGGTCATTGGCGCCCATGTCCAAATTGTTTTTCTTTGATTTTTTAAATTTTGTATTAATAGATTTAGTAAGTTGCATTTGCACTGCTAATTAAAAACACGTACACCACCTACAAAGGGCTTGAACTCCAAATAAAATACACAAGAAGATAAGGCAGAAGGAAAGTATTATAAAACGAAGACGTAAATTTATCATAACTAAAATTGGCTGTAAAGGGGCCAATAAACATAAAACATTGCCTTTATCTCTAAAATAAGATTGTATATTCCGCTTTCTCTCAAAAGACCAAGTTTTGAGAGCACAGAATCTTCATCGCCGAGCACCTCCCTTAGCGAGTTGCACAGGCCACGTCTTCGTCGGCTGCCAACAAATTCCGTGCAAAGCACGAGGACGTGCTCTACAGAAGGAAGCGTCCTGCATGAGTCACAGATGGGAAGGGTTTCACCTCGAAGGAAAGAACCAGGAGAGAAGTGGTAGTGTCCGATACGAAGACGGGTTAGGATGACTTCCTGACGCTTGGAAGAGCGGGATGAGGAACGCCAGGAATTAACAGAATCTTTTATCGCACTGCGTTTAAAAGCGGTGTTGTGCCACGCTCTAAAGACGGATCGTTTCAGGAAAGCCTTAACATCAGACAATGGTACAGAAGGAATGTCAATGCGAGTCTTCAGTCTCCGCCTGCTCGGCCATCTCATTCTCTGTAATTCTCACATGGCCTGGAACCCTACTAAGTACCAGATCGTAGTGACGAGACAGAAGACTATGTATCAGGTTTTGGGCTGATTTCGCCCGCTAGGCTGAAGGAAGAACGGGCGACAGCTTGAAGAGCGGAGAGAATCAGAACAGAGAAGTGCTTGCCGCAACGTCGCTGATTCGATGTATTTTAGGGTTTCGAGAATTGCATACATTTCGGCCGTGAATATACTACCCTGAGAATGGAGTCGATATGATTTGGTGATCCTAATGCAATAAAAACAAGCCAACGCGTCATTGTACGATGGACCATCAGTGTACAAGAATATATGATCCGGATAGGCTTCTTTCATTTCCCGAAACTGCGTCTGGTAAACAAGTGGACTAGTAGTTTGTTTTGGGAGATTGGAGTCTGAGGTCATATTGGGGAGGGAGAGTTTCCAAGGGGGAATCGGGTCACTTGAGGGTTTCATAGGAATGGGAAGATCAACATTTATGTTCCCGCAAAAGATTTCGCAATCGAATGCCTGGAGGCTGGGGTAGCGGAGTTCGAAGAATATATGAGGACTCATATTTAGGGTGAGCAATTATTTGGCGACAAGGGTGGTTAAAGAGTCCTGACACTTTTTGCACCGTAAGACGCTATATAGTCGGATTCGGTGGTATAACGGTCAGCGTACCGGGCAGCTGTATCCGAGTTTGCGGGTTCAAAGTCGAAGTTCCGAGTTTGCGTGGATTTTTAAGGGCGAAAAAATCCTTCGTACGCCTTCCTTCGGAGGGGAAGTAAAGCCAGCTGTCCCATGTAGTAGATTTACTGCATGTTAAGAATCCTCAACCCTAAAAGAAGCCTCTGAGCAAAATTGAGATCCGCCTGTTTCGTCGCCCAAGATAATACCTCCTTTCTCCGCTAGGTGGTGAAAGGAGCGTAGCGAAATTTGCGTGGTTAGACGGAAGAGCGGGCCTGATGGCCCGAGTTTCGCCACGTAAAATAAGGCATTAACTAACTACGACGCTAATAGAATAACCCGCCTTCTTTTTAAGGATGGATCTCCAGCCTCAGCCAGAAGGCACTCAATTCGGCTGGTGCGATACGCACCTGTCGAGAGGCGGATACAAGCGTGGCGTATGCTGTTAATGGGTCCGAGAGTGGAAGGGGCTGCAGAGTCATACACTTCACTACCGTAATCCAAGGCTGAGCGGATGCGTGATCTGAATAACCGCAATAGGGTAATGCGGTCGCCCCCCCCCATGACGTACCACTCAGCATACGAAGAAGCTTAAGGGGGCAAACGCGTCTAGTTTGTAGTGAGCGGACGAGCGTGCCACGCGAGGGACTAGTCAAAAGCCCCAGGAACCTGGTAGATTCGGCGAATGGAAGCTGATTTCCTTCCAAGTAAAGGACTGGATTGCCATGCAAATGGTATATCCTGCAGAAGTGCACACCAGTAGATTTAGGAGAACTTAAAACCTGTTGCCGTGCTCCATTCGTGGAGCTTGTCGAGCACCAGATGAAGTTGCCTCTGGATCACATTGATGCTGTTGGATAAACAGAAGAAAAAATCATCCACTAACAGTAATGCCTTTAGAGGTTCTTGCACGACCGACGCTATGCTATTCTTGGCAATGAAAAACACGTGTGACACTTAGCACCGACCCTTGGAGGGCGGCATTTTGAAGAGGGGGACTGCTAGACAGTTTGTCGCCGACGCGAACTCGGAAAGGTTATGCGAAAAGACATTTTTGAGGAATAGAGGAAGCTTCCTCAATCCCCACGAGTGCAAGGTTCGTAGAATGCCGTACCTCCAAGTGGTGTCGTAGGCCTTTTCTATAGCAAATAGTACGGCCACAAGGTGACTCAGGACGATGTTGAAATTTCAGTTGCCAAGGCAACGAGATGGTCCAGGGTTGACCGGTGTTTCCTGAACCCGCACTGAATTGGTGTGAGCAGATTTCTGCTCTCCTAAGTTTAGACCAAATGCTGATTTACCATCCGTTCCAGCACTTTGCAAATGCAGCTGGTAAGAGAGAGGACGGTAGCTCGATGGCAACGGCCGATCCTTTCCTTTCTTAAGAGCTGAGATAACTATGGCTTCTCGCCATTCAGCAGGGATGGTGTGCTCTTCCTAGATGCGATTGTAAAGGCGGAGGAGAAATTGCATCGCCACTTCAGGAAGATGCTGTAGCATTTGGTTATATATTTCATCAGAACCTGGGGCAGTTCTTTTCGCCAAAACGAGAGCAGAACACAATTCCGACATTGAGAAAGGGAGGTTGTAATCGGCTGACGCTCTGCAAGAAAATTCCGACGGGCGACTCTCCACCATCTCTTTGACCAAAGAAACGAGCGTAGCTCGCCGAACTAGTGTTAATAGAGCGCGGCGAGTTACTCTCCTGTCATATCTAGAGAAGTGCTCATCTCTCCATTTGTAACCCTAGAACATTACCCAGGAGTCGAATCGACTCGCATAGTACACATAAGTGCCCATAGGCAGCTCGCATGATGCACTAGCACTCTGACCGGCCACCTGTTCCACTGTTTAGTGCTTCTTGTGATCTCACCTAGGTTGTGTCTCTGACTTCTGCCGCCTTCATGCGGCGTCATCACCTCAGTCAGTGATTCGAAATTACTCCTGATTAGCAATACGAGACTTTTACTGTGCATCGATCTTCATCGTTAGTAAAAGAAGGTCTTGTCAATGACAAATTGAATATTGGTTCAATTACTCCATTATATTTAATTCTTTGAAAACCAAAGCTAATATGTATTATTTACACTTATTTTACGATGAGTCGATTCGACTCATGGTTAGTAATAGCGTACCTATAAATACGCTTAGTGGTCTATGGTTAAGGAGACCTGGCATCGTATTCGTTGAAGAGTGTCCTTTTATCTAGCGAATTCTCCGTATCAGGTGTGGTGGCGAGTGGCAATTGAGAGAGCAAACGTATTCTCTCTATGATGCATTTTTGGTCTCTAAAATTGTTCTCTTAGCCTTCGCCCTGCACCTTTTATATCCGATGAGGTTATCCACAGTTGGATAATGTTTGAATCGTACCAGTGCTTTTTTGCGAGCACTGGCCGCTCTAGAGCAGTTCACTTTCCACTACGGGACAAAAGGGTGTCGTGGTTTACCCGTTGATTTCGGAAATGCGAGAGAAGCAGCAGAGTATAGCGCTATTAAAATGTGCAGTAATTTCATCCGCATTGTCGAAGGGGCCATCTGACAGATAAACACTTTGAAATGTCGACCTCTCAGCACACTGCAAGATTCATTGGGGGGGGGGGTATAACCACGGCGAAGTTGATCGATGTGGACAATAGTTGGAAATGGTCGCTTCCATAAAGATCTAATATGGTCTACTGCAGAGCAGTAGCAAAAGAGGAACTGCAAAGGGTTACATCAATTACTGTGCTCGAGTTCTTAGCTATAGAGGAATGTTCACCAGTACTGAGAATCAGATTAGTGGTGTCGATGACAGGTTCCAAAACGGCACTCATTTAACAAGTACGGGAAGAACCCCAAAGAGGGCTGTGGGCGTTTATATCACCAACAATCAAAAAGGTGTGGGCAATTGGTTTATTAGGCATAGAAGATCATCGACTGACACTATTTGCCTGGGGGGATATGTTACCAATAGTGAGTGCGAGGGATGGAAGACATACCTGCACACACAGTTTGAATCTTACTCTTCACGGACTTCTGCAGAAAGCAGCGCGTCGTCAACCAAAGAGGCGACTCCGCCGTGAGCACAAAGGCCGGTTTCGACATCAACCCTATATGGGGTAAAACCGCAAGGACAAGAGGCGTCGTGGGACAAGATGTGTTTCTTGTAAACAAAAAATTGAAGGCGTATAGCGGAACAAGAGTTTTAGTTCATCCCGCCGGAGAAAATCCATTGAGATTCCAGGATAACAGCCGTAGTTAAGATGGTATGTTCGTGCCAAACACTGAACCATTTATTACATCTATGGATTAATAATTGCTGCTTGTAAACGTAAACGGAGCATTTAAATATTTGTGAATCGTTAAGAGATGTTTTGAATAGTTGCTCTAGAAAAACAATGTTTACTTATAAATTTAGTCTTTCGCGTGATTTTTCATTTTAGGTTGGCTTTTCTTAATACAGGTTAGGTTGACTTCGACGCCCTATTTATTTTTTCCGTTGAATAATTAGTTCATATTGAAAGTGAATTATCCTCAAATAGTGTGAGGCATAAAATTTTTAATTAGGGCAGTTTTCTCTCGTACCCAGAGAAACAGTGCTGACAATATAATTTTTACAACATAACTCCTAGGCCGTGAGCCAGTACTTCCCATTGCGATGAACTCCGCGGCAGTTTTTATCTACTCCTCAGAACACCCGGTGTTACATTTAATATCTGATTCCTAAAAAAATGTACCACGAATTGAATAAAAAAAGGTACATTCACCGTATAACTTCAATAACTTGAAACCTGTACTAAATGAAACTTCTTTTATTCAAAAATTAGTCCGGTATGGGGCAAATTTTTTCCTTGCCGTGTTGAACAGAATTCTCTTTCATTTAAAGTTTTTTTTTTTGAGGGGGGGTACTTCACCGTGGTCGATCTAAAGAACATACTCCCTTAAGAGGACTTTTTTTTCTTTTTCCGTTTCCGCCTCTGCTGTCCGGAGGGCGAGTGTCCACCCCGGCTGAAGTTTCCTCCGAGGCAGACTCCTCCTGAGCACTGCTCGATGGACTAGGAGATCGCTCAGAGCGAGATTCAGGAGTCGGGGTAGGTGGTTGGAGTTTGGAGGATCGGTCAATTTTAAGCGGGTCCGGGCCAGAGGGCCGAGTGACATCATTCATGCGGGGTTGAGTGGATTCTTAGGGCTTTAACTTCGTTTGAGTAACTTACTTGGGGAGTGTTTTGTATTTCGAGGGAATTGTTATTTTCCCATCCTGCAGGAGCGAAGTCTCCTCAGGGAAATCTACAGGAGACACCTAGCAACTGAAGTGAGCAACTGGGCGAGTAGAAGGTCAAGTCTGACAACTCGCTGTTGCGTTCACCGTCTTGGCCAGAGTACTCAAGAATGAACGCCTGAGATCTTCATGGTTCTTCACAAGGTATCAACGTTTCGCCTCAGGAAAGGACACTTTCTCCGTCACTCTGATCTTTTGAATCACCCTCTCCCTCAGATAGGTAGGGCATATGTTGGAGTTGGCCGCGTGGTCTCCTTCACCAATACCACAGCGAAGCGGAAATGCGCAGGGATCTCTATTTTGCGTGGATTTTCCACACTGCGCAAACACGGCCCTCAACCATGGATCGTTGAGTATGGTCGAACCTGGCATTTGAAGCAGTGCAGGAAGTTGGGCACATACTACCGCACATGAAGATAAAAACCACAACTAATCCTCTTTGGGAAAGAAGGGACATTGAAAGTCAGGATCAAGGTAGGAGTGAGGATCTCTCTCCCATTTTCCTTCCTCTTGTTCCTAAACACCTCCGTTACGCCCTGACTCATGGTGGTGAAAGAAGTGGAAGTTACTCTTCGGTTTCTGACGCGAAATCATCGCGGTTGACCACTCCCTTACATACATTAAGGGTAGGGTGAGTGGTCACTTCAATTTGGAGGCCGGCAATCTGCTTAGTTTTTGAGATCTTTTCAATCTGCTCGTCGGTTCGTGTTGCGAAGACAATGGAGCCATTTCTTTCACGCACCACCGCTTGAAGTTTTCCGAATGACTCCTCTATGGCTCCGCGAGACGGACTGCAATGACATTTGTGTGGCCTTTTTGGTCCATCTTCCGTAAGGAAGAAGCTACTCAAATCGACCGTACACTCACAGCATCGCCTCTTCCTTCTGGACGAGGGCAAGGTGTTAGACTTATGCTTCACAGAATTGAAGTGGATTCGTCTGTGCTCCCCACCCACCACGGAGACCAAGGGGACACCCCAGGGTTGACACGGAGATAAAGTGATGAGATGTCACAGCGCTGCACTGCCATGGACCCCCCCCCCGCTCACCCAGGAGTTCAGAACAAGACCTAATCCGAGCCGATTCATCGGGAGTGGGCTAGCTCCCGACCGCCCGTCTAGAAGAGTCCGAGGTCAAAGAAAGTGTATTGAGACCTACAAGGTGCAGCGACCTCCCCTCAGTCACAAAGGCTCAACGGTGTTCGCGTGGCGAACGTGGCTAGAGTGGCTCTACCCACAAGAAACCAGGGCGACAGTCGGGAACTCATACACAGACCCCTCAACTCCCAGGTCACCCATTCCCCTCGACACGGGTCGCCAAGTACGGCAAACACATGGGTGGGCGTTCAGCATACAGAGAAGGCCAGTGAGGAAGAAAAGAGTGAAAAATAATATGGGTGACATGAAATGAGAAGATGAAAAACGGAGACAGGAACACTTGAGAGCATTCTCTGCATCCCCGTCAGGCAGTGGACCTACCCACATCGACGGGTAAAAGAAGTAGATATTCCAACTACACTCTCTTCATAACAAAGATTAAATTCTATAGAAACATTTATATTTGAGAGGTTGTAAAAGATAAAAATAATGATACATTATTTGGTCACAGATTATTATGAAACCACAGATTCTTTTTTCAATCACCTTTCCAAGAATTTTTGGAAAATTCGAAATAAAGGAAAACGGTCTGTAATTCGTGGCTTCCTCCCTATCCTGATTTGCATATTGGGATCACTTCCATTTTTTTCAATACTTAGGCACGGCACCACACCATCCATCATGCATTTATTAACAATAAAAGTTAATTAGATAATGCACAGCAAGTTTAAGCAATCCAACTCGAACATGGTCAACTCTTCTAGTCGTTTTAGAATTCATGCAGTTAATGAGATTCAATAATTCTTATTTATTAGTTGGAGGTAAAAAATAGAATCCACGGGAATTTGGACTAAAGTAATATCTTTGTCTATATAGACTACTTGGGTTTTTCTAACGAGGCATCTGAGGGTAGTATCTCCAAGATGAAATATGGCACGGCTTTTCGCGTCTTTCTCGGTCCTGCCGCTAGTCGCTTTCTGCAGCACTGCTTGATATGGACGCGATCATGCGGCAGGACCGAAAAAGACGCAAATTGTCGTGCCATATTCCATCTTGGAGATACTACCCTCAGATGCCACATTAAAAAACAAGTATCACATTATCAAATTTTTCAGCCATTTTGGCTCATTTTTTACAAACAATTTATAAAAATGATTTGCAACCGATTTATTATGCAATATATTCATCAACAGAAAAGGTGTTTTGGATAATTCTCACATTTGTTATCTAAGGTTTCATTAATGAAATTCCAAGCTTAATTTAAATTTGTGTCACATATTTCCATAATAATTAGTCTTAGCAATTGACAACAAAGTATGTAGCATATTTTTATATGACCAATATTTTTTTTCATAACTATGTTATCAGGGTTAACTTCTGACATTTTGTGAAATAGGTTTTTTATTCCACATGATTCTTTTAGTAATCCAGCATTTTCTAATTTGTTTTTAGAATTGTTTTTAAAACAACATTGATGGTTCTAAAACATCTTTTTTTTTTTATGGAAATGTCAACCAATGTATTTGTCACCATTGTTATAAACCATTTCCCAAGACATTGTACCAACTTTATTCAAGACATTTTTATAATTAACTCTATTTATACAGTTATGTTCATTACTGACCTATAAAGTTAATCTAAATTATATTCAGGATGGTGACAAAGTGAACAGTTTTAAATTTACATTTTTTATTATATACATTTTTAAAGCATATTTTTCAGTTAGCTAAAACCTAACTTAAAACATCATAAATAGTGACCAGAAAATGTGTAATGAAACAGCAAAATACGTTCATAAATATGTAAAGTCAAAAAATGCTCTAATTTGTTGACCATTTACAAAAACAAACAAATAAATAAATAAATATACACAATTTAAAATTACCTTAACAATATATTTATTAAAACAATTTTTAAAATAAATGTTGCTTGTCCTATTGAATTAATTATTTTTAAGAGTTCGCTTTTGTATTCGTGAACAATGCTAGCCATTGTACAAATCAGAGTGTACAAATTAAAGTATAATACAAATATGGAAACTCAATGACTGGCAGACAATTATTTTAGCACTGTCATTTGTAGCAACCTCTGCAACAAACGTCTCTTCTAAATTGGTTTGATTCAAGAAAACTATGACTTCACTGATATGTTCCACACTTAAAGAAAACATCCTTAGCTTATGCGCTCTTATTGCTATATTCATGCAGTGGAGATGGAGGTTAACCCACACAGACTATGTTTATCTGACCGTGTCTTCATATAAGGTACCTCATATCATGAGCTTGCAATTCTGAATATGTGTAAGAAAATATGCTGATTTTTTAAAATCACAAATGCTGGGATTTACATATTTTGTCTCGCTTTTCCTTACTGAATTAATTTTCTGTTGGTGAACTTCAACAAATAGTAAATTCTTACCATCATAAGTTTTCAGAACTATTTCTTCAAGTCACAAAATTGATTTCTGAGAGTTGGTGCAAGAGCTGAGTAGCAATATTTTACTAAGCAACTAATTTTCAAAATTCATTAAAACTCCTTCACATTCTGGCAGATATTCACTAAAAGTGGCAGAACACACATATATGTTCAAAGCTATTTTGAACATTTTCAAAGCAATAACCTTTTTGGTCATGTCTTCATCTAGGCTCCCACTCAAGGTTTTGTATTTTTCACAAGGACTCTATACCTTACTTTAATACAAAACTAAAAACATACCGCTTGGCATTCATTTCTACTAAATTCATATTTAATTGCCCCACACTTATTTCTACTAGAGGTGAAGCAATTGTATTTACTAAATGTGAGGCTGGTATTTCAATTTGAGGAGTTTTGGACCTCAGATTAGGAAAAAATCAAGAAACAACTCAAATTATTTCTAAATGCTTAACCAGTTCTTAAAAATGCAATTTCACAATCAAATTCAGTGTACTTCAGCAATGCCCTCTGGAAAGCAAAACAAGTGTTGTCATCACAGGAGTGGACATTAATTCAAGGTGGCATTGATTTCAGCTATCCACAGCTTCATTGATTTCAGCCATCTTCACAAGAATCACTAGCTGTAGGCACGCATCCCTAACTAACCAAAAAACGGGCTGAGCTGTGCTACTGTATGATATGTATACAGTGGCAGAACTGATACCTAAGCATTTGAAGCTCTGAAGCATTTGCTTCCTAATAACTTCCACCAGATATCGATGGCAGTGCAGCAGAAAAGCTATCTAATAGTAAACTAAAGGCTAGCAGCAGGGCTTAAGAAAAAAATGTTTTAACCTAATAGCAATGTACCATAAAATAACATGAAAGAAAATGATATTTTATTAAATCTTCCTCCTCCAGGAGACAACGCCTTAAAAGTAACACTGACCGTGTGGGCAAGGAGGTTTGCATGCTCCAATGAAGTCTGGGGCACTGCTACTCAGTTGGCGAACTGACTATCTGTGCTGCTGGTACGGCCACCCATACTGTATAGGTCTCGATGGAGGAGCCAGACGAAGGGCTGTCTCACAATGACTCATTTGTCCCTTTCCACAAACATATTCCAAATCCTCTCAAATTCATTTCCAATATCCTCCCCATCCTCCCACCTGTGGTACTTACTGATAGGTGGTTCCTTTACTAGTGAGTCATGGTTTTACTTACTTTGTGACACACTTCTTTCATCCTTCTAGTAGGTCTGCATTGACCCCTTGTGTTTTCCGACCCCGACGCTATTAGGTTTCGAAGGCTAGGGAGTCATTTGTTTTCCCTTCTTTCCTCTTGCATTATTTATCTCTTTTTCCGTTTTGTTGTTTTCCTTTTCTTTTTAAGGTGTAAAAGCGACCCTAAACCTTCTGCGTAGGTTGATAATTAATCCCTAGCTACTCGTGGGTCAGAGATGGATGATGAAAACAGAACAAAAACAAAAAATAAATCTGGGGAAAAACTCAGAACTCTACGAATGAATATTTGAAACTGGTAGAAACTCTTAAATACAGTTGCACAAACAACAGGGGCAGGAAATAATTGTGAAAAAGCAATAGAACTAGAAAAAATTCAAGATGAGAAACGCTTACAAATTCTTCACAAAGAACTAAAGGAAGCAGAAGAGGCGATAAACTACTTATGCAATCAAATAGAAAGTCTTCAAGCCAAGACAAAGTATTCCTACAACTCAACCACCTGGGAGGAAAGAGGAAATTGTAAACAGAGAAACAGCTTGGTTATTACCAAGAACTTAACAAAAGAGAGACAAAGAAAAGAAAGCCACACCATCAGAGCAGAGCCCAAGTAAACTTGGTGTAGAACCAAAACCAAAAACCTTAAAAAGCCACCTCCAGTAGTAATCAGCGCTAATCAGTGATCAGGTGATTCATCAGGTAATCAGTAGTAATCACTGACTACCAGGAGATTAAAAATACGCTTGAAAGTAAAAGTTTACATTATAATGCTACTTTTATGAATAATAACCAAATTAAAATAAATGTCAGTGATGGATCAGAATACCGTGAACTGACAAAAATAATTAATGAACCTGAACAACAATCGCATACTTATGAAAATAAACAAGAGAAGTCTATAAGAATCATGGTTAGAAACCTGCACCCAACTTGTGACACGACAGAAATTAAAGCGAAACTAGAAGAAAAACGATTCAAAATTATATCGGTAGAAAATAAATTAAAGAGAATAAAAGAGAATAACTAATATTAATTAAACTCTCGTTATTTATGTTAACCTTTGACAAGGCAGAAAATGTAAAGAAAATCCATGAAATAGAATATCTGGCTAATATTAAAATCAGAACAGAAAAGCTGAGAAACTAATCCCTCAATGTAAAAGATGTCAAAGCTACAGACATACACAAAAATTTTCCCAGAGAAATCCAGTATCGTCAAGTGCATGGAAATCACCTAACATCTGCGTGCACAAAATCAAAAACACACCAGCAAAATGTGCTAACTGCGTTGGAAGCCTCCCAGCAAATTACAGAGGCTGCGTAATTGCCAAAGAACTGCAGAAAAGATGAAATCAACAAACACAGAAACAAGAGATGCCCAGAACAAACTATTTTACATCTTACAGGACAACCCAAGAAACCCCTAATAATATTGCTGTTCAACGGAATGAAATGAAACAAAACAATCCACTACAACCTATACCAAGTAACGACATCAGTACAACAGATGTTACAACAGATGATGCAGATGATGAACCATTTTGGTGAGAGATTAGATCGTTTAGAAGCCATAGCAACAAGGAAAGATAAAATAACGGATAAAAAAGATTGAGAATAGCGACATGGAATGCTAATGGCATACAGAATAAAAAATATGAACTATAATTTTTCTAAATACACAACGTATAGACGTGTGCTTGATATCAGAAACTCACTTTACAAAAGAATCTTACATAAAATTAAAAGGTTTCGATATTTATCATACTACCCATCCAGATAATGATGCAAAGGGAGGGACCGCGATTATCATCCAAGATTGTATAAATCATTATGAAGATAACCCAATACCAGTGTAAAGAGGTGCAGATTACCACAGTAATGATAAAATCTACCAAACCAGATCTTAAAATTGGTGCAATATACTGCCCACCAAGACACAAACTGAAACGTGAATAGTACAAAGGAATCTTGGAACACATGAAATGGTTGCAACACGTAAAAAGGTTTATAATGGGTGGTGAATTAATGCTAAACACACTGATTGGGGAGCAAGGCTGATCACTACCAAAGGAAGTGAGTTAAAAAAAGCCATCAGAGAAACAGGATGCAATACGCACTCAACAGGAAGCCAACCTACAGGCCTAGTGACAGAGGCACAATACCAAACTTACTGGACTTCATTTTGAGGAAAATTTCACCAAATTTTATAGATATAGACGAAAGTTTTAATTTAAATTCTGACATTCGCGTTTCTTAAGCTGAGTGAAAAATAATTAAAAAGAAGCAGACCAACCTTGAAATAAAACTACAGACTGGAAAGTTTCAAAATTGATTTACAACATGAAATCAATTTGAATGTCAATCTAAAAACAACCGAACAACAAGACATAGAAGTAGAAAAATTTACTAGACTTTTACAAACAACTGCATTTAACAACACCAGAGAAATAAAACGCAGCACAAAAGGATTTAATTATTCAGCTGAAATAAGAAACCTAGCAAGAACAAAAGGTCAGCGAGACAAAAGTGGCAGCTAACACGACACCCAGCGGATAAGACTGTCCTCAAAAATAAGGCACAAAAACTGAAAAGAGAAATTTGTAAGTTAAAAGTAGAAAGTATCAAACAATACCTTACAAATGTAACAGTTGATGAAGATACTGATAATTAGGGAATGGATTTCCATGTAATTACATGTTTTTATAGGAACTAGATACTGGCATTTAATTATATTCGTTAGTTTACAAGACATTCTGAATGCATTAGAACTATTTTTATTTTACATATTTTGATATAATTACATATTTTCACAGATTTTACCTATTACGACATTTCGCTACATTTTAATATCTTTATATGTCAAACGGAACATTTCAGATACGCGTTTGCAATATATGTAACGGAATCATCTTGCTTACAAACCGAATGAAATGCTGCTGTGCTTCTATTACCTCCATATTCTCGCCATGAATGGTCGAACTCCCCTCTGCGCTTACTTCCTCGCTACTGTGGACTCGGAGTCAAGGATAAGCAGATTTTTATGAACGAAAGTAATTTCAATCATGTGCTCGCTCATGTTTCAAACAGCAAATTCATTACTCGATTGAAAACTAATGAATATCTTTTACAGAAAATGGTCTTTTCATGTTCGATTTGGAGGAGGGAAATACCCTTAACTCCCACCACTGGGGTCCATCACTCGCTACACAGTGCTACTATTCACTTGTACACGGCTCCTCGTAAACACTATAATATGTACCATGAACATATTTTATATTTTGAATAAAATTCTTATATGTGGTGAAGTCTACTATATAATTACTTCAGTAGAGACAGAACCTATTTTCAGACACACTGAATCCTTATTAAGAAATGATCAGTGATGTTCAATGGTCGGAAAATGCTTGTAGAGAGCAGTTTTAAACACATTAATGAATTTTTATTGTACATATTCTCTATTTTTTCTTATATATGGAACAATTTTTTGCATATATATGTACATATTTTGCATTTTTATTACAATAAATTCCTACTGATTCCTAACTGTGGAAAGCCTCAAAACGAATCAAAAGGCCAATCACATCAGTCCTCCAATAAGAAAAGGCCAAGGAAAGTGAGCAAGAGATAATAAATAAAAGCAGATCTATTTGCAGAACATCTAGTGGAAGTCTTTATGGCAAATGATATGCAGAGCAATAACAATATGATAAGTAAAGCAGGAACAATTACTCTGGTTACTCTAAAAGAAGTGGCAGATGATATTATGATTAACTTAAGTTCAGAGAAGGCCCCAGGATTTGATTTGATCACTGGACAAATATTGAAGTAGTAGCCACAAAAAGGATAGCCATGGACCATCATATAATCTTTTAAAAAAATATACAAGCCAGGCAAAAAAAGACGATTCGCTTTTACCAGTAATTTTAAAATTATGTGAAAAACCCCTCCTTAAAAGATTAAAACCAATTATACCAAATGCTAATTTGATTCCTGACCATCAGTTTGGCTTTAGACAAAGACCCTCTACAATAGACCAAGAGCACCGAATTACAGATGTAATTGAGAGGGCCTTGAGGGGAAACAAGTCTGTTCTATATTATTCTTGGATTCTGCGAAAGCCTTTGACAAGGTCTGGCATGAAGGATTACTGCATAAATTAAATCTTAAACAATATGCTGAAATTCTCACATCATTATATATCTGAGAGAATGTTCAGAACAATGCAAGAAGATGCTTACTCTGACCTGAAGGATATCCAAGAAGGTGTGCCACAGGGTAGTGTTCTTGGGCCTATATTGTACTTATTATACAACAGTGATATACCAATCCCAGAACAAGGAAAACTAACCACTTTTGCTGATGACACAGCCTTGATAATAACAGCACGAGATGAGATTAGCTCTACCCGACGGCTACAAGAAGCTAGTAACGCCATTTATAACTGGACCAAAAAATGGAAAATAAAGATAAATGAAGAGAAATCAGTTCACGTTAATTTTACCAACAGAAAATCAAACAATCTACCACCAATAAATATAAACGGAAAGATAGTTCCTTATGAAAATAAAGCTAAACACTTGGGTATGAAATTGGACACTAAACTGAAATGGAAAGAACATGTCAAGAAAAAAGGAAGAACCCCATATAAAATTTCGTCAATATAAATGGCTAATAGGAAGATATTCCAACTTATTGTTATATAATAAAACATTAATATATAAGCAGATACTTAAACCCATATGGCTATATGGAATTCAGCTATGGGGATTGCGAAAGATAGCAATATCAAAATAATACAAACTTACCAAATCAAAGTTCTGCAGAAATGGTGAATGCACCATGGTATGTAAGAAATGCTGATCTCCACAGAGATCTTGAAATACCAACAATGAAGAAGAAATTAAAAGGTTTGCCAAGAAGCATGAAGAAAGGCTTCGCCTACATGAAAATGCAGAAATTCTTCAACTGCTGGAAAACCAACACCTGCTCCGAAGATTGAAGAGGACCAAACCATTTGAACTTTTGTAGTGTTGTCATCATAGCAGAACATTGTACAAGTGATAGTGCCTGTTTAAACAACTGGACTACTAAAGGATGTCACTGGACTAAATTTAGCTGATATGTACAACAGAATTAAGATAGTATATCAAAGAAAAGTTGAAGGTTAGTCTTTCCTGACCAGTTTTGACATGTAAACAAAGGTGTTAATAATTTACTTTTTTTAAATTAAATCTTGAACCAATTACATTAAAAATAATAATCTGTGAGCACCGTGGTTTACAGAGTATTGCCCCAATTTGCAAAGACCACACTTTTTTCAGAACTGGACATAGAATGACAAAAAAGTAATTACATAAGAATCTGTAATTTTTAATCTGTAAAAACCATCAGTGAAACATTTTAAAATATCCAGATGTAAAATATTCTTTGGAAATTTTAATTAAAAAACAAATTTGATAAAACAAGTTCACCAGGTATTTTTTAGGATACCCAAGAAAGAAGAATGCATTTAGAATGTATGAGATTGGAGAAAACAAGATTATTTAAAGCAGAAATGTGGTATTTGCTGAAAAAGAAAATAAATACTCTAAAGATTTGATTGACAAATTGCAATAAATCAACACATTAGATTATATAAATACCAGGTCTTTAGTTTAACTCGTAACTCAAGTATTGGAGCTCCTGTTTTTGTTTTGGCAACTTAGCAACATGTGAAATACCTTCCGTACCCCTTTCACTTTTAGCGACCCCTTGCAACACTTCCTCAGATTTTACACTGGGAGAATGTTGCTAACTTTAGTTGGAAGAAAGAAAAAGCACTTATTCTGCCCTTATTACTATTCAAGCTGTTGCAGCCACCACACTGAAAAGAATAAAAGCCTCTCTTAGCAAATGGTAATCACTTTGAGCATTTACTGGAAGGTGAGTTTATTGTCATTTAAAGGAAAAAATATTTTATTATTTTATATTATTTTCATTACTTATTAATTTACTACTTATTTGTATCTTATTAATATTTTTAATAATTTTATTAAGATTTTTCTTATTGGTTTAATGTGCAGATTACATAATAATAATAATAAAATAATAATAATAATAATAATAATAATAATAATAATGTTTTATTAGTGTTATAAATTAAGGAGAGCTTGGCGGTAATATTTCACAAGATATCTTTCTGATTTTTCTCTGAGCCGACTTTCATTAAATAATAATTATTATATTGCTGTCATAACTTCCATCGACATCTTCAGCTTCAACATTACAGTTTTGTCTCTTAAACATACCGGACAGAACTGCCTAAACAGATGTTATGTTTGCCCACTCATGTCTCCGGCCACCCCATCCCACTCTGTGCAGCACAAAACGATTCCAGTGTGTGAGCTGCATACCTGCCCGCCTCAACACTTGAATGGGAAAAAACACAAAAGAAAGTTGCTGCAGGTTATGACCTTGACGCTCACCTGCATCTCCCCTGTCTTGACATGCCAGCCAAAGTTATATTCAAATGAGGCGAAGACATGCAGTTGCCAAATGGACACAACAGAAGGAAGTGTTCCCAGACTTGGGTAGTGAGTGTTAAAAACCCGGTTAAATAAGGAATTAAATGGCAGTAAACACTTGATAACATTCCAATAAATATCGATAATAAAGCACAAATCATAACGTGAA
This sequence comes from Teleogryllus oceanicus, assembly GCA_964035755.1. Taxonomy (NCBI): domain Eukaryota; kingdom Metazoa; phylum Arthropoda; class Insecta; order Orthoptera; family Gryllidae; genus Teleogryllus; species Teleogryllus oceanicus. The sequence continues at coordinate 81,746,286 of CAXIVR010000010.1, read as the reverse complement.
ATTAAAATTATTCTAATTCTCTGAACTTCAAAAGATCTAGAAAATGAAAACAACTGAAAGATACCAAATTACACTACTATACCAAAAAATTTGAAGAAGTACATTATCAATAGTTTAAGATAAATGGGAAAAAAAACACTAGTCTCTTTAAAGAATTACAATGTGTGAAATGGGTCATAAACCAGGCACTAAAAATATCATTAAAGCAAAATGGATAGTATTTGGTTTAAAGGAAGTTGAAGGAAGACAAAAGTACAAATCCAGATTGAAATTGAAAATGGAAAACAACTTTGAAATTTTTTAGTCCAGTAATAAACTGGAATCATTTAGAATATGTTCTCAATAATACGTACCAGAAACTCTGAAAAATTTGTAGATGTAGAGACATCCTCTCTGAATGAAAATTTAAGTAGAAATATTCACATGAAAGTACAAGGATTAAACATAGAAGCGGGAAGAGTACTGTAATGATTTACACGATCCCCAATGGTATGCATTTGCATGATAAACGGTTCAAAACATTTACAGCAAAGACGCCATAGTAAAAAAGTAAAACCGAGTAAAGAAGAGAACAAAGCGAACCCGATGCTTGTGCGAGTTTGGACTATAAACATTAGATCCGGCTATGATTTAGAAACATTTTGAAAGTTATCCCAGTGAAATCGCGTCAGGCAATAAAAAGTTATTGAAATTTTCATATTTTGCATGTTTGTATTAAGGAAAATATTAATGGAGTCCATTGTTGGAGCGATGAAACGCATATAAAGAAGAGGTTTTTCGTATACTGCAAGAAAACGCGATAACATATCGAATTCAGACTTTCGGGAGGTAAAACAAGAAAATTAGCTGCATCAGATAAAATTTACCCCATTTAAATATCTTGACGGAAGTATCGAAATTTTAATAACACAGGTAAATTAATTCAAGCAAGACGAAGCGATTAGCGAACAAATGCAGTGCGTTCCATTTCACAGTCAAAAACGGAAAACAGGGAAAATAAAAGGATTTTGACAAAAAGAAAACAAGAGGAGAACATCAAATTTTAGAAATTGCCGGGAGAATTTTATCAAAACCAAAACGAGAATAATGTGTTTCGGAAAACGTTAGAAATTAAATATTTTAAGAGAACCAAGGTGACGCGATCGTCAGTTATCGAGCGATCGGGAAAAGTGCTGAAGCAAGGATAACAATGCTAGGTTGAACAAGATTCGTCAGAATGTGTCTGGACTCGGTGAGAGTAGGATGTATGTTCGCGTAGGCGATTCTTAAAAAATTTTTGTAAAGTGCGGAAGTTACGAGCATCATCCGCTATAGTAACCGGAAATATTTTAAGTACGGTGTGTAACAGTCGTGGAAGGAGAATTTCGTAAAAGAAAAGGGAATTTTTGGAACTATTCCGAAATTCGGCAACGCCCGCTGGACTTGCGGAGCGAGCGGCGGTACGAGAAGTTTTGCAACGGTGGGGAGCGCGACGTTGCATGAATAATAAGAGGCGCGAAATTTAATTCGGAACTCGGTGAAATTTAACAATTTGGAGGGTTTATAAAAAAAAATAAGATGGCAGCGTGAACTCCGACAGCATGAGTCAACTGTGGTGCGTGTGTGAGTGTCCCGGATATGATGGCGACAACGGAAGGCACTGTTGGGCGTGAGTAATCACCTCCAGACACGCAGATTCATCGCGGAGGCAACAGTATACGTGAGCCAAGGCATTTTGACATTTGTTTGTTTAGTATTTATATATCTATGTATTGTTTATTGAGGGAGGAGAAGTGTTTATTTTGTTGTTGTTTTTGATGCTGAGTTGTATTGATGTGTGCCGTCAGAGGTACCATTGCCGTTGCGGCACTAAATAGTGGAAATTGAAAAGAACTTGATAACGAAGGCAATTGAATAAACTTCATGGCCATTTTGGGGGGGTCATGATTCGGAAAATCAATGTGTTTTTCACCATCATTTACGTAGTATTAGACTGATCCACGCGCGTGAGCGCAGTACCTTGCTCGCGTCTGTACAGACGCACCGCAGACCACGCCCAGGTGAGTGAAAGGACCAGGTAAGCTAGCAGAGGGGCAATTGTGAGTAGAAAAAGGGGGAAAGTTATCATATGTGGCAACCCAACGCGAGGCTAATGTTTATTGGTTTGTTTGTAAGAAGGGCTAGAGCAGGGCAAATAGAATAGATAAAAGAAGTAAGGAGGAGAGAGAACCTATTATAGTGGCGGCCCAACGGTGGGGCTGTGATTAATAGGGCCTATTTATAGATGTATAAGTAGCTAGAAAGGGAGGGTTCCGACCCATTACAAGTGGCGACCAACGTGGTGGGCTGTGGTTGAGCAGGTACTCAAGCAACGTGTGGATCAGTGGTGTTAACGCAGTAATCGTTATCAGTGTCAGTCGCTATGGAGACGAGAAGCGGTAAATTGGTCAGTGTACGAGACGCGTCGGACTCCGAAACTATTTCTGTTCGAGAGGGACGACGAATATCAACACTTAGACGAATTAGAGGTAGAAGGGAGGGTAACATTGCAATTAATGTGCAGGGGGCAGTAATGAGCCAGACAGCAGCAGAGGTAGTTCCAGCGGAGGAACAGAGGACGCCGGAACCTACGATGGCAATGTTGTTTCAATTCATGCAAGGAATGAAAGCCGATAACATTCGAGTAGCTAGGGAGAATTTGCAAGAGATGCAGGCCAAGATAGAAGAACGTAGCGCTAGGATGGAAAGTAACGTTCAGAATAAATTTGAGGAGGTGGCCGAGCAGAACCGAGCAATAAATTCCACGTTAAGTAAGTTGCAGTGTAATTGCATTCGACAGTTTCGAGTATTCGCGAAGAAGTTAACGCATTTAAAGCCGAATCAGCTGCGCGGTTGTCGCAATTAGAAGCGAACGCTAAAAATATAGAAGAGAAACTTGAAACGTGTTGCGTGGTGCAAGAAGTGGTTAACCAACAGATTAGTTCCGAAGTGGGGGAGGTAAGGTCGACAGTGGGCACCTTGCAACAATCGGTGCACTCGCAAGGAGCGCGTTTAGTTGACGTCGCCAAGGACGTTCAAAAATGCAGGGAAACATCACTGCGACAGGACGCTCGGATTGGAAAAATTGAGGAATCGGTCTGCGGGATGGACGAAAATATTCGATCGACAATCCAGGCCGAAATCGACAATTTAAAATCGGTAGGCGCAGGGCCGACAGCCGAAATCGACGAAGCAATTCTTCGCAAGATCGAGGAACTTGAACGACAGGTGTTCACCGCGCGTAGGGTAAATGGCAACGGTGGTATGATAGGGCATCCCACGTTACCCAATTATTTACGATTCCATGGCGAAAGCAAGGAGCAGCCGTATTCGTTCCTAACCGCGCTAGAGAATTACTTCAGTGTAAACAATATACCGGATGGGATGAAATTAAGATTCGTCGAAGAGGCGTTAAGTTCCAAGGCGCAGTATTGGTGGCAAGCTTTGACCCCGACGCCACGTACATACGGGGAATGGCGCGCCAAATTTTTGGAAAGATATTGGAATCAGCACCACAAATTCGAGCTGAAGTATAGGTTGATGTCAGAACGCTATAGGAAGGGAAGTTCGGAAAGCATGAGTGACTTTGTCACGCGAAAAGTAAGCGCATTTAAGGTGTGCAGCGAGGACTTTAACCCGGCCGAAATTATACGAATTCTAATCCGACAGATGCCGAACGGCATTCGAAACCTATTGTGGAACAACATGCCAGATACCATCGACGCGCTGATCGAGCGGGTGAGCAGATTCGACCAGGCGAACGACGGAAATGAGCAAGACGCGCAGGAGGGACGCGGTCAAAGTTCCAGCAACGGGAATAGGAATAATCGGTATTATGGGGGAGGATATCGGCAGGAGAACGTATGCGCAATTGAAGTCCGTGGTGATGATAAATCCAGTAGGCAAGCACAATCGCGTAATGGACAGGCACAAAACAAACCGAAGCCGAAAGAGGATAATAGGCAACGTTCGGGGATGAACGAATGGTGCGAGAAGAAAGAAGTCAGGTAATTGAAGCAGGCGCAATACCAGATAGGTGGGAGAAGAAAGAAGGAAGACAGGAAAACTAGAAACGTTTGGGACGAACAGGTGGCTCAACCCAAACGAGGAGGATAGCGACGATACCGTGACAGTGATAGCTGCAGCAACGATCATCGTTGAAGGGATGAATTGCTCCGGGAAGAAGTAAGTGAAGGGTGAAACCTAGCCAATGTCTATTATTGCGAGGTGTATGCTACGGAGAGAAGTACGAGCGCTGGTAGACTCAGGCAGTAGTGTGAGTGCAGTGTCGGAAGAGTTCTGTAATAAAGTACTGAAGGAAGGGCGTATGTTAGTTGAATTGCCGACGCGGAAACTACAAGTCATGATGGCAAACCGAAAAGCGGCGAATACCACCGGGAAACAAGTCTGGTTAGAGATTGATGTCGGAGGGGTGACCATTGAGGTAGCAGCAGTCGTCATTCGAGGGCTGATCCGTGACGTCATCGTTGGATGGACGCATTGGGGGCTTACAGCCGTCGTCGACGTAGGTGCTAGGAAAGTGACGCTACGATCGAGAGGTTCTATTGGAAGCAGTCCAGTGGTCGCTGAACTTGATGAGGCGGAGGTCGCAGGGGATGAGATGCTGGCCGTTATGGAAGAGATCCTCCAGAATGTGGATAGGGCCGCGGAAGGAGTCATGGACTTGGGAGACTGTCCGCAAGAATTCGACAACTGTTGCGAGAGTTCGCAGAAATTTTCGGAGAATCGTCAGAGCCGGTGAAAGGCTACAAGTTTTCGTTACAGCTCAAGGACACTACACCGTTTACTGCCAGGCAATATCCCGTACCGCAAATGTACGTAGAACAGGTGCGCAAGCTAGTGGAGGAAATGGAAGAAAGGGAGTAATAAAGAGGGCAATTACCCCGTATGTCAGTCCATTGGTCGTGGTAATAAAAAGGAACGGGAGCATTCGCATCTGCCTGGATGCGAGAAAATTAAACGCGGTTACTATTCCACGGTACGAGACGCCACCTACGATAAATGAGATGGTGATGAAGTTGGGCGGGGCTACTATCTTCAGTGCGCTCGATTTTTCATCCGCGTACTGGCAGATAGAGGTCGAAGCGGACAGTCAGCGTTATGTGAGTTTCAAATTTGAGGAGTTGTCGCGGTTCAGTGCGTGATTAGTGGATTACCAACGGTGACTGCGTGGCTGAAAACCACAAAGCATGGTTCGAGGCGGTACCCGTTTTGAACGAGGTTCTGAACGCTGTGCCACACTCCAGCACCCATTCGACGCCGTGGGAGTACATTTCGGCGTGAAGAAGTTAAGGACGTTTGACGCAGTGAAGATACCACCGGAGATTAGTGGATTACCAACGGTGACTGCCAATAACCAGATAGTGTACGACCAGTTGAAGAAATCGGCCAAGCTGCGGAAAAGGGCTCAGGGACATTTCTATCGGGGAACGTTTAGTGTAGGGGACGAAGTTTTGATCCGTTCGCCACATTCGTCTTCCTCCGACCAGAAATTGTTTCGGAAGTTCTTTCCCATCTATGACGGTCCGTACAAGGTGAAAGGGGTACTGAACAATAACAATGTTTTGTTGGAAAACGATGGGCAGGAAATAGGGGTTCAAAATGTATATAACATTAAACCTTACAAGACACACATAGTTTGATGTCAAGGTGACGAAAGTGTGCGTTGATTCAGAGGAAAGGTAGTGGCATAGTGTGTATGTGTTATTTCTATGCAAAGTGTTTAGGTTAAGTATTAGTTGTAAGTATTTCTTTATGAGCAAGTACGAAGATTGTTTAGCAGTAAGTAGTTGTAAGTATTATCTATGGAAAGAAACGATTTATTTGTGTGTTGTGAAGTGAGTTGCAGGTGCACAGTGACAAGTGCGAGTAGAGACGACGGTGCTACGAGCCTATGTAGTGCTAAGTAAACATTGGCAGGTTCGTCCGTCGCGACTTTGCCAAGTACGTGTGTTTGTGTATACTCCGCCGAGCATTGTTAACGAGCTTCAAGTTCACGGTCAAGGTCAAACGTAGTGAGCACAGTAGAAGGGGAACAAAAGCAAGCATAAGCTTTAGATGTTGGCTCGTCAGAACTGCGCAACATCTTAGGCGGGGGTATGTAATGATTTCACGATCCCCAATGGTATGCATTTGCATGATAAACGGTTCAAAACATTTACAGCAAAGACGCCATAGTAAAAAAGTAAAACCGAGTAAAGAAGAGAACAAAGCGAACCTGATGCTTGTGCGAGTTTGGACTATAAACATTAGATCCGGCTATGATTTAGAAACATTTTGAAAGTTATCCCAGTGAAATCGCGTCAGGCAATAAAAAGTTATTGAAATTTTCATATTTTGCATGTTTGTATTAAGGAAAAATATTAATGGAGTCCATTGTTGGAGCGATGAAACGCATATAAAGAAGAGGTTTTTCGTATACTGCAAGAAAACGCGATAACATATCGAATTCAGACTTTCGGGAGGTAAAACAAGAAAATTAGCTGCATCAGATAAAATTTACCCCATTTAAATATCTTGACGGGAAGTATCGAAATTTTAATAACACAGGTAAATTAATTCAAGCAAGACGAAGCGATTAGCGAACAAATGCAGTGCGTTCCATTTCACAGTCAAAAACGGAAAACAGGGAAAATAAAAGGATTTTGACAAAAAGAAAACAAGAGAGAACATCAAATTTTAGGAAATTGCCGGAGAATTTTATCAAAACCAAAACGAGAATAATGTGTTTCGGAAAACGTTAGAAATTAAATATTTTAAGAGAACAAGGTGACGCGATCGTCAGTTATCGAGCGATCGGAAAAGTGCTGAAGCAAGGATAACAATGCTAGGTTGAACAAGATTCGTCAGAATGTGTCTGGACTCGGTGAGAGTAGGATGTATGTTCGCGTAGGCGATTCTTAAAAATTTTTGTAAAGTGCGGAAGTTACGAGCATCATCCGCTATAGTAACCGGAAATATTTTAAGTACGGTGTGTAACAGTCTGGAAGGAGAATTTCGTAAAAAGAAAAGGGAATTTTTTTGGAACTATTCCGAAATTCGGCAACGCCCGCTGGACTTGCGAGAGCGAGCGGCGGTACGAGAAGTTTTGCAACGGTGGGGAGCGCGACGTTGCATGAATAATAAGAGGCGCGAAATTTAATTCGGAACTCGGTGAAATTTAACAATTTGGAGGGTTTATAAAAAAAAAGATGGCAGCGTGAACTCCGACAGCATGAGTCAACTGTGGTGCGTGTGTGAGTGTCCCGGATATGATGGCGACAACGGAAGGCGCTGTTGGGCGTGAGTAATCACCTCCAGACACGCAGATTCATCGCGGAGGCAACAGTATACGTGAGCCAAGGCATTTTGACATTTGTTTGTTTAGTTTTGATGGAAGAAAGCTCTGTCGAAGACCAAGCCGTGTAATTGGTAGATGTTAAGACGGAAAATCTCGACAGAATGCATTCTGGGGTTTATGTATATGCGTGAATGGTATTTGTTTGTTTTTTTGTTTGTAAATAGTTTGTGTGAACGAAAGAGTATTTATATATCTATGTATTGTTTATTGAGGAGGAGAAGTGTTTATTTTGTTGTTGTTTTTGATGCTGAGTTGTATTGATGTGTGCCGTCAGAGGTACCATTGCCGTTGCGGCACTAAATAGTGGAAATTGAAAAGAACTTGATAACGAAGGCAATTGAATAAACTTCATGGCCATTTTGGGGTCATGATTCGGAAAATCAATGTGTTTTTCACCATCATTTACGTAGTATTAGACTGATCCACGCGCGTGAGCGAGTACCTTGCTCGCGTCTGTACAGACGCACCGCAGACCACGCCCAGGTGAGTGAAAGGACCAGGTAAGCTAGCAGAGGGGCAATTGTGAGTAGAAAAAGGGGAAAGTTATCATATGTGGCAACCCAATACGAGGCTAATGTTTATTGGTTTGTTTGTAAGAAGGGCTAGAGCAGGGCAAATAGAATAGATAAAAGAAGTAAGGAGGAGAGAGAACCTATTATAGTGGCGGCCCAACGGTGGGGCTGTGATTAATAGGGCCTATTTATAGATGTATAAGTAGCTAGAAAGGGAGGGTTCCGACCCATTACAGTACTTAGAAAAAGAAATTAGCACATACTTCCTGAAGCAGGAAAATGTTTGAACAATAAGTTTTTAAGTATATTAAACAAAATAGGTTGAGAGAGAACAAAACTGGATCGTTGTGCAATTGATGGAAAGTATAATGGAAAATTCATAGTTATGGGAGTGTTTCCCAATGACTGTATTATTATAATAATAATAATAATAATATATATAATTATTATTATATTATTATTATTATTTTACCTACTCTAGCTTTTGAGCAATAGGTGTACTGGAATTGAGTGTACCTAATAATAATAATAATAATAATAATAATAATAATAATAATAATAATAATAATGATAATATCCTCAACATCATTGTAAATAATGAAAAGTTTGATGATGATGCTTCATGAGATATCGTCTTGATTTCTCTCTGAACTGCCTTTCATTAAACTATAATTATTGTTACATCTCAGTTAATAAATTGATCAGTTTGATCAATTGATGAATTGAAATCAGTCATACCTACCCTCCACATCTTCAATATCACAGTTTTGTTACTAGAGCATTCTGGACAGAATCTCACAAATGGCCTTTTTATTCTTTTCACCCTGCCCTGCCTCAATCCGGCCAGAAAAAAGAAATTTGCTGTAGCTTATGACATGATCTTCTCTTCTTCTATCTTTGCCAGCCATGGCTGTGTATGACTCATGACAATGACACTGTTGCCAAATTATCACAGGAGCAGGCACTCCCAGACATTGATTGCAAGACACTGACACATAGAAAATAAAATGGGATAACTGAATATAAGCTCTGTTGCATGCATGTTGAATATACGTTGGTATACTAAGGAGACTAAATCTTTCAGAGGACTCATAATTAAAATTGGTAATAATGGCAAATTTACTACGAAGGAAAAATAACAAGCAAAAGTTAGAACATTACAACAAGGTAATTAGAATTCACATGATGAATTTATGCAATTGTTCCATTTATTTACTTACTTTATGTCAAAAACAGTTAAGAACTACTGTGATGTGCTACGGGAGAAGTGAATACTGTGCACGTTTTCAAAATTTCATGATCCCTACCCTAAGCCATATACTACTTGACTTTGGAATACAGAAAGAAAATTAGCATTTTTGCTAAGATTGTTAACAAAATATTCACTCCAACGTAATAAAATCTATTTTGAAGGGTGAATCAGTAATAAATTTGGGCTCTTATCCTTCGTCAAGGAATAATATTTTCTGCCACAACAACATGGAAACGATAATTTGAATAACTATATTTCCCACTGAATTCTAGAAGACGTGCACAGATAATGAAGTTACATTTATGTCCAAGAGCAAAACAAAGGGCCATCTCAGTATTTGCTCAAAGGATCAGGCAAACTGGAAAAAAAAACTGATTGAGATGGGGGTCATTGGCCTGGAAGCTGCAGTACAATACTTGTTACAGGTTGTTTAGAATTACACAGCCCAAATGGTAAATAATACATTAAATATTACTGTTTACATTAATAACCTTTTGATGCTCAGTATAGTCTCTAATTGTATACAAACAATTATGCAGCAGAAACGATTTTACTTGGGATTTAAACTTTTCTATCAAATTTAATCGTTTAAAATCATCTGGCAATGTGTTGTAAAATAATGTACATATATTGTATGTGAATTTTATCTAATGAGCTGTTGATACTGTCCGCTGTTGATGCTGTCATCGTGTGAATTCTTCTTCTTCAACAGCAAGGATTAGGCCTGAAAGGCTGTTTCGTCCTCAACGTCTTCAATGTTTAAGTTATCTAGTCACCCTGTCTTTGGTCTTCCAGCTTGTCTTTTGCCAGTCGGTACATAATGTATTATTTGATTAGGAAGATTGTCATTGTTCTTTCTTGTAATATGGAAATACGAATTCTGTTTCATGTTTTTGGATTCTTTCCAAACACGCTTAGTTCTTATTGTATATACACATTTTTCTTGTGTTCTATAAATTATAATTAGCAACACTTCACAGGAACTTCAGTTCACTAATTTGGTTTAATTAGTATTGAGGCGTTAGTGTTTCGTAAAATTTTAATTAAGCCTGTCTTTAAGTTTTATTTTTAACACTTTCCTATCAAGTGAATACAATTAAATAATACATTTACGGGAAGAACTGAAACAGAATAAATGGGTTATGAAATCAGACATAATAAATAGATAGTAAAGCTGTATTAGATTGGTGTGAAAATACCAAAGCAAATACTAGAAATAAGCACACAAATTGAGAGCACAAAGTTATACTATGTTGGAGACAAAAAAGAAAGTGGTAATATTATTCAGCAAATGTATGAAAACAGAACCCAGAAGCTGATTTGACAAAAAGACTTACATAGCAATGAGGAAACATATAACTCATGAATATGATTTTAAATTCTTAATTTATATAACTGGTTGTCAGTGTATGTTTATTATTTATGTTTTAACATTATGTTCATTTTCAAAATGTTATTAGGGTTGTAAGATGAACTTGTGTAGAAGACTTTAAGAAATACACATTGAGAATCATGAAGAATAAAAGAGAAGGAATCGTTGAATATAAGAAGGAAAGAGAGAATTTTAAACAGATTTATGAATACAGACACTGTGAAACAGTAGTTGCAGTGGTATAATGATTAGAATATCGGGCTGTTGTACCCAAATTTGCGGGTTCAAACCTGATTGAAACCATGGATTTTTAACAGCAAAAAATCCTTCAGATGCCTTCCTTTCGAGAAGTAAAGTTGGCTATCCCATATTATAGATTTACTGAATATAAAAGATCCTCAAACCTAAAAGAAGCCTCTGAGCTAAATTCAAATTACCTGCTTCATTGCCCAGGTGATACCTTCTTTTTCCACTAGATGGTAAAAGGAGCAAAGCGAAATTTGCTTGGTCAGACAGAAGAGGAGCGGCCTGATGGCCCAAGTCTTGCCAAGTGAAATAAGGCATGAACCAAACTGAACTCGAATTTCTGTAATTGTGAATAGATACAATGTTCCTTTGATTATGAAATATTACCTAATAACTTCTTCAGAAAGCTGTAAGCAACATTATTAATGATTAATATTAGGGATGGGTCCTCAATACTTTCAATACCTCGATACTCGAATGGTATCGATAGCGAACGATACTTTTGGAAAATGACTCGATACTTTTAATTATTTAAGCCATTCCCCATCTCTTCTAATTTTATGAAAGAATTGTCTTCTTTACATTCCTCTCTCTCCTATTTTTCTTCTGTTAGCAACAAGGAAGTGTCCGTCTGTTTGGATTCACTTACAACCATTGAAATTACCCAACACTGCAACGTCCGGGCCCTGCCCTGTTCTTTATTCTACTCGGCCCATCACCATCTCTTGAGATAGCATGCAATTTGACCAATTCAGGCACAATAAGCAATGACGACAGCGTTTCTTCCCGGGATACTACCCTCCTCAGCCTACCGAGAGGCATCTGAGAGCTCTTGAGTTCAGTTCTGCATTTTAAAGTGACCGAAAGACGACTAATTTGTGCATTCCATAAACAAAAGAGTGAAGTGTACAATTATTTTGAAGAGGACTCGAAAGATAACAATCGTGCTAATTGTAGAATATGTAAGAAAACATTTTCGCCTGGTGGAAAATCACACAATACTAGTAATTAAAAAAAACAAGCTACATCAATACACCGGGTAATATTCAGCTCCTCCGAACACAAGAGAGCCAAGCCAACTAATGTTGCACCGAAGTTGGAATCATCAGAGATCGTACAAGTAAAGTGGTAGAAGTTAATGACCCACGAGAACTCCTGTCAAGATCATCAAGTTCCAACACAAATCAACCAACACTCATTGACTTTTTGGCTACAAAGAACAAATTTAAATCAGGAGATAACCACTCAAAAGCAATAACAAGAAAATTGCTTACATGATATGCAAAGATAATAATCGATCAGTATTATTGGGACAATAGATTCAAGGAATTAATTAAACATCTTGAACCTAGATACACCATGCCCATAAAAAATAATAACCCTTTAATCACGATTTGATTTTCCGATATTTCAGTAGTTAAAAAAAATTAAATCACTGTATATGATTCCGAATAATTCATTTTCATTATCTACATTAGAAATTTCAAATTAGACAAGCATTTATTATTCAAAATTTTAAATTCATTTCTTTTATTTTATTGGCATCCTCAACTACTGAACCCCCGAAAATGTATTGATATGTGGTCTCTTTATAGGAATATTTTGAAGAGTAATCTCGAAATGTCGTGCTGTGTATACGAAACCACAGGAAAAGAAGATGAATGAAATGTGTGTACTTTCTTTTTCTTGATGCAAATATTACATCTTACTGGAAAAACAAAGTGACTCTCCCAAATTAAAGAATAAGTGCTGTTCGATACCTGAGCATTCCATCACCTACAGTGTTTTCAGAGAGACTTTCCAAAACCGCTGGATTGATATGTGACCAAAAAAAAAATGAATAAATTTATTTTGTATAATAAGAATCTTTAAATACTTTAAAAATGTATGTTCATCTCAATAGTTTTTAAATATTAAAGTAGTACATGTATGCATGTATGAAGAACAAAATATATCCTTCCAATTCTGATTGAACCACTTTTGCTGCTGGGCCTTTAAAGTAGTACGGTGTCGAGTATCAAAGCTCTCTGACAGGTAACGGTATTGAGATCGATAAATTCAGGTATCGACCCATCACTAATTAATATAATACATATTTTAATAATATCACGATTGCACAGCCTTCTAATGGGAGTCTCAGTTTAGAATTTGTGAAAGTACATGCACAAATATATAGGGAACAAGAAATATCGAACACAAACAACACTTGAAAATAAGAACCGATTCTTATGTGGTCAAAGAATAACATGATAAAAATCATAAAATAGCCATAACAAAAATTAACTTTGTTTGAAAAGAAAGCTATAACATAGATGAACCACTTAGAAACATGTAATTACGAAGGCATATTGCACTGCAAAACAAAGCGTAAGATGAAACAATCTTTGGTTTTCTCTCTTTGGAGAGAAAAATAAGACCAAAATATTAATAGTATATTCATCAAAACTGCAGAAATTCTGTTATGAAAATATTTTAGTAATGAAATGTAATTTAGAAGAGATATCTCATCTTTCAATGAAGTCCACTAGCCCAAAAGTCCTTTTTGGTGATCTTACGCATTAGAAACATCCATAATCTTTATTTGCATTCTAAGAAAAAGGACCAACCAAAAAGAGAAATATATGATAGCCACTTACATGAAAGTAAGGACTGCTAGCAGATAAAACTTACTGAAATAAGACTCTTAAAACCAGCCTATGAGCTTTGAGGTTCTGACCTTCAGCAGATATAGTGCAATCAACCAAAAAATTGTTCTCCAATAAACTTTTATAAACTGTTGCAAGTTCACTGGCATGGTCTTTCCAACAAACTGACAAAACTGATTCAGCCATGTTTAAATTGCCCTGAAACAATTCAAAAACACACTTTTAGAAAGCAATGATAAAGTACATAAACTGAAGACATCTCTTCATAAGAGTTTATGCTGCAACTACTGAATAAATAGAATATTCCGCTGCTTTCAGTGGCATTTGCCCACATTGCTGGATTCATATGTGAAAAATTAAAAATGCCTATCTGAAGGATCAGACATGTATTTTTGGAAAATTTAGTAATTTTGTTTATGAAAAAAGGATTGTAGTTATTAATTTAAACCATACATAAGAAATACCCTTAATAAATTCAGTACAAGGAGAAAATATTAGACAAAAGAGTATCCCCACAAATCAATCAAGTATGAAGATTACAGAAAAAAAAAGACATCAAATAAATTTCTACATAAAAATAGGAAAAACTGGTTTATTAAAACCCAAACTAAAGTAGTATCCACAACCAGTCAATTACACTCAAGAAAAGTAGATGAATTTTTATTATTTGTCAAACAGTACATTCTTCTCAATGCAAATTTCTCTAATATTTTACAAATGTTTTCAAGAGAGACTAACTAGATTTCTGATTAGCAATAACTGAAGCTAAACCTGATGGCAGATCACAAACTCACCATTGCCTATCCACAAGATAGAGCTTAAAACCTACACTTCCTTTCCTTTAGACTTTATTTTCATCATTTATTTGTGCTATCAAGGCAATGGAAAACCATGAACCTTCATAGCAAACAATGCACCGATACCCAGGAATACAATGTCTCTCGTACTTTATTTCCAACAAAACACCCAAAATATTAATATTTTAATTACAAAACTACTTATACACACATTACAACTATATAACAAAACTACTTTTTCTATATTGGTTGATTCAAAGTCTAGAGAGCAAATCTGATTACATGAAAAATAATGAATTTGTTCATAACCTTCTGTAAAAGTTGTCAGAAAGATTATCAAAATTATTTGCATCAAAGTAAAAATGAATTGTAGACTAAATATCTAAAATTAGGAATAAAAAAATATGTAATGTTATGAAAGGCTTCACATGCCTACATTGGCATTTACGAACCGACAGAAAGAAGTCCACAGTACATTTTTTTGGGGGTCATTAGTTCATGCTATTTAAGAACTATCAAGGAATTAAAATTGCATTTGAAATACTAATGTTGCAGAACAACGGTGTGAGAATATAATATTTACATTACAATTTGATGTTGAGTATTTCTATACATTAATAAAAATCGACCCAAGTAACATAATCCTTTAAATGTTACTTCTAGGAGTCCACGAGCTCTATACTTCAGTCCACATGAATACAAAATAAATATTTTGATTGGTGTCAAAAATAAATAGAGAAAGAAGTAAATAAGCGCGATTTACAAGCAGTAACTAAAGTAAGAACGCGAACCTTAAAACCTAGATGGTGAAGACTCAGTTTTCACCCAGTGTAATATTAGCAGGTTACAAGTTTATAACGCGAGTATGCAAATGAAAACCGATTTCCTGCTGAAAGGGAACAACGAATTAATTTCAAAAACACATTGGGAGGAAAATACCAAGTACAACAAAGTATATTAAACGCGACCGCTTACATTCACCCACAGAGCACCCACTTTGTTTGTATATGCACACCGCTGTCAGCTTGTACATGAATCGACACAGATCGACATGTATAGTGATCAAGAGGTTGTCTTATGAAACTTCTTATTTTATACACATATCGTGATTAAAAATGAGAGAAAACTCCATTGGACAAACACCTGATGATAGAGAGTAGAGGGTTAGTGGATTAGTGGATAGTGCATTAGTGGATAGTGCATTAGTGGATAGCTACCGATTGCAATGTATCTCTTTGGCAGCACTCACTGCGCACGCGCCAAATCGAAATCAAACTCGAAGTGTTACGGCGGTTTATAACACAGTTGAACTTGACGTTTCGTCAGCTGTTCGGCCAGCTGTGACAGTTCTCCAACCGAGAGCTTACACGTCACTATGCACTAGATCGCTTTTCAACATCTACGTCATATAGCGACCGCTTTGATTTTTAAACTGTAGGGAGAACACGTATGGACAACACAAACACACACAAACATCCATGCCCGAGGCGGGATTCGTACCCGCGATCCTCTGGTCCAAGATCGCTTTTGCACTACTGCCTTAACGATCTCGACCATCGGATTGGCATTTTGAATCTTGTATTCAAAGAAAGTGGGTCTTGTCATACTACCACAGTCTAATAACACAGTCGCGCAGCTTAAGCGAATTTTTGGACCCGGCGCGACACTAACGCTTCAAGGCAACACCCCATGGATGTAGAAAACCTCCACACTGATTTGTGACGTCATCACATAGGTAATCCGAACCACAGAACAATAAAGGATCCGAACGTCGGAAAGCTGCGCAGTTGCAAGTTATACTAGATACTCTTCCTTCGTTTGCGATTATTATTTTGGAAATATATTACAAGAAAGATGTTCCCATTTAATGTCCACATCAGTAAAATTAATTACTGTATTTCAAGAATTCATAAGAAATTCGTTTTAAATGCATTTACATCCCAGTTTTTATAAGTGATCTCAAGAACATATTTTTGCAGATACTTTACACCCCCAAGCATTTCACATTTGTAATATTTTTTATAATATTTATTTTATATTACAAGGAATATAGTGAAAACTCTATAAAGTTAATAGGTTATAAATCATAATGAATGTACAAAAAGTCCAATCACATTTATTAATACATCTACATTATATATATATATATATATATATATATATATATATATATATATATAGAGCGTCAGGGGTTATACGATCCGTAACGCCACCATAAGCCACTAGAAAAGACCAGAGAACTGAGAAATAGGGTACGAGGCGGAGCGATGGTCCGAGAAGGCGACATCTACCCGCAGGTTTTCGCACTCCGATGTCCAAAGTTAGCGGATAATATTTTCTCGAGAGGGCGCGAAGGAGGAGAAAATTCACCCCTCAGAAATTTTCCCAGGCGGAGTCGCATAAATACCGTGACGCACTTTGGTAGAGCTCTCTTACGACTTCGACAGCGACGGCGACTCAACTAAATTCTTCAGCGGTAGTAATTGGTTAGTGCAGGAGTATAATTTTACTTGCTTAAGTAAACCTGATTTAAGAAACGCAGTAATAAGTGATAGAATTCAGAAGCAAAGTGCATGTACAGCATTTGCACTAACGTTACGCGAGTAAGCAAGCGTTGTGACTGCTCGAACTTGAAATAGTTTCATCATCGAAGTAAATTCGCGCAGGACTCTGAACGAAATCCAGTATTTAATTTTGTACGCCACGACCACGCACGCTCAAAGTGTGGTATGTCGGCCGAGTGCTAGAAGTAGTCAATTCAAGCACGTTAGTTATTTAAAACTGGTAGCGCGAGCAACGGGTACGCGGCAGGCGGCAGAAGGACGACTCCAACACTCAAGCGTAGGCGAGAAGGACTTGGACCAATCCGTCGATGGTACGAGCCCGAGGACGAGAGAAAGGTTTGGAATTTGGACGTGTGGCGGCATCCTGAGATCGAGCGAAAGAAGAGGTGTAACCGCGGGACATCGAACCAGTCGAGTGACGTGGCGAGGACTGCGAGCGACCGAACACCCCAAGGTTAACTGACGGCGAGCGGGAAGGAAATGTCGAGGTAAAGAACTGGCAACTTCTATGCGACAATTTGTTGGGAAACTGTGTAGCGTTAAACACCAGGCGTAGCGTCCTAAAATAGGTGAAAGTTACAAATAATTACTGGGAAAATATTTCGAACGTATGAGCGGCGTTTGATTTCATTCGCTGTACGCACCAGTAAATTCGTTGAATGCCATACCTTGTACAACTTTTCTAAAGTAAATTATCATTTTTCATGTAATGTAAAAGTAATCTTATTGAAAGTATTGTTTCCATTGTATGATGTCAGGGATACTCAGTTGCTATAATTTGTAAAGGGTACGATTTAGTAACGTGTGTGTCACGTTTATTCTTGTGCTAGAGTTAACAGCGTTGTAATAAATGCGCAGTTCAAGGCTGACCTCTGTGAAGTCTATAAAAGAATAATTGTAGAGAATCACTTAAGGGCCGTGCACGAGAAAACTTTAGATTAACAAAAGTTAAATGAGGTACACGAAATAATTGAGAAGGAGGTCAAAGCAAAAGTATTGTAAATAGCGCGTATTGAAGTAATCAGGCAGTCAAGGTGACGCCTATACATTCTCTTATGGTTGTGTTATTTCTGTTCTTTTGTTTCTGTTTTCTTTGCAGTGACCATCTACGCAAAGTACATACTTATTGTATATTTTGCCACTGTGTAATTTGTTTTACTGAATATATGCTCATTTTACCAGAATTTTATATAATTCATTGTGTCAAGGGTTCAGACCTTTCTCATACCCGAAAGATCCTGCTTCCTGAGAATTCAAAGCTCGCTTCACGAGCATTCATAGTTTCACGCTTCATCGCCACCGGAGGAAGGTAGTAGGTGGGCGTGTTATAATATATATATATATATATATATATATATATATATATATATATATATATATATATCAAATTATAAATTATTCACTCAGAAATTTCAACTTTCAGCAATTATTACGTGCACTGAATAATGTCTATTGGGACAAATACCATCAAAAAGTGCGCATTCATTTGCATGCTTTTCATGCTGAAAAAGCAATATACTCGTATCTATAACCATATTGGTACAAGTCACCACAGCCGCTATGTACTGGTACTATGGCTGGGTATTTCAATCTCCGACAATCTAATCATCCAATTAAAATGAAATTTATAGTCATGTGATGAAATTGAAAATAAAAGGCAGCAAAACGTAATGAAGATGGAACTAAAAATATTACCGTTTTTATGAACATAAATTAGTTATATTTTTCAATAAAAACTTAAAATAACTTTTATTATCAGTTATCTACTCTATTACTAAGAGTATTAAATTTCTGATACATTTTACAGAGATAGTCTGCTTAATTAAGATAGTGCTACTGGCGCACTATGTGGAGCAGAACGTGAACTACTGTACCACTTTTCACTGGCACCATATGATATACATAAGCATAGAGTAAAGATGTATACCTCTTTAGTCTATGACATAAGAGATGTATAGAAACCAAGTTCGTCAATATTTTCAAAAATCTTCAGAAGTAGCAATTTACACTTTGAAATGAGCTCATAATAGAAATTGGTAATAATAATAATAATAATAATAATAATAATAGTTAATTTGTGCAGTAAAAATACAAGTTCAATCATATTGTCATACCTCACAGAATTGTTTTGGTTATATTATTAAGGTTCGTAATTTTTTCTTAACATTTTTATTAAAGACACAATATTAACAGCGATGTTTCAAGAATATCATTTTATTAATTTACCATCATCATACTGTAAAGATAATAAAAAATCATTTACAATAAACTGCATTATAAACACGTTAAAAGTTACGAGCATGCAGCATAAGAAATCATCAATGACACACCTTCAAATTTTTGTATAATAGGAATCACAAACACTTGAAAAAGTGTTGGAGGAAAAAAACATAGCACAACATAAGGCAAACATTTTCTCTGTGGTTTACAAGTGCAATCAAACGATGAGCAAACCGATCTGACTTCAATATCAATCTACAATGTAATATTTTGCAAGATTTTTGTCACAATTTTAATTTTAACTGTTGACCCTTGTGCAGAAATTATTTCGTTTTGTTTAGTTGATGAGAAGTACGAAAGGCTTCCTTTTGTAATAGAGAACACGTGATCTACAATCTGTGGATTGTGTATGGCGAGAAGTTCTACAGTACCCCAAAATATACCAGAGTTATGATGACCAATTTGTTCCTCTGAGTTCCGGGTTGTTTTTGGTACAAAAACGTTCTACGTCTATTACTATTTTTAGAATG
This sequence comes from Teleogryllus oceanicus, assembly GCA_964035755.1. Classification (NCBI taxonomy): domain Eukaryota; kingdom Metazoa; phylum Arthropoda; class Insecta; order Orthoptera; family Gryllidae; genus Teleogryllus; species Teleogryllus oceanicus. Next base: position 81,726,770 of record CAXIVR010000010.1, on the reverse strand, counting down.
TCTCCACTTTTCTTTTTTTGCAGATACACCGCAGCAACTCGTCTAAAGTTTTAGCTTTATCACTCGCAGTTCCCTTTCTTTCCATGTTACATAACATTTACGATGTTTTGCAGGGTTCTCGTATTCTTGGATTTAAATGTTTCTAAAAACGAAAACCTATTGAAAAAAACGTTTCTTTCGAACCAAATAATAAACAGGGAAAACAAATATAGATTTGGCGTTTTCACAGTAAATGATCCACTTCCTCTTTATTTTCTCATTATTTGACAAGATCTTTTGAAACCAATCGGCTGAAAGGTCCTGCCATCATCAGCCATTCAAAGCCTCGAATCGCAGACTGTACCTTACCCTGGTTTTACGAGACACCTAACCTTGCCATCTATGTTAGGCCATGACTTAAAGTCAACATAATTTATGCACTTTGGCTTATCAAAATTAGCATCTTCCGAATACGTTTTTTTTTCGGTAGGCCTGAAAACAAAGCGTCTGTAAGACTATGAATGTGATTTGATACGATGGTATAAAATAAAAATTTTGCCCGCTGCATTTAATTTAATATTAAATATAATATACTAGCGGAACCCAGCAGACGTTGTTCTGTTCTTCATCTTCCTCTTTCTCCTTCCCTCTCCATTTTTCTCGCCGTCTCTCTCTCTCTCTCTCAGAAGACAGGGATAAAATGGCGCAAATTATGATAATTCTTTTTTTTCGATTTTTTCGTGTCCTTCTCCCCTTAAAATTGTTTTCCTTACCGCAAGTTTGCATTTTTGTTTTTTTTATTTTTACGATACATGCATTACGCAATTTTATGTTTCTTGATCGATTGATTGATTCTTTCGTGTTTCCGGGCGTGTCAACTGCTTTGGTCATTAGTCCCGTTAGTGTAGTAAATGTTGTTTTCCTCGGGAGATGGCGGTGATGTTCCCCCGCTGGTTGGCGAGAGACGGCGCCGACCTACCGTCCGGCTAGTGGGTATCCTCCTAACCAGGACTGCCACCAGCGGGGCACCGCTCCAGCCGGGACAAGCTCTAAGCTCCCGACCGGCCTCCCGGAAAATGTGGTAGTGTAGTGCATGTTAGTGTAAGTGTGTGTGTGTGTGTGTGTGTGTGTGTGTAAGGGCGAGGATAGGACAAGGAAGAGGAAGGACAGATCGCGCGTGGTCCGTGGCCCGTTTGGTAGGGTACTGCTCCGGCATTCGCCTGGTGTTGATCGGAGAAACCACGGAAAGCTACCGATCAGAGCAGCCGGCCGCTAGAATTCTCCTCCAGACAGCGACTAATTCGACCTAGCTGAAAAGCTTGTGTCGAAAATCCTGCCGTCAGGACTCGAACCTAGAACCTCCCGGTCAGAGGCGCTGCAGTGACATCAGTTGATGCACTGAGCTACCGCTCCCGGTATGTCTCTTTGGAGTAATGCATGGTATTTAGACGTTTAAATATTTAGACATTAATCGCTTATTGATAGTTTTTCAACACTTTCTTGTTAACTTGATGTAGGTGTCATATGTCGCAATATATTTGAAAATGTCCCAAGTTTGGAAGAAAAGTAACTATGAATGGATTAATCTCATTAAACAAAATTTTAAAAACTTAATTTTTCAATGACAAAATACGCTCACATGTTTTGTACCGTCAAAGAATGTATATAACGTGCTTCTCGCGCCACTTTTCTTGAACGATGACCTTACGTCCCTCTACCTTGAGCAATAAACAGTTGAAGGCAAAAGCTCGTAGCGAGCACTGATGACAACATTCCAAGCATTAATACTTCGTTGGCGCGAAACACAAGCAAGTCAGGGCTAGTTCCTTTTATAGTCGAGAACTTCTGTTCAGCTTTATTACCAAGAGATAAAGAAATGTCTGAGGCAAATCCAGGACCTTCAAGGGAGACACTTAAAACTCCTATCTACTGTCCCTCCAGTTGCCTACCCAGAGCGATGACCCGACCGCACACGTAGCAGATTTGACTTTGATTTTCCAGAGGTTGCCATTATTGTAAGTGGCCGAATTTGTAAATAATACCCCTACTCTGCCCGCATTTCTTCAATATATCGTTCAAGAACACCTGCGAGAGTAGAACACCTCGTCAAGTCACCGACGCGGCGGTCTTCGGAACCCTCCCTCTTCCAAGCGCAGTGGCTTGCGGCGGGGGCGAGTGGCGTGGGAAGGGCTCTGCCCCTTCTCGGAAGCGCGCGGCAGTGTCTTTTCACGTATGGAATTTTACTTGAATAACAATTTTCAATCTGGAAACTAAAACATTCTCACTTTGATATACTCACTAAAATATACGTCGCTCTATACTCACAAATTATAAATGTGAAGTTACAATTTCAGATCAGAGAGCTTACGAAGTACAATTTCCAAAAATTCAAACTATTTTTTAAAATTTTCGACGGTTTTTTTGCAAATATAAAAATAAAATGGCACAAATAACTATAAAACTTAATTGTTGAAAAATAGCAAGCCAACGAGTTAATTACTACGGAAGTGTCTTCTTTTACACCTAAGTAAAACGCCTATTTTAAAAGCAATATCTCTAAACAATAAGTTAATAATATTTACTTAATTATTAATACTGTAATGGCCCACGTTTCCGTGGTTCAATCCAGTCGTCAACTTACCTCCCTCTGCTTGAATTGAGTCTTGCCCGGCTGCTCTGAAAAAAATTTCGGGAGGGGAGTTGGCAGGCGAGACATATCATGCGGCATGATTAACGGAGATTACGACGAGACATGCATTTACTTAGACACTAATATTGAATTATAAAACAAAACAGGGGTGAAAATGATGCCAATTAAATCATGACGGGTGAATGATCGCATGCCCAAAATGCAAAAATTTGTTATTCATTCATTCAATCTCCCCAACGGCGTTCTGCGAAGCGGGGACCTCACATGACGGCATTTATTAATTCATGGCTCGAGGATAGGCCGGTTGCCCAGGTAAGGCCTCATTCATAATGCAAACTTAAACGTAAGGTAAGATGTGATCCGCAATACCAACCTCCCGTAAACCACCCTCCATACTTACTACATTGACTTGGGAACTTTTAATTCGAATTTAGTTGGAAGAGGAAGGGGCCAACCCCAACTTAAATCCCCCGTGCAATGGAAGTATATCAGTTAGGGACTTTTTCTTCGCTGGAGATTGGCATGCGCGCTGTCAAAATTAGTGTGTGCCAACTCCAGCCATCTAAGTGGCAAAACGCTGCATTGAGGGCTTACGCGAGCGAGATCGATCCCGCAACAAACTACACCGAGGAATGCGTTGCGAGAAATTGCGACGTGAAATGTGGAAAATCGAAACAAGGGACACTTATAGACCCCCACACGCTAGGAGTTTCCTCGTTCGCCTCTGCGGAGGCGAAAGAGCTCCTCGCTCGAGTCGGTCAGCGAGTGAGTTTTCTCGGACACATTTCTACTCCTTCATTTTTTATATGACATTTAGACCTTCGCTGCAGCAGGAAACACTAAATAGTGCATAGAACTGAGTGAGGTTATAATATTTAGCAGTAAAAACCTGAGAAACAACCAGTTTTTTAATTGGTTACTTGAGTTTTCTCTTTAAACGGGAATGAACAGAAAACAAATTGTGTGAAAGATATTCTTACTTGAATGAAACCGTTCATAATGAGCAATATAAAAATAAAAATTTAAGCAAGAAACTTGAAGGGGTATTTTGAAATAATTCATTATTTTCTTAATTCGTATTTATTATTTATGAATGCATTTATTAATTGTGATTTTATTTCTGAATTAGTTGATCGTTCACAATTTATTCATAATTCAACCAATAAATACAGTAAAACAGAGGAGGGGAATTACGGAGCTCAAGAAAATATGCACGGATTGCAGTCCTCCCTTAAAAGTCACATACGTTCCAGTTTTTTAAATTAAATAATGATTTGTATGCAATGCAGAAATGTATTTCTTTTTAGGTAATTCGAACTAGTTAAACAGATGGTTTACGATTATGCAGCAAAACAAGGATTTCACGGTTTAAAGTTACACAAAAGCTGTTAATAAAACAAGAAATGGGACTCGCAGGTGATCTCATTGCTAACTGCTGTCCCACTCTCGGCTTGAAGCGCATAAAGGCATTTCAAGACATCGAATAACCTATTGGTTTTGGTATTGGTATTGGCGATCACAGCGAAACGCAGTGGGTGCGTGCAACATCCGCACGGTCAAATACACGAGTCTGCGTTCTAGACTTGGTTTTTTCTAATGTGGCAGCTGTGACTAGAATCCCCAAGATGGAATTTGGCACGACTTTTTGCGTCATTCTCAGTCCTGCCGCTAGTCGCTTGATCTGCAACACTGCTTGATAAAGTCGCGATCATGCGACATGACCAAGAAAGACGCAAAACGTCGTGCCAAATTCCATCTTGGAGATACTACCCACAGATGTCACATTAAATAAAACAATTATATACACAGGGTTGCCAGATGCTTAGTACACAAATCTGCCGTTAGATGGCTGTAAATTTGCCCCATAAGAAAAAATCAACTTCCCAAGCGGGAATTTGAATTTACATTAAAATATATTTGAAGGTACATTTTTTCAGGTAGTGGCTCAATGCAATGATTGATTACTTTAATTGATTACTAAAATTAAAGTATTCAATCGTTGCATTGTGCCACTACCTGAAAAAATGAACTTCAAATACATTTTAATTAAATTCAAATTCCCGCTTTAATTGATTACTAAAATTAAAGTAATCAATCATTGATTACTGACCAAAGATGTCGTTTTGCTGCCAATCAATTTTTCGGTGTCAAGGACACCCGAAACATGGATTCTGGCTTCACCAGGGTTATACTTTGGTTTTCATAACGTGGCGCGTGAGGAACTTGTCTTCACTATGGAATTTGGCACGGCTGTTTGAGTCTATCTCGGTCGTGCTGTCACATGCCGCATGATCGTGACCGTATCAAGCTGAACTGCAGAGCAAGCGACATCTAGTGCCACGACCGAGAACTACACATAAAGCCGTGCCATATTCCATCACGAAGACAAATCCCTCACGCGCCACGTTACGAAATATATGAAGTAATTTATATAGCAACATAATTTATCTTTTTCGTTACCAGGTCTCGGCAATAAGACTTTTTCGCCCGAATATTCGATTTTCCGGCGCACGATTACGTAACTTTCTCTTCTTACGAAGCGCGAGACTGTAATACACGCCGTTCACTTAATAGCCGCAGATTCCATGCTGAGTGTTCATGAAACGGGGTTTATGGACATTCGAGGTTCAATAAACGTCTAGTTTGTAATAAATAAAAAAAAATTACATTAGTTTCTTGAGATCACTTTCTAGACGGTTTCAAATAAACAGAATGGTGCAGTTTCTAATACCGGCGCATGACTTAGGAATCGTCAGCATGGAAGGTCATTTTATACGACAGATCCTTTCGTGTGTTTCCATTAGTAAGCTTAACCCATTATCGGCAATGTTCCATGTTTGGGCCGCTTTTTGAATTTAAATATCTTCAATTTAACTCTATGAAAATTTTGTAATTTTGTAAAACGTAGAAGGAATATTATAACAGGCAATGTAACGATTTTTCGTGAGGAAATATTAGTTTATGCAAAATATTTTTTTAAACTTGATAAATATTTGGTTTCCATGTTGGTAAAATTAAAATGTCTCTGAGACACACTGAGATGTGCTAGTAAGTAATTTGCCTTAATTGTGTTAAGTATAAACATGCATTCCATTGTTGGTTTCAACTGATTCTTGGTTTGATGTAAGTTGCAAAAAGCATTATGTATTGCGCCCCATTTTTTTGGGCATTAGCCGGACATATCTTACCAGCAATACATCGTACTGCCATACAAGGATCTTAACTTATATTACGTAGTGCATAAATGCTTAATGCTTTGCGATTTTATGCCGTAGATAATTTAATGGAGTCATTTTCACATTTTATTTGTTATTTTATTCATATAGTAGAGGTTGTAAAAAAACATTGTTACAAATCATTACTAGTCAAAAAACATTCTATGATCTTTCAATCAGAAACAGATCTATGTATGTTTCAAAGAAAGAAGTTTACCATTGATGACATTGACGCTTCTTTAGAAAATAGTCAGAAAAAATGAATATTTTCAGGAAAATGATTTTAGCATGTCCATTATTCCCCCTGTTCAACTGACTGATGAAGAAACTCCCAACAGTATTTCCAAAAGAGAGAAATACAAGTTGTTAGAGGACATTGAAACTGACAATGTATATTGACTGAAAAGAGCGTCGCACAGACATACCAGAATCTTCTTTTAGATCAAAATCGAATAGTCCAGCCCCCTCATGGAAGTAACACCCAACATATATTCCATCCAGCCGTATCGGTTACGTTGTTAAAAAAGAAAACAAGTTTTATTTATTTGTAGAAACCAATTTTAAATGAAACAGCATTATTGTAACTATTTTCCTTTTATAAATAAACACATCACAAATATATAACAAAGAAATTATATTTCTAATAGCATAGACACACCAGTACCGGTAAACAGGAATCGGCATGGACCATCTCAAAAAATGGGACGTCCTTTTTCTCGAAAACTATAGTCATTTTTTACTCAAAAACTATTAGATATCCTTAAAATGTCAGATTAAAGCATCAACATTCAGATAGTTACTTTTATCCACCCAAAGAGTCGCAGCACTTTTTCTCTTTTTTGTTTTAATTTGTTGCGTCTACACCTTGACGCAACGCGTCTCCAAGCCCCTTAAGGGGCGTTGAGCGCTTTGCACTGGGGAGTAATCCTCCATTTATGTGCTTTTTATTTTTGGAGTAATCCTCCGTTAATTACTATATTTGTCAAGTCTCGTCACGTCGCAGTCAGTCAGTGCCTTTTATCCCTTCGGCCAGGGGCTCGACGCCGTTGGATCCCGGGGTTCCTGGCCGGTCACCCAACCACGAACCCGCGAGTCTCGAATTCGCTTAACCTTCGTGACTTCACGGAGCGTAGTAAACGAATTCGGCTAGCGCCTCCGACCTATGGGTTTAAGATGATGGGATTTTCGTGATGGGAATATGCACTTTTTAATGATAAGCTACTTTTGAGACAAATCCAATGACTCATTGACTATATTCGAACAAATATCTTTTCCATTCACCAGTAAAACGATAATTTATTTCCGATACATTGAAAATCCGTTTTCCAGGTCTTCTTCACGCATGGAAATTGTTGGAAATGAAAAAGACTACGGCTAAAAACAGTCCGCTGACCATATCATTCTGGACAAAGGGTAAGGAAACTAAGGAAAAGGATCTCGTGGACTAATAGAAAAATGTACGTTTCTGACAAGGGATCACATGATGCACTAAAATTTCCTTCATTTTTTTCGTATATAAAATTTAATCTGTTCACAAATATATAAAATGACAGAAGTATCAATTCAACAAAGTCTGTACATTACTATTCTAATTTCTTTAGTTTTCAACATCCGACCAAGTAAAGCGCACTAAAAGAGCAACGTTAAAGTGCATTCTGTTGCGTAAATTAAATACGCAACTACACTCTTTCTGCACACACGTCAGAATGCTCTATTAATATTTTGGAAACTGATTAACTGTGTCAAGATCAGTTTCTTTTAACATTTAATCCGTAACGCCCTCTTCATATCCCTTAAAACCCATAGGAATTTGCCTTAATTACACTTTTTAACGTCCATCACTAACAAAAAATCGTATATATCTCCAGTAAATGGTCACTCACGTGTTCAAATAGTTACTTTAGGCGAGAATCGAATGAACCATCTTAAATATGAACCAGCGAGCGTCCAAGTTTCCATTGCATAAGGCGATCAGTGGAGCGGGAATCGAGGGAGGCTGCAAAAGAGCACAAGTGGTGGCCAAACTGTTGTTCCTGAGGGTCTAAGGGGGTTGAGTTTTGTTGTGGGTGCGCAGGTGATATGCAAGGCCGCTCTGCTGGTGGTAGCTAGCCCCGCATAACTCGCAGCAGTACGGCCGCTCTCCCGTATGACGGCGCGAGTGATCAACAAACGAATGTTTCTGTCGAAAAGACTTACCGCAAACTTCACAGCAATACGGCCGCTCTCCTGTGTGAATTTGCATGTGAGTTGCTAGGCTCGTCTGGAAGCCGAACGACTTACCGCACACGTCACATTTATACGGACGCTCGCCAGTATGCACGGGCATGTGTTGAGTGAGCCTGCTTTTTTTTACGAATGTCTTCCCACACTCGTCACAGCGAAACGGCCATCCCCGTGTGCCTGATTTGTGTATTCTAAGATTATCGCCTGCGAAAAGCAACCCCCATATGTCGCAACGATGCGGCAGCTCTCCTGTGTGCAGGTTCTTGTGTTGAGGAGTTTTCTTCCCGCACACGTCGCAGGATGCGGGCTTTCCGTGTGAGGGCAAGTGACAATTCTTACCGCAAAATTTGCATTCATACGGCCGCTCTCCCGTGTGCAGGTTGAGTGAATCGCGAGTTGGTTTTTCGTAACGAAAGTAGCACCGCACACGTTGCAGAGGAACGGGCGCTCCCCTGTGTGCGTGCGGTTGTGAACGTTGAGTTGGCCGGGCGAAACGAAAGCACGGCCGCAAACTTTGCAAATGTACTTTTTCTTTTGCTTGCGCTTGCGACCGGCAGGGCTACTGGGCGGCGAAGGCGCCACGGCGTCCTGGACTGGCTCCTCGTGCGGCAGTGGCGTCGTGCTCTGCTGTGATCCACCACTCGGCAGCCGCTCTTCACTCCGCTGCTGGGTTGCCTGGAGTCCCACAGGAGGGAGACCTGCTCCTGAACACACAAGCAGCATATTCTTACTTCACTACCTCAGTATTCATTTGGGCCCCTCTGCGACTCGAAGACAGGGAATCGGGCCTTAGAGCCCTACTGTCGCTATTAGCTAGCCTGTCCCTGATTCTAAGGCAAAAAGGCGAAGTTATTCAGGGCGAGGGAAAGGAGCACGCCTTAAGATACGAAAGGGCGCCCTGGACTGAGATTCGGTTTGGAGCAACATGAAGGTATTCGGAGGCAGCATGGGAATTTTTACCAGTCTGGGTCGTGATTATTTTCTAACTTTCCTCTTACTTTATCTTACCTTTTGATTAAGTTTATCGGATGTAAAGGAGGAAATAAAAAAATCAAGGATATCTCGTTTCGATATTTTTCCATTTATTCGCCAGATCATAAATCATCGAAGTGAAGGGTCCAGGTATCGTTAAGAACATTGTCTGAAATATGACTTCCATTGGCTGAGGTGGCACTGAACATTAACTGATGTCACTGCAGTGCGTCTGACTAGAAGGTCCTTGGGTTTGAGTACCAATGGTGGCAGGTTTTTCGACACTGACCAAATAGCCAGGACAAATTCAGCCACTATCTGGCGGAAAATTCTACCAGTCGGCTGCTCATTAGTAATTGTCCATGTTTTTTCCAATGAACAATAGGCAAATACTGGAGCTGAACCCTAAGAAACAGTCCATGGACCATGCCCAATCTATCCTTTCTCCTTCTTACATTCTCTACCACACAAGTCTGGAGCTTACAGTTTGTCCCGACTAAGGTGGTGCCCCATTGGTAGGAGATCCCTGAATAAACCAACATGTAAGTCTCGCCAACATCAGGGGAAGTATATCACCACCTCCTGTGATAAAAGCATGCACCACACTTATGGATCTAAATGCATTAAAAACAGGAATTGATGTAAAGAATTAAAATTACTTGATAGATTTCTAGCAGATCCTTGGCGGCAAAGAGTCTGCTCTAATTGTGATTAAAAAATAGCCACAACTGCAGAATGCTTTCCTTAAGAAATAATTATTTTTATTTTATGAGGATATATTTACTTATTCTCTGATTTCATTATTTAAATAGTAAATCATGAATCTAAATAGTGAACAATTCACTCAAAAAGTCTCAAACATCTAGCAACCCCATGGTAATTTGATATGTTAAAAATATATAATTTTGGGTTTACAACTGTAAGATTCTTTTTCCAATAGGTCAAAAGTGTTTTTTTGTTAGCAAAATTTTATTTCAAACAATTCAACTTTATCTGTGCCCAACTTAAGATAAGGTATACACAACAGATATTGTTACAGTATATTCAGCTTTCTCATTTACCATTTGTATTAAATATTCTGTTAAAATTATAATAAAGTGAGACTTCTCGGCCAAACCCCCCAATAGTACCCTTAAAGAAATCCCCTTCCGAAATTTACTTGTGAAGGGTAATGAAACAACAAATTTGATCCCCTTAACCTAGGCAACATTAAAAAAAAATGTGATTAGAAAACCTCAGTAACATGAAAGAAGAGTTGTGAATAGAAAACGGGTTTCTGCCATCTGGGGATTGACAACAATGACAAATGACAATCATTGGTGACTTTGAGCAATCCAAAAAAAATTAGAATCTTAATTTCTTTAATTTACATCATGAGAATTTTTTAAAATCATAGATGTTTCTGGTGAAAAATACTGACTTTTAAAAACATATTTTTGTCATCTCTGCTTGAGACCATTACTCATTATTTCTATTATTAGGAATTAGATACACATATTTATTATTCTTTAGCTTATTGTTATGACAGCATCAGTTTCTTGACATGGAAAGGCAATGTAAAAACAAAATTGATTCCACATATTTTCTGCCAAAAAACAGAATAAACTGACAGTATAAACTGAATGTGACATATTGGGGAGAAGTAAAACACATGTGTATGTTTTCTGGAGCCTCAGAATCTCTTCTCACTTTTACTATACATAGTGAAGAGAAGAAAGTACCGACAAAGTGAGAATATCAGGATTTGAAAAACTAGAAGTTTTCACTCCTGAGTTATTACTTATTTACATTGATAATCAAACTAAAGCTCTGCATAATCTGTTCTGCAAACCAGTTCTGCATAATCTGTCAATATAAGAGGACCCTACAATTTTTGAATGGGTTATTTCGGAGAGAAAAAAATCAAAAACCATTATCTTACATTTGGGTAAATACATTACTTTTTACTTTCTCACTATTTTTGCATCACTAGTTTGTTAGAAAATTGTTATATTTGGATTGAAATTATTGTGGTATAAATATAGTCTCTGTGCATAAGGTATCCAATAAAATAATAATAAAATTCAGTGTTTCAAACCATTTAAGAAATTTACAAGATGTGCCCATATTTTATTAATCTTTTACGAGACTGAAGACTAGCACTAGTTAGCTCCCACTGGATTGTTCCCACAACTGCCATCACAGCGGTTCGTTTCTCGGATATGTCACTAAACAATTCCATTCTGCATTAACTCCAAAGTCTTCTTTATGATGATATTATCAATTTAATGTGCATATCTATTAAATATATTTTATTTTGATGCCTCAGTATGAGTATATCCATGAGTGGTGATAGATTTTTATGACTTCAATGTACATTTTTACGTGGTAACCTTGAATAGTATGATTCCATAGTATAAAAGAAATCAATATTGGAGTAATGACAAATGTGCTAATTAGGTTCTATGAATTTAGGATGTACGTGCCATTCTCATTCTTTAGAGGAAAATTAGTTTTTATATATTTCACTTGAAATTATGCTCAAATTCACACACACTTACTGGATCCGCATGAACATCGAAACATAAGCATGGTGAAGATCGCTACAGTGAATTGAATGTCTGTCTCCATTACTTGAATATTACTTGAATCAGCAGTGAGGTTTTCATAAAACATTCTATGCTGTTTGTCTTGAAGGAAAGCAGTCATTCTCTTCAGACCTTTCTTTTGTTCTGTCAGTACAGGGTTGCAGGGTAAATATGGAAGTTGACAATTTGTTATTATGTCCTTAGTTGCAACTCCATGGAAAACACTGCAGTCAGTTCAGCATTGTACAACATGGAATGTTTTCTTGATTTGAACATCAGATGTGGCAGCAGAAACTTTCAACCATTGTGTTATAGGAATATCTAGTTTGGTTGTACACAAAAATTTCTCAGCACTTTGCTAAAAGTCAATGACTGTGTTTTTCTACATATGTTTACAGAAAAATGGTTCTTCTGTTTTACACCTTCAATCATAAATTTTAAATCTGGTGGCACAATGCATTGTGAAATGTTTCCTTTTTCTCTATAAGGGCAAAATCACGATCGCAATCTAGAAAGGAATGCCTACTTACTAGGAATTTCTGATTACTGCAAATGAGTACCACATTGCTGTAGCCTTGAAGATATTATGTGCTGCTACCTTGTGACAGTCAATGGGAACTAAAACAATCTTTGGAAGCGGTTATCTGAATCTTGTTGGTTCATTATTGTACCATGTGCTTTTGAGGAGTTGACAATGGCTCGTAAGAAGTGTATTGCGTTATATTACATATAGTTATAATTAAATTGTTTCTTATAATAATGATTTTTTCACAAGAAAATTAATATAGACTTTCTACATGTATGTTTACAATGAAAAATATTAATATACTTATTTGCCATTAGATAATATCTTCAAATTAAGCCGATATTGAGTTGTTTCTTAGATATGTCTTTTCTAACAACAAAAGTAATAGAATAAAAAATAAATATCCTTTATAAATATCTGTTAAGTTTTCTTCATACTTCGAAAACCCTTCAGTATATTCAGTATTTCAGAATTATCAGAATTGGAAGATACTTCCACAGCAGTATATAAACAATACAAGAGGAAGAAATCTGGAAAACTGCCACACGATTGCAAAAATCCAAATTTTATGAATAAAAATTATGGATGTAAGGCAGTTCCAAATGATATAAAAGTCTACTTCAATTTTTCTTTGTTTTTTACCATTTCTGTGTGGGACCATATTGAAGATCTAAGCAATCTGTGCTCGGCAAAGATGTCTGAGTAGGAGACAATTGGACATTCCTTTTTGAATGTCACTCTCAAGTTTTGATCGATGATTTTGGCAACTGAAATTAAATTATTTTTCAAATTAGTTACATACAAAGTGTTTCTCAATGACACTATCACGTACATTTCCCGCTATTGAGAATTGTACGTCACCCTTTGCCTTTACTTCTGTAACAGAATCGTCAGCAAATGTTAATTTACTTACAGTATTATATGAGTGCTCGAATGCACTTTTGTCATTGCACTTGTGGGAGGTACAACCACTGTCAATACACCACAATTTTCCAGTGTGATGTGAATTTTCATTTGAAATTCTCAACTGACAGACATAAATGACCCTTTTCAGGTTTGTTTTCCAAGGTTTTAAAATTTTTTTTTTTTTTTTGCAGAAATTAAACCTTATATTCAATTTCAAATTCTTAGTGTTTGCCCAGTTTTGAAATTGATTTTGACATCTTGAAGAAGCATTGATTATTTTTCACAATCATTGCGGTTGTCAACCCATTGTCGTTCTTCATTTTTCAAGCATTGTGCTCTTCCAAAATCTTTACCTTCAGTGGCATAGCGTCTGGTAGATCATCACAAGATTCTCTGGCACGTCAAAAGTTGTCGTAACTTTCACGAAGGCTGGTCAACATCATGATGGCCACAAGCCTCCATTGATATCCACATTCATTGCCTGCAATTTGCCAACTGCATCCAAGAATCCAGCTAGATGTTCCTTTATATCATCACCATCTTTCATTTTATATGGGTCCCTTTGATGCATGCATACACATACTCCAATTTAAGCCATACCTCATCGGATGTAACACAAGTTCTGACTTGTTTTAATTCTGAAGGATTGATAGACAAAATCAAATCTGCCCTTGCTTTGCGGTTGGCTTTTATCCAAGCCACCTTCAGTGCATGTCCAGCTTCTATCTCGGTGGCATTACCAGTCAGTTCTGAAGGTTTGGCAATTTCTCCAGAAACATATCCCTGTGTCTCATTTTTTATTTATAAAGCTTCCGCTTGCATAGCCCACGTTTCATAGTTATCATGTGATAACATTTTGAGTTGTGTTGCATGTGCCATTTTCGAGTTCGCTTATTGACTGACTTTTACGTTTTATGACAACTTTTGAATATTGTCCTTTTATTTGCTTTTCAAAATTTTATCAATGCGATTCGCACGTACTGGGGCACATAACCTGTTAGAAATAACTATTTATGAGTAAAGACACATGAATGACACTTCTAATGAGAACGTGTATTTTCGTAATACACAAAACCATGGTGGACAATACATTACAAATTTGTTTGACAAAAGATTGACACATTTAAAGAAATACTCAAGGCAATGCAAAGCCATCTGTAATTACAATTAGCATGCAAATTGTACATAATACTAACATAACTTTCGTTCTCTAGTCATTCTGCATAAAAAGAATTGAATAAAAACTAATTTAGAATTTTTTAAAAATAAAATCCTACAAAATTATAGAAAATGAGAAGATATCATAGAACATAATTGGAAGTATAAACGTGTGGTTCTTTATTGTACCAAGATTATAAGTTTTATCGTTTCTTTTATAGATCAATGGTACAAATACCGGGTGATCAGTATAAAAAGCAACCCACAGTATGCAGAGCTAATTGCACTGGCAATTATGTTTGAGTGGGTCAGATAGGGGCTGGCGATTTCAAGCAGGTAAAATGTCGGAAAGTAGGCTTAATCCCCTCTCCCCTAACGCTACCCAGAGGAAAGCAGGTGACGGTCGTGGCCAAGAGTTCAAAAAGAAGGGAACTAATTGTTTGGCATCGAAAGAAAATTTATTGACAAGAACAGTGATTTCTTTGTAAATTGTTTAAAAGGGAAATAAGCTTGTCATATAAAAGCATGTAAATTCAGGTGGATTTAAAAACACACTTTGCTTGTTTCAAATTATCGACAAGTATGCTTCAGAAATGTACAAATTTTTTCCTGCCTTTTAAAGTAAATATTAAAAAATTATTAATACCACATTCAAGAACAAATATTTATTATTATTATTATTATTATTATTGAAATAATGTTACTTTTAAAATAAAAATTGTTTTGAAAAAAAAAGAAAAAACCGGGCTTAGTAGTCAGTGATAATAAAATATAAATAACAATGACACTAATTATCATCAATAAAAGGTAAGTTGGTGACACATCACAGCTTTGCTTTTCATTCCATTTATCTCCACGTTAACGATAAAAGTTTTCGAAATTTCCTCCAAACAAATAAGAAAGATAGTCTGTAATCAGTAGAGAAAATAAAAGGAAATTATTTATTATGAAGAATTGGTATTGGAAACGAGCAAACCTCATTCAAAATAATCAAAATGCCCTCCATTTGCCAATAAACAAGCATTAACTCATTTGGGAACATTTACTGCAACACAATGTAAAGTTTCTTTGTGTATCATGCGAATCGCTTCTTCGATGTTTCTTTGCAGCTTTTGGAGATTAGCGGGCCTGTTTGCATAAACTTTACTTTTGAGGCATCCCTAAAGATAAAATCTGGTGAGGATAAATCAGGCTAACGAGGGGGCACAAACCATGTGAAAAAATTTTGTTCCCAAAAACCTCTACCAGATATTGCTTAGTCGACTTGGCAGTATGTGATACATCATCATCATGCTCACCAAACACCACCAATTTCTCTCATCCTTTTCAAGAATGAATACAAAATTTCTCAATTTATTCTACTACGTATCCACCGTTATTGTTTCTTTAAAAAATAATGGACCAATTATTCTGCGTCAAGATATGACACTCCATACTCAAATCTTTTTTTAATGCAATGATCTCTCAGTGCCCCAGGTCTACTGTTTTGCTGGTTAACATATCCATCCACATGAAACCAAGCCTCATCATTAAAAACCCTTTATTAAGTGCCTCATGACCTTCGCTAACAAATCGTCGTACCCAATTACAGTACTTCATGAATACTTTGAATGTGCATTTTCAATTTTCATATGTGACTCACTGCCTTGCTCTGTAGGAAAGATTACATTGCTGCTCAAACTTTTGAAATGATGTTTTCAGGGAAGTTGGTAGAACATCCCGAATGTACTCATGTTCAGAATGAACTCTGAAGAAAATTTTTCTCTGAATCCTGCCAGGCACTCTTTGAAAGATTGCGTTAGGAAATACTCCACCCCAAACCTGCGTTGCTCTATGCTGAGAGGCATCGTATATTAACTTCAAAACAGTGAATGATAACGCAGCCTGTTTTATTTTGAACAGGACGCAGACCACAGGAAGGGGATGGGTGAAAGGGAGCGAGTGGAGACTGAAGGGTCTGTAGTGGAAATACAGTCAAAGGAGCTGTCCCAGAAGCAGTGTTGCAATTCTTTCATTTTTCCCTCAGAGCCTCAAATAGTAGGGTTGTGTTTTAAACTGATCGCCTGGTATGTACCACCCCATTTAAATGGTCAAAAGAACCAATTTAGTCCTTTTTACACATAGACATTGTTATTTTCTGTCCTAGAAACACCCTTAAGCAAAAATAAATAAAAAATATTAATTGACTACTTTCTGCCCTAAATAGGGTTAATTAGCCCTCGTTCTGTTTAAAAATTTTATAGTGATTAATGAGAGGTTTTGATTGAGAATTTGCACTCACGTTTATTGCAAGACAATGAATAACCACTTTTTGTAGAACAATTGTTTATACAATCATCAACTGCATCACAATTATTTATATTGAATAGCTCCATTTCAGCATTTGGCTGCGATCCAAGAAGATTATTGGGTGAAACTATGTCTTAGTCTCCAGATTCTTCATCTGTGACATCTCGAGTAGCGTTCACAGGGGTCATTATCGCAATGTCCACCTCATGTGGCAATTTGTCATTGTTATCACCATTATTCTCAAGTATTGAGAGCAGTTCATCGAGAGTTAACCCTCTGGCAGAACGAATTGTCGAATACTCAGGAATCAAAACTAACTACATGAGCGAAATGTACTCTCATATGCCTACTGCCCTTATAGGACACCTAACATTGCGAAATAATTTTGCCTATATTTATTGTAATATTACACATTCCAAACTCAGAAGTAAATATATATAGCTCTGACATACTAATAAAAAGGATTAATAAACACATTATAACAACAAGATTAACAAACAATATAATAAACACATAAGCCAATATTACAAAACGTGCCATTCCAGTTTGCACTGTGATGAAAACAACATGCCTTCTGAGGCGCCTGAATTCGTATTTTGAAATAAGATACTACAAATCCGATAATGCGTAGGATGGCAATGAGTATTGTTCTGTGACCCTTTCATGACAGAAAACACACAAAACTAGCCAAACAAAAGGTCCATAATTATTCTGTAGCGAAAAAATTAGAGACAAGCGTAATGTACATCTAGAACGATAGTAGCCATATCTGGGTTAACATAAGTAAAGCCAACTTCACACATCTGGCACTCAGAAAAGGAGCAATGGAGCAAAGGAGCAATGGACAAAGGAGCAATGGAGTAATGTTCAAACATATTTTATGCATATAGTGACATACCGATATTCACGTTAAAATAAATTAACATTTATTTGTAGACAATATGGTGGAACATGCATTACGAATATCACGAGCTAAAGCTTAGCAACGACCGTGAATAAACAATGTAGTTTTGTTTTTCTAAATGCATTAAGAGTTTTCTGGATGCGAAAGTAGAAAATTTGGGATTGGCGAAGAAATTCAAAAGACGATCAAATGGTCAGCTACACCAAAATATAACGAACGTATGGATTGGCTGGGTGAGAGAAGGACGGTCAAATGTTATGGAAAAAATGAAGGTAGTTTAATACGAAGTCTTCGAGGGGTGAATCATGCAGGAAGATTTCATTCTGCTCGAAACACGCTTCTGAACTGATCGTAGATATTTTCATGTGGAAGCAATATTGAAGTATAAATTGGAACTTTGTCGGGAGTGGTAATCGAGTTCGGGACTATGTCATAGGACGTAATCGAACTGATAATTTTGATAGTTTGGGACCAGCTTGGATAGGGCAGAAGAGGATTTCGTGGAACTTTGGACTACGGCAAGCTCGCAAGATATTTCGACTGAGAAGTCTCGAGGGACATCAACGAAGAAAAGATAAGTTAACGCGTATAAATTGTAAATTGAAAGAGATCTTGATCAAAGGCCTAAAATTGTAAATTCACTCAATTGTTTGCGAAAAGCGTAGAAATAAACTTTGTTGAATTTTGTTCTTTAGAAAAGAAAGTGATTTTTCATTTAGTCAATCCAAACAGAAATGAACTAGGAATAGAATCATTCTATTTCAGATTCCCAGCTGCGCTGTATAGTCGGGATCCTATAATCCATTATAGAGGTAATAAGGATCATAATATATCGTGACCCATTGACCCAGCAAGCCGGACGCTAAGATCTTTAGCAGATATAAATGTAGAGAGAGGAAAATTTTGGTATATCTCAATATATCTTTTCCAACAGTAAATACAACCATGGTGGAAATACATGGGTGTGTTCCTCCAGTGCACCGATTTTAGCTGGTTTTGCACATCACCTGTTTGCATCACGAACCATGTGACCATAGCATAGGCACTTCGCATGTTGCATGGAGAGCGAGAAGAGTTGGGAAACATTTTGAATGTAGTACAAAGTAACAATTTTCAACAGTAATAAACCAAAACTAACACGAAGGTGCACAAGATGCAATATTTAAAACAAACGCATCATAAATCTGTTTCAATATCTTGTAACGAGGTGATAATTTTGGTATCTAGCTGCATTTTACATTCCCACTAGTATTATGATGCAAACTTGTGTCTGAAGCTTATTGGCTGAAGTCTGATACGATGTGCAAGAGCCCCCCTGAATACCTACTCTTAAAATTAACCTAAAAACATACTTTCATATGATGTGAATATTTGTAAACATATTATTGAAGTATTCAGAATATATTAATTTTTAAAATACAAATTTTCACATTACACTGACACATAAATTAATTTTATTTCATTCATTTTATTTCTGTTTTGTCCAAACACAAAAAGGTTAATGAAATTATAAGTATAAAGACTAAATTACAGTACAAATAATGTACAAATATAAAGATAAAAGTAGATCTACATCTATGTACAGATGTGGACAAATTATTAGTAAAAGCATTCCTTATACTCTAAATTATGATTTTAAGGGTAAAAATTACGGACAAAAAATTGTTTTATTTCCCTAATGTGTTGTGTGCACATTTCGAAGTGCAGCCCTGGGTTTGAATGGTTCATTTAAGCAAATATGTATGTTATAAATTTAAATATATCAAT
Organism: Teleogryllus oceanicus; assembly: GCA_964035755.1. Taxonomy (NCBI): domain Eukaryota; kingdom Metazoa; phylum Arthropoda; class Insecta; order Orthoptera; family Gryllidae; genus Teleogryllus; species Teleogryllus oceanicus. The sequence continues at coordinate 81,707,614 of CAXIVR010000010.1, read as the reverse complement.
TCCAATGTCAACCACAACATTTTAACAATATTTTTGTTTTCTTGGGGGAATCTTTGTGTCGTACTTTTTATCCCAGCGTTTGGCCCTTTGCAATGCAATTGTTTTGAAGTGTTACTACCATCCAGTAATAATACCATGACCGATATTAGTCGTATGTAGACGTTAGTGTGGGGTATGTCAATAGATTTGCACAAAAAGCTATAAGCAGACCACACCTTAGAGGAAGGGCAAAAGTGAACAGAAGAGGGTCACAAGCAAAGTTTTGTTCCATCATTAGCGAAGAAAAGCATCCATTAATAGGCATTTAATATCGTCTCAACCCTGAAGGGTTGTCCAATAGAATGGAATACAAATTTCTCAAGAAGTGTAAGAAGGCTGTTTGAAGGTGGCTTGAAGGTAATATAACCCCCCAATAAACAAAAATTGACTTCTGTGATCAAGAAATGACTTCAATTGGCCTAGTTGCACCCAAGATGGATAACAGCAGTGGTTGTAGGTCATTTTATATAATTCATAAATAAAATTTCATTCTTCCCCAATTTTAGAACATTTATGATCCATTCAATATTATGAACATTTCATGATGCTCATACATTGGAAATGTATTTAATGCTAGGCACACCCATTTTGATGCATTCATTAGATATGGCCCCCTCTTTTCAAACCCATGTTCAAAAATTTGAAACTGTCCAACAAGATTTATTCTAGCATGTCACAATTTTTTAATTATAGCATTGTGAAAGGAAATTTCATTCTTAGTCAGTATACTCCACTGGTAGAGTAAGGCCAAAAACAAATTTTAACTTGGTTGATTTTTTTTTGCAAATTTTTATGTTAATTTATATTTTCAAAGCTATAAAATTATGTATTGTAAATGTGTATGTGTATGTGTGTGTGTGTGTGTGTGTGTGTGTGTGTTGTGTGTGTGTGTGTGTGTGTGTGTGTCTGTGTGTGTGTGTCTGTGTGTGTGTGTGTCTGTGTGTGTGTGTGTCTGTGTGTGTGTGTCTGTGTGTGTGTGTGTCTGTGTGTGTGTGTCTGTGTGTGTGTGTCTGTGTGTGTGTGTCTGTGTGTGTGTGTGTCTGTGTGTGTGTGTCTGTGTGTGTGTGTCTGTGTGTGTGTGTCTGTGTGTGTGTGTGCTTGCACTAGACGCTGCAATGTGTAAAATGATGTATTCATATGTATCCAAATCATTGGTAAACAAATATTATTTATTTATTTATTTTACGTCAAAAAAAAACAGTTAAAAACTGCGTATGACATGCTATGGGGAAAAGTGAATTGTGTGCACATTTTCAAAATTCTGTGATCCCTACACTAAGTCATATACTAAAAAAAAAAAAAATAAAGGCTCCCATGTAATAAAATCTATTTTCAAGGATAAAAAGGAATAATACTTCCTGCCACGACAACATGGAAACGATAATCTGAATAATTGTATTTCCCACTGAGTTCTAGAAGACGTGCACAGAAAATGAAGATACATTTATGTCCAGAAGCAAAACAAGGGGCCATCTCAGCATTTGCTGGGTCAGGGAAACTGCATGAAAAACCTGATCGAGATAGGGGTCATTGACCTGGAGGCTGCAATACAATACTTGTTACAGGTTGTTTATACACATTTATACAGTTCAAATGGTAAATAATGCATTATGTATCATTGTTAAAATTAATGTTACTTTTCTTGTGATGCTCAGTATAGTCTCTAATTGTATAGAAACAGTTGCAGCAGAAACATTTCACTTGGGATTTAAACTTTTTATCGAATTTAATCGTTTAATGTCATCTGGCAAAGTGTTGTAAAATAATGTACATGTATTGTATGTGAATTTTTTGTAATGAGCTGTTGATACTGTCACCTGATGAATATGATTTCTACGTCGAGTGTTATAGTAATAGACATCGTCATTTTCTGAAAATATATTCCCGCCCTTAAGCAAGTCATTTTGACAAAAGCCACTGATTCGTAAATAAACAGACAAGGTAATGGTAAAATTCCAAGATTAATGAAGAGAGGCTTACATGAATCACGTCGGTGGGATTTGGTTATTATTCGTACAATTCGTTTTTGTGGTGTGAGGGATGGTGTGAGGGACAATCTAATAAAAATACATTTGTGTAATTTTTGAAAAAACATCAGAATACATCAAGTAGCAGTTACGTCATGTTATTCAATCCATTTAGCACTATCCATTAAGAAAATGTAAAGAAAAAAATGTACAGCGGGTTTTGAGAACACAGCGTTTAAAGATTTCTGAATTTTGACACCAAAAAGTATTTGAACTTTTCCATTTTCAAGGAGGGAAAAAGAAAGTGAGATCTGCATCATTCTCTTAAGCGGTCTTCATGCTTTACAAGGACAATGTTCAATAAAGTTTAACCCGTTTTTGAGAAAGTTTCAAAAATATTGTTGGGCCTTCATATTAAGTACACCCCAAATTAAAAAAATCCGTTTCAAGACTTCGAGTAAATTGAAATCAAAAGGGGAATATATATTTGGGAGAATATTGACTGAACAGTTTAGGCTTACATTTGACTACAGAAGACAGACAAAACAGAAGTTTTACCATCAATCAATTTTTCAGAACAAGGACCCACTAAACATGTATTCTGACTACAGGTCTTAGAGGGAAGTAATTTACTACATATAGGACGAAGATTTATCCATATTTTTGTGATTAAGGTCTGGCAATAAACGTTTTTCTGTCGAAAATTCACAGTCGTAAGTGCAAAAATCATTGTGCTCTAAATTAAGATTTTTTTTACACATTCCCTGTCCCTATGAGAACATTAAAATATCTCCCCACATCCAAACCTTCCCAACAGTAAGAAACGTTTACTGTAATATTTTTGTTTAAAAATTTTGTTTCCCCACACGTCTTGATGCATTTCTAAATTTTATGACTGTCCTAGCAAGTCCACGCCAAAATCTGTGCAGTTACGGGGAGTTCAATGAAAAGGTTTGCCATAGAAATTGTAAACATCTGACCCACATGTGGTTCATGGACGAAGCAAAACCATCAAGTGCTATGTCTTGTGAACCACATCTTGATCACAGGACAGTGAACGTGTTAAAATGCTCCCTTGAAAAGTTACAAAAAATGTGACTTATCTTCATTTCCCCAACCCTTTAATTTTTCCATATTTAGAGAGAACTTTTTGTGATGGCTAGCACTACAAACCTTATTTGTTAACTTACCTGAGATCAGGAATACTTGTCCATTACCAGAAGAAGTCCCACCACCCATTTGACTTGACAAGGTTTCATTACTTTTAACCAGCAACTTATTTTTTGCTCCCGAAATCACAGCATATAAATAGGGTTGGACTTTAAGATACAGGGCCCCTAGGAAAACAATGAATTAAAGATTAACTAAGAGCAGAAAAAGGAACAAATAAGGGAAAATTACAATAATAGGCAAAAGTTATTACAACAAGTTGTATCAATAATAAAAAGGCATTTTGCCAAACTTCCAGGCTCTATTGATTACTACCATCTGAGGCCCTGTTTGATATAGGAACCCCAGGCAGATCCCTCCATCATCTAGGCAAAAGTCCACCCTTGCCTAAAAATTTCACTTTCCACAGTTATTCCTGGATGTATCGTCATTACCTTGAGGTCTTCCTTGTTCTTGTGAAGGTGTCTTTACTGATTTTGGTCTGGTTTACACAATGCACTATTTCCTTTAACGGAAACAAGAGAATGTGTGTCTGCAGGATCAGTGTTGTCATCTAAATGGTGAACAATCTTCTGAGAATGATTTTCAGAGCTGTCCTTTTGGCTAGCATTAATGCCTGAAACATCACCAGTGACTTGATTCTTCGCAGATGGATCTTGCCATAAAATTGAAAAACAGAAGCATCAGAAGGTGTCAAAACAAGTTTTGGACATTTTCCCCGCACTTTTTATGACCTGTTGTCATTTGGCTACAATGTGCTCATAGGGAACCTAAGTCATTATATTTTACAAGAATTAAATATAGTAAAACTAGCCTTTTTAGCTATGCCAATTATAAAATCAATTATTTGGGTTTGTCTTAAGTACCCTATGGTGTCCCTCATTTTACACCTTTGAAATTTATGAACGCTCACCCTTCATTTTTTTTTCAAATGACCTTAAAACATGCTTATACAAAATTTTGTTGAGTCAGAGCCTTCTAACCTGTGCCGACTGAGCGCAAACTTGCCAGGCAGACAAGTCCAGACCTACTACCCAACGCCGTGTCAGGCTCGAGGCTAACAATAAATGGTTTTTAATATATTGTGTCACATGTGTTTACAGGTCGCTAATATAACATAATTTCATACCTTAGTGTCTTATGCAGTGCCTGGGAAAGGGTATTTTTAATAAGATATAATATTAATTATTAATATAAAACACCAATTAACTGGACACAACTTACTATCAAATAAACAAGTGCTTGAAGTTTTATTTTATAACATGTGGGAAGTAAAATTAACTGTTAGTGCAAGTGTTAGACTCAACAACAACAACAAAACAACAACAAAAAGAGATGGTATTTTTAAGCATCCAAAGGGGAATTAAGAAACTATTTGGACAATTTACTTGATATTGCACATGCAAATGTTTTATAAATGATTACTTTGGAAGAAGACGAGATGTATTTACTTCGGTGCAAAAAGCAAGAAAGTAAAAGCACAGTCTCAAGATTCAGATAAAGAACTTCCAAGTTCGGATAAATCAATGTTGGTGAATTTTTTAGGAGTCTTCTTTTAGTACATCAGTATAGAATCTACAAAGCAGGCACCAAAACTTTTTTAAATTTCCAGCTGAAGAATCCTTCAGGCGCTCAAAGTTCTTACTATTCATTGGGATGGTAAACTGTTGCCTACAAGAAATATCAGGGACCCGAAAGAAGAAAGACTTCCAATTGTTGTTACATTCTCAGGTCGAAAGAAATTTAGTCACAACATGAGGTATTTATTACAAGAATTGTCAGTCCTATCATTCTTTAATGATGAAGTAGACATTCAAATGTAACTTAGGGTTTGTTCTTGCCTAGCAACAGAGACGTTGAGGAAAATGAAAATAAATAATCAGAAATCTTTGAGAGGTTGAAGTAAGCAGACCTGCTCAGCAGATCCACGAAGCTATAGTATATGAATTCTGTGGTGGCAGCGGAGATTTTGTGGTACTCCATGATAAACTATCTGGGGTCAATGAGGTGTCTAGCACAAACTATTGTGGTAGATACCTCATTGACCCCAGATAGTTTACTATATATATGGTCTGAAGATATTTCTAAATTTCTTAAGTCTATATACTGGAGCATAAATAACAAAAAGTTGTTCTGCAAGGGATTTAATTTCTGGGGAAGAGTTTTGGTCAGCTGGCTCATGTCTGACCATAGCGTCGCTGTCGATTGCGACATTACAGTCGTGTGGTAAAATTGGTGGCAGCGGCGGAACATACCTACCATAACGGCATAATACTACAATGAGCTGATCCTGAGAAACTTTGACTTTTGAGTTTTCTGGAAGAAAGTTGAAAGAAAAGTTCAATTGATTGGTGTGGTATCGAAAACAAAGATTCAAAACTTTTTATTCAAGACAAAATTACAAGAATCCCAAAATTGTTAAAAGTTACCAGGAAAATATTAAACAGGCATTATCAAATTTCAATTTCTAATCTTAAGGAATTATTTAAATAATTTTAAGACAGATTTCATTAAAAAACAAAGATATCGAAGAAATTTTAATAAGAGTGGCTATTGCTTTGGGCATAGAATATTTTGAAAGCCTCACTTTGCTAGCTAGATTGCCATAGAATTGGCAATAAAAATCCATGAAGATTATGAGGAGGAATGGTATAATAAGAGGAAAAAGGACAAAAATTAAAAAAAAAAAGTACACTAAACAAAAGGATCACAAACTGCATTTCTACAAAAAGAAATTTTCTAAAATAGTGTTTAAAAGCTCTGCGTAAATGAGAAATCTGTTTCGTTCATGACGCAAGAATTGAAGTGAAGATACATACAGTAGCATAAAGAAGGCTGGGACAGCGAAGGCCAAGGTGCACTGTAAACCCGGGATTAACCAAAAAATATATCTTTTGATCTATTGTTAAAAAAAATTTAAAGACATCATAGAAATGCTTAGAAAATGCAGTTGTTAAAATGATATTGAAGTGGTATAATCATACCCAGAAAATGACATAGCCATATAGCTACATTGGGGCCGAAAGGTTTAAAAAGCTAAAAGAACATATCAAAATGGTTATCATCTTAATCAGAGAATGTTCCTTTGTTCAAGCAATATTATTAATTGCTACATTTGTTTTGTTCTTATTTTCCATTATTCCATCTAAATATAAATATTATACGATTACTTAAATATATTTAACAATGTTTTTAACAGGTAAAATAGTTTAAAATTGCTTTTCCACATTTATAAAGTAAAACTCCCATTTGTCGGAAAAATTTATTGGAGTCCCTATTGTATACAATTACTATCATCTGAGGCCCTCTTAGATTTAGGACCCCTAGGCAGCTGCCTAGCTTATTTAGGCAAGAGTTTGCCCTTGCATTCAAATTTCACTCTCCACAGTTTTTTCTAACGGTATGGCTGAATCAGCATTACCTTGAGGACTCCCTTGTTCTTGCAGAGATGTCTGCACTGCTTTTGGCCTCCGTTTATGCAATGCACCATTTGCTTTAGAGGAAATAGGAGTATGTGTGTCCATGGGGTCTGTGTTGCCATCAAAATGGTGAGCAATCTTCTGAGAATGATTTTCGGAGCTGTCCTTTTGGCTAGCATCAATTCCTTGAACTTCATCTGTAACTTGATTCTTTGCAGGTGGATCTTGAGTGATGTTTTTAGTAGCACTGCCAGGTACGTTTTTCTTTTCCGGAAAAAGAAAAACAACACACATAATAAAGTTTTCAAAAATTAGTAAAAACTACAAAATCTACCACTGTTTTACATACAGAAATCCGAGATAGGCCCTTGACCTGCAGGGACTTCGCGAGAGTCACAAATGCACTGTAGTCCCTTTCTGGAACTTGAGTGACCCCAAGGTACATAAAATCAATCACTGCCTTCAGATTTTGAAATGATTCATCTATGAGGATAACAACAGGATGATCTTCAGTCTCCTCACAAAAAAGCTTCTATAAAGAACAATGCAGAACAATGGTATAAATATTAGGTTTCTTAGCTTTTTCCTCTATTAGAGCAGATTAGTGAGATTTAGAGCAGATTGGCTATTGGTAATTATGGAGACAGATACCAGAACCATCTCACCTCACAGAGGATGCTCTATCAACAGCTTCGAAACATTGTATGATTTTTTAAAATAATAAGAGTAATAACTGGTTTGTATTATTTTTTCCTTTTGTGCGTATGTTGTATAGAGAATGTAATAATTATTAATCTGATAGTAAGAGGCTGTAAAAGTTTTATAACATTGCCAGATGACTATGAATGATTAAAAGTCAATATAGAAGTTTCAGTGCTACTTAAAATTTCTACTGCGTAACATTTCTAATCAATTAGAGTATATACCGAGCATCAAAAAAGAAAGAAATATTAATTTTAACAATGATACTTAATGTATTAGTTACTATTTGAAAACTGTTACACATTAAATATGTCTGCAACAAAAATAGCTCAGCTTTTGGGCCAATGATCCCCATCTCCACTAGGTTTTTCAACTGATTTCTTTGATCCTTTAAGCAAATGCTAAAATGACCCCTTGTTTTTGTTTCTGAACATAAATGTTACTATGTGTACATGTTTTCTAGAGTTCAGTGGGGAATACAGTTATTCAAATAATGTTCCACGGCAGCAAGTTGGTTCCTCGACGAAAAGCATAATGAGGGATAATTGCAAAACTTTCTGCTGATTTGCATTTGCAAACACTTCTTATTATATGGGAGCTAATATTTTCTTATTACTTCTAGCAAGATACTCGTTTTCACCTGTATTCATAATTTAACTCATATAGGTTAAAGTTGATACCAGCAATTAAAAAACATGCACTGAATACACTTCTCCCCATAGTATGTCAAACACAGTTTTTATCCTCAAATAAATATTTCTTTCAAATGACATTATCTCAAAATGTTACTTAGAAGATATATTTGATTTTTCAATCATTTTTTCTGCTCGAAAAGACCTTTTGGGATATTTTAAGCCTGAGAATTTCCCAACATTTACAGTTAAAATGAAAAAAGATCTAACCAAAAAGTGAAAAATGCATTATAAAAACACTTAACTTACATGAAAGTAAGGACTGCATGCAGATAAAACCAGCCTGTGAGCGTTCAGGCTTTGACCCTCAGCAGATACAGTACAATCAACAAAAGAATTGGTATCTAAGAAACTTTTAAATTCAGTAGCAAGTTCACGGGGATGGTCTTTCGATGACAGGGTCACAACGGATTCAGCCATGCTTGAATTGCCCTGTAACAATTCGGAAAACACATTTTCTTAAAACTAGTACTTGGAAAGTATGTAAACGCAAGAAATCTCTTAGGGGAGATTGTAACGTAAATACGAGTTCAGGGGCATATGCACAGAACACTTATTACATATCATTTATTTATTATATCAAATACATTATTACATATTATTATTTGTTTATGGGCGTATGCTTTCAAAACAATGCTTTGCATACCTCGTTAGACATATTATTTGAATGCGTTCTTCTTCACTACTAGTGAATCACTTCATCGTTACAGGAAGGAAGTCTTCAGTCTCGTATATAAAATACATATAACAATGTGTCATAACACCGCCACGTTGGTTTTCGCATCATTTTAATTGTCCAAATGAAATATAATTACTCCTTACGCTTTCTTACATTCCAATTGGAAATTTCAATACATTTTTGTACACAATATTTATATATACAAGAGCGTTGGCAAAATTCACTAGGCGTTATACTTAGCATTTTTAGCGTGGCGTCTGCACGTCACGCGCGAACGAGGGAGTAGGAAAGCACACTCCAATAGGGAGCTGCAACGTCACTACAGCTCCGACTCTCATCGGCTATCTATTGGAGTCCCTCTTCCCTCTTTCGCGTGTAACTTTGAGACGCCATATTAAAAAGAAGATAGTAAAAGAGTATATATACTTGGGTTTCCGTAACGTGCCAGATGACATTAGATAATTTTTACACCTCCCGCCTCATAAAATGAATCTTTTTAATTAGTCCGCGAACGCCCTTGCCAACAGGGCGCATGGCCTCAACATATGCTTATCACTATTATAAAGATTCATTTTATATGGCAGGAGATGTAAAAATTACGTAATGTCATCTGCCACGTAACGAAAACCCAAGTATAGCCACAGCCATCGGCTTCGATGACAGCCCTAACGGCAAATCGGTGAAGGAGCGCGAAGGCGCGAGATTTGTTTCTGAACAAGACGCGAGTTAACAAGAGTCCTAGGTCTGGCCATGGCGTACATGCAAGGCCTTCTTACGACTGTTCCTCAGATGGCACTACTTTTTGAGAATAGGTTAATAACAAAAATTTGCATTTTTTGTGGTTTTAAGACCCTCCTTACAGTATTGAAACGATTTATGAGCGGTGGCGGTGGGCGAGTTAAATTTAAGTGTGTTGCAAAAGCAATGGTCGAACTGTCTCAACATTTGGATTAATGGACACAATTATTAAAATTGTATAAGAACATTGCACCTTAAATTTCAAATATATTTTACAATATTTGGATGTCTATCGAATAATTGTTGGTGTAAAAACTTAAAATAACATAAAGAGAAAATGAAATGAAAGATTCTTTCCATTCCAAGAAACTGATTATAAACAAACTTCGGATGCGCCACCCACGAATAAACGCGGCGTGAGCGAAAGGCGCGCAGTCGCTTCGACATCGAGCCGAGGTCAGCGTCACATCCGTTGCTGGCGACAAGTCGGCCCACGCGGCACGTCCGGCGTATCATATTCCTTTCAATGTACGCAACGACTGATAGTGGATGTTGGCCGACTGCTTTTGTGTGGGGAAGGGGCACGCTGTTTACCATGCTACTGACTTGCAACCTGACAAGAGAGTTTGAGAAAAAAAATATATTAATAACCGGTCTTGAAGTTACTAGTTTCTCGGATAAGTTGCTTCTATGCACTACATTGCGGGGGCGCACGATCTCTCGGTTGGCATTGTATTTCTAAGAACTGTTTTAATCTACTTCATTGATGAAAATGATCGTTCAATTTCTGAACAGTTCTGAAGAAGTCACTGGAGTAGTAAGAAGAATTCGAAGAAGTTAGCAGACGTTAAAGGCACCGCTCCTGTTGCATTTCTAAATTTGCTTCTCTTGTACATTCCTTGCAACAGTGTTCTGACTGAATTTGACCTCCCTTAAAATGGTTGCATGTTCTAAATGATTTTTAAAGACCGTCAGTGGTAGTAACAAAATCCACTAACCTTCCAAATATCCCAGAGTTTTCCAGTTGTTCACTATCGTCATGCCACAGCAACGCTCGCTCAAGTGCCCACAAAATTTGGCACAGTTTATAAGAATATCCAGAATGTGTCTGTACTTACACGCTTCAACGTTGTCGTTTCACAGATAACTGTCATCAACCAGAGTCACAATACTCAAACGTCCCAGTACAACGCAGTTCGACGCTAGTTTTTATGGATGATTTGTTGATGATTTTCTCACTAAAATGGTTCGTGTTATTATAACTAGTCTTCGTCCGCACAGTTTCCTCCTTGCTAAATAAGATACAAGGAAAACAAAATAGGGCATTGTTCTCGCATCCACATAGCCACTTGTATGTCGAATAAATATTAGCATTGAATCGTATACGAAATCGTTTGATTGATTTTTTCGTGTTTCCGGGCGTGTGAACTACTTTGGTCTTTAGTCCCGTTAGTGCAGTGCATGTTTTTTTCGCGGGAGCTGGCGGTGACGGCTCTTCCCCCGCTGAATGGCGAGATCCAGCGCCGACCTACCGTCGGCTAGTGGGGTTTCCCCCTAACCATGACTCTCCCACCAGCGGGGCACCGCCCCCAGCCGGGACAAACTCTAAGCTCCCGAACGGTCTCCCGGAATATGTGGTAGTGTAGTGCATGTTAGTGTAAGTGGAGAGGATAGGACAAGGAAGAGGAAGGACAGATCGCGCGCGGTCCGTGGCCCGTAAAGTACTGCTCCGGCATTCACCTGATGTTGATCGGAGAAACCACAGAAAACTACCCATCAGAGCAGCCGGCCGCTAGAATTCTCCTCCAGACAGCGACTGAATTCGACCTAGCTGAAAAGCTAGTGTCGAAAACCCTGCCGCCGACAGGACTCGAACCTAGGACCTCCCAGTCAGAGGCGCTGCAGTGACATCAGTTGATGCATTGAGCTACCGCTCCCGGTACGACTTCGTTTTCCTGATTTCACAGTTCTTTCAATTTTCAGGACAGGCTGATCCGGTCCAAGCTTCTTGATTGAAATAATTGAACACCAGGATGCACGGACACTAACTAAAGCACCATTCAAAGCCGAGATGTAACACATTTTTATACTGATATTAAGTCAGTCCTCGCTATCCACATCAGATACAAGACTTACCATTGTAGAAATCACGACCGTTAATAAGTAGTAGGATATGGATCACGGGATCGGTCAATTAATGAAACACATTAGTTTGCCAACGTTTCGGAATATTTAATTCCTTCATTGGGCCCTCCACGTGACCACAGCATTTCGAGTTTACAGCACAGAGCTCCGTCTCAGAAACACACAAACGCAAAAACGTTCACAGGACGTTTACGTTACGTTTACGCACAAAGCACGTGAATAATTGCCGGGTGCGGTATGTAGATTTCACGCACAGCGCCTTTGCGCCCTTCGACGCTATTGGCCCAGCACGGGTCTAAGATGGCAGAATTCAAATACAAATACAATTCAAATAAGAACAGGCCCCGGCCTATCTAGTGGCAGAGCCCTGAACATAATGTTTGTCAGTGTATCACAATGTCAAGGTGTAGGTGATGTCAATCAAGTTGGCACATTATTTGGTCAAGAATATATTTTATAATCCTGAAATATGGAATTCCTTGGTTAACAAAATGAATTAAAGGAGAAAAAGATTTATATTTCTCGCATTCATTCTGCTCTTGTTCCTTTTGTTGTATTATCCATTTCATATTTAAATCCACATATATACTTCATTTCTGTTTTACATTGTTTACATAAGAATACTAGTTTAAATATGTAAATATGTGAGATCTGGGAACAAATTATAATATTAATTTCATTTATTATCAAATATTATACCGGGTGTCCCACCAACTATGGGCCTCTACCATGACTTCTAAACAGTTCATGGTACCGACATGAAGTTTTCTCTCAACAATGCAGACTCATGGGGAAAGTAATATCCCGTAGAGAGATTACATTGTTTGAAATATTTTTAGTTTTTGAGAAATTTAATCATCTTTGAATTTTTCAATGGAACTATGTCTTTTTCTCATCAGCAGTGGATATAGCATAAAGAGGAATCCAATAATGTATCATATGTTAGTAATTTGATAGCAATTTAGTAAGAAAATAGGACTTCTGACATGTGATTTTAAATTAAACGGACATTTTTCCTTCAGTAAACTGCAACTATCGCATTTGGGGAAGATGGCCTTCGTTTCGCCACGACGCCGCCCCAAAAGATGACAGTTGAAAGGGGAAATATCGTCCGTTTAATTGAAAATCACATGTCAGAAAGTCTATTTTTATACTAAAATTTTTAACAAAATACTAACATATGAAACATCATTGGATTCCTGTTTTCATGATCGAACCATTGCTGGCGAGAAAAATAACATTTAAATTTTCATTCCATTTTTAAAACGAAAGATTATTAAATTTATCAAAAACTAGAAATATTACGAACAATGTACAGAATAGTATTTGCCCCGTGTTTCTGCATTGTTGAGCGAAATATACATTTCGATATCGCAAACCATTTAGAAGTTACAGTAATGGATGGTGGAAATACATGGGTGGGTTCCTCCGGTGCACCGATTTTCGCTGGTTCTGCGCATCACCAATTTGCGTCACGAATCACGTGACCACAGCACAGCACTTCTTTGAAAAGCAAGAGCAGACGCTGGTCGCCATGTTGCATGGAGAGCGAGAAATGTTGAGCAACATTTTGAAAGTGGCATAAAGTGACAATTTTCAACGGCAGTCGACCAAAACTAACACGATGAAGGTGTACAAAATGCAATATTTAAAAGTAATGCTTTATAAATCTGTTTCAATGACTTGTAACGATGTGATAATATTCGTATCTGGCTGGATTTAAAATTCCCGCAAATATTGTGACGCAAATCGGTGTCTGAAGCTCATTGACTGAAGCGCAAGAGCCCCCTGCAAGTAATGAAAGTTTACAGAGATTCCAAATGAAGTTACGGCACAGAACTGATGATAATTTGACTGTAGTAGCACTTTCTGTTGCCACAATTTGTACTTCTTCCACAGCGATTTACACCATGACTTATACGTTCAGAACTAAACGCGCAGAAACTTTTTCGACTTCACTGATTTTAACTGGCTCTGCGCATGACCAGTTTGTGTCACGAACCACACGTGACCACAGCAAGGGCACTTCGTTTGAAAAGCCAGAACAGACGCTGGCCGCCATGTTGCATGAAGAGGTGACTATTTTCAACAGCAACAAAAAATAACAACAAATAACAAACACAATGAAGATGTAAGGATTGAAATATTTAAAAGATATGCTTCCTAAATCTGTTTCAATGTCCTATAATGATGCGATAATTTTGGTATATGGCTGCATTTAAAATTCCGGTAGAATGCGGGTAGAATGGAGGCATTGATTACGACATCCACCACCGAACTTCATGAAGCAATGCCAATCTCTGGAATGTCAGTAATGCTTTTGCAACTTTCTTAATACATGGAGTTCTAATTTTTCCAGGAGTTCGACGTATTTTCTAAGATGGGTCTGGATCTGCTTTGGCCATTTCTTTAGATATTGTTTAGAAAAATACGACCAGGAGTTCTCGGTATCAACGGTACATATATTTTCTTAGGCGACAATGAAGATGCGTGTTGTCATCAGTGCTCGTTGCGAGCTTTGGTCTTCAACTGTTTATTGCTCTAGGCTCTAGGATAGTATACTCTCTAGCTCTAGGGAGGGGGAAGCAAGGTCATCGTTCAAGAAAAGATGCGCGGGGCAAACACTCGCCCATGTTTTTCCACCACGACGCGACGTAGGACCCCTGTCATTGGTTTGGGAAGTGCGGGTGGGGACGCGACGCTCAATGGCAGCTCGTTCCTTACAAATTTTGAATTTCAACCGAAATCCGGAGGGTTGGGTCGCGGCAGGTCCTCAGAGCGGCGTCGCATTCTTCTAACACCTGGGGTCCAGATACATCCCGACAGAAGGAATAAAGAACGAAGCCACCCGGAGCTGATGCATCAAGTTTTCATCGCGGTTTTGAGAGGAGTTAAGGCTCCGCTGTGGCGAAGGAATGATATGAAGACGTGCCATCACTTGTCGGTAGTGTTAATGTTTTCAGATTTCACTTACGTCAGGTAGGTGTTGCCACGTGCGTAATAATTTGCGGCAACAGCGCATCGAACTGTCAGATTCACATATACGCAGCCGCTACTTTAGTGCACGCGCCTTGACGAGGTCAACACTCCATTAATGTAAAAATAGGTAAGGTTTAGACTTAAGATTTTTTCTAGTAAATTCAGACATTCAAAATCTACCCACTGAGTTCCCTTCAACGGCGTAAGTTCCATAGGGTCTGCCAAGACCACGGCTTCGAATGTCTGGGGGCCTGAACTTTTGCATACAAAAAAGTTCGTGATCAAATGAATTTGTTGAGTTCCTGTAACACATTATCGTACACGCGTAGCTTCTATTGCTTAACGCGACCTCTTGTGACAATCGATGGCAATAATTTCCTTAACTGTTGCCTTTCATGGGCCTATGTGGAATGTTTAAACATAAGCTTAAAATAAGTAAAAACAGGGGGAAATTAATATTAAATGAATAGGAAGAATCACTGTATTCCAAATTATATAATTCGCATTCTAATAAGACTGGTAATAAGATTTTAATTTTTCCAAAGTAAGCACCACAAAAGAAAGAAAAAGTTTTTTATTTGTTTTAATAATTATTTGTTAATTATTTAATTAAATATTGACACTGCATTGTTTATGCACTGTGGTGCCATAATTGAAATCTTGTGCTTAATGATGCCATGAATAGAATATTATACGTTCAGAAATTTTTCTGTTTGCTGGAACGAATTTGTTTTCTGTGGTCATACTTTAGAAGATGGAATACATTAGAATAGATTCAGAAGAAGATGGAACCGCGATGGAATTAGATAAAGAGCAAAATAATCTTACATTAAAATAACAGTCCTACAATATACTCATCACGGAACGATTCCTTCATAGCTGTATGATGTGGATATTATAATATTCTGCAAGCTTTGACAAAAATTACATATTATAATATTTCTGAAGGCTACGAATCACGTAACTTGAAAAAAGAAATGGAAAACTTTCAATTTGTTTTCCATGTGTACTACATTCCAAAATACTGACATCATCAAACACTATTTAGATATACCTTCAAAGCCCTGACTTGGATTTGTAAACTGCACCTTTTTTACTCCATGGAGCCGAAAGAATTGAAGATTGTTCAGAATCACTATAATGATTTCAAAAAGATATCATCAAGTGTAGGCCTCCTGCCAATCATACTTTTCGTTTTCCACATCATATCGTTCTTGCCCTGAGCAGAAATCTTCTTTCTTGCAGTACAGTCTTCCTTGTGGTTTTCTGATTCAGAATCAAACTACTATTTGCAGGTAGGAGCGCCTCATCAGCAAATAATTCATCATCACTATCGGTCCAATGAATCAACATCACTCTGATTCAGAAATTCAAATAACTGTCTAGAACATTGTGCATTAGAATAACTGGTAAGAACATTGTACGAAATATGACTTCCACTGGCTGATTTTAACTTATGTCACTGCAGTGCGTCTGACTTGGAGGTCCTTGGGTTTGAGTACCGATGGTGGTAGGATTTTCGACACTGACTAGATAGCGATAACTGTTCAGTAGTCATCGGAGTTTTACGGGGGAAAAGTTTCGTAAAGATGTAGTTCCATAATCTCAAATTAAAGTAATGAACTAAGGTATTGCTCGCGCAAGTTTTTTTGATACACGATCTCCATAGTCCTCACCCAGCGCTGAATAGCAGGGCCCGTTAGGTTCGACTGAGAACGGCACGAACCAATTTACAATGCTGGCAACAACCCCCTCATACTTTCAAAACAATCGTAGCATTTCTCGCGACACGCTTTGGGGCGTTAATTCCATGCCTACAGTTCGTACGCCCTTTTAATCCGTGACGAAGCCAGAGGCTTCCTCTCCAGGCACCACCGCTATGGAATATTAAGAAAACTTGCAAGAGTTATGTACACACCCTTCGGGATCACGTCCGCCGGACGAGATCCAGCCGCAAACAGACAGTTATCTGTTTGCTGCATGAGCCAGCGGAGGCCCAGAACCTTGCCCACCCCGACCTCTGGTCATCCCCAACCTTATTCCTCCCCCCTCTGCTCCGCGGCTCATGACGTAGATGTACAAATTTCCTTTATGTATAAATACACTAAGAGCAAGCTCCCAGTAGCTCATACCATGTAATATTTCTAAACGAGGCGTTTACGCCAGCATTAAACGCAGTAAACTTCATCTTGTGCATTATTCACGACAACGTGAACCACCTTCCTCAGCCTTTCCTCTAGTCGTCGCCGAAGGTGAACAAACTCTACTGACGTGTAGTACACATACGTGTACCAGCAAAAACAAATGTTTGCAGAGCATCCAAAAATGTATTTATTCATGTTTCAAGCATAGTAAGATATCCTTTCGATTTACAAAACAGAAAAAAATGTAATGATACAATAAGATTTAAAAAATTGTTACTGTCACGCCGGTGTAAACAGGCCGCCATCTTCTTCAATGAATAACTTTTTTTTCACCTAATTCAATACACAAGAGCACAGAAGCTCTACACTTGGTGAAATACAAAAGCTTGAAGGTTAAGAAACAAGAATCGCCAAAGCAGCAAAAATCGCAGATTACACTGAAATACGTGCATAGAATTGGTGGTGTACATATGTGCACCTATGGTCTGAAGTTGGAGCGACCATTTGTTGAATTCAAAAATACAGCGGCAATTTTCAAAGTGATACAGCCACAAGATTTGATAGCTCTTTCGGGCCATGAAATTTATGAAGCACAAAAGCTTTAATCAAAATACCCTGATGATGTTACGGAAAACTTGACGTCTCAATTACCGCCTTTGCGGGTTTGTTTTAAAGAGTCAAATTTCGAAACCAATATCTTTTCAAAGATCTTGCAAACTTATTAATAATTGAACACTGGTCATTATTAACAAGTTTTCCCGATTGGGTACAGTATTGACATTATTTTTGACACTTCTTGACCCAGTCACCAGCATCGAAAGAACGTTTTCGCAATTAAATCTGACCGGGAGATGTGGCTCAGGGCATAATCTGATGTCACTGCAGTACTTCTAACCCCTTATGGAAGTAACAACATCCAACATACATTCTACCTTGCAGTGTCGATTACATTGTTAAAAAATAAAACAAAACATTAATTTATTTGAGAAACCTATTTTAAATGAAACAGCATTTTTATCTTTTCCTTTTATAAATACTTGTCACAAATATGTAACAAAGAAACTACATTTACTTATTTTACGTCAAAAAACAGTTAAAAACTGCGTATGACGTGCTATGGGGAAAAGTGAATTGTGTGCACATTTTCAAAATTCTGTGATCCCTACACTAACAAGGGAACGGTAACCTTTGTCATGTGGAAAGCACACCTGATTTTTTTTCACTTCAAGTAAATATTATTTAAAAGCTGTTCATAAATTTTTAGCTGCCAAATTTGCCTAGAAGGATTTTTTAAAAAAATATGAAAACTGATGATTTTTCGTATGGCACACCAGTCAAAATACTGGGCAACCCTTGGGACGGATGCGTCAGCGCTGTGTGAAACAACGGCCTCCGCGCCGCACCTCGCCTCGGCTCCGCTCGCCACCGTGGGCCGAGGGCGGGGGTCGGGGGGTCCCCCTCCTCTTTGCGGACGACTGAAATGCGATCGCCAGTATAGCGCGAAATACCCAAATGCAGAAGTGATTGGGAGACTTTTCTTTCGAACGGCCACAGTGAGTGTCTTATTAACTCCAGTGCTATGTGGAACCCTGTGAACGTTTTGCGTCTTGCCTTGCAAGTGTATGAAGATAGGAAATTGCCTGCTTCATCAATTAGTCGTGAAGATTACTTAATGTGCGACACCATTGTGAATATTTTGGATAAACATTCAAGGGAAGAAACTGTTGCAGTAGAAACAATTGATACCCTCGACTTTATCGAAAATGAAAATATGTACGGTGATGAAACTATTCAAAACGAAATGACGAATGAAAGTGGTGAAAGTGGTTCGGAGTATCATCCATCTCCGAAGAAGCGGAATGTCGCAATTTCTTTTGCGAAGAGGAAGGAAGCAGTTGCCTACTGGATGAACGAAGGCGGAAAGAAACGCCGTAGTTTAAGTTCTGTACAAAAGAACTTTCGCTTTGTTAAATCAGAACGGGAATTATACAGATGGAAAAATGAAGTAACTGAAAATCAAAACGAAAAAATAAGTTCGTTGAGTAGCAAACTCCTGAACTGTTTTACTGAAGCCAGAGAGAATGGGTTCAGTATAAGCGACAACCAGCTGCGATCATGGGCAATTGACTTCGCTTCTGAAATGGGACTAACAAGGTTCAATGCATCTGCAAGTTGGATTACCGGTTTTAAACAAACTAATAGAATTGGATCTAGAAAAATTACGAAATTCACTTCTAAGAAACATCTGGAGAGAGAAATTACTTCCCAAAAAACTATTACGGACTTTCTGACTGCGGCAAAAATTAAGATATTAGAGTATCCTGAAATAGCTGTTTACAATGCCGATCAATCTGGATTTGAAAAAGAAATGCGTGCAAAACGAACGCTGTCTTTCGTAGGTGAAAAACACACGGAATCACTCGCGCAATCTCTATCTGCTTTAACCCATTCTTACACAATAATGCCTGTGGTAAGTTTGGCTGGAACACTTCTGTCACCCCTGTATGTATGTCTGCAGGAAGTAAACGGAGAATTCGGGCCGCGAGTGAGAAGCTCAATGTTCAACGCCGAAAATCTCGCAATAGACTGTTCCGCATCCGGGAAAATGGGAAAAAGAAATGTCACGTTTTTTATCAATAATGTTGTTTTCCCTTCATGCGAGAAAAAATCTCTTCTTTTGTTAGACTCGTGGTCTGGCCACAGTAATATTGAAAGTTTGGATGCTCACAATCAAATTGCAACGGATATACAAATTCTGAAAATTCCGGCTGGAACTACAAGTCTAATACAACCTTTGGACAAAAGAGTTCTTCCGACAATGGAAATCCCTTTATCGCAAAATTACAGAGAAAATAATCGTTTCACGGCGAGCAGATTTTCACGTCTACCAAAGGGATAGTATCTTAAAATTACAATCATTCATCCATTACCAATTTTCATCCCCAAGATTTAGGAACCTCATTAAATATGCATGGTACGCCGCTCAATATGTCGATGAAAGACCTGCATCCTTTGTGACACCTTCACAATACTGTTTCCACATCACAGAACCATTATGTGCAATTGATTTATGCGAATCACCTTCATTTATTATATGTGCGTGGTGCAAGAAAAATATATGTTTAAATCACTGCATTATTCAGTCACATTTTTGTGAAACATACAATGAATGAAATTTTAATTTTCAAATGAATGTGATGTGGACAATACTGTCGTGTTCATTCGCAAGACACCACCGCAAGCATCTGCAAACGTTGGGGCTGAGGCGACGAAAGCACTCGTTTCCTGCTCTCGGAGCGAGACACGTGGCGGCTGGGGTGAGGCACTGCCGCGCGGCCGACCTTGAGACGTATCGTGTTCCAGGGATGTACATTGACCTATTTGGAGAGGAAAAACATGGCCAAAAACACGTTTTTAAAATGCTTCCAGAAAACTTTGGCAGCTAAAATCTTGCATCTACCCTCTTTTAACCCGAATTTTAAGTAGAAAAATAATGAGGTACGGTTTCGACATGACAAAGTTAAGCATTCCCTTGTAAGTCATATACTACTTAAATTTTGAATTTTGAAAGGGAAAAAAAAAACTCCCATGTATAAAATCTATTTTCAAGGATAAATAAGCAATAAATTTTGAATTTTGAAAGGGAGAAAAAAACAATAAAAAAAACTCCCATGTAATAAACTATTTTCAAGTATAAATAAGCAATAAATTTTGGCTCTTATTACTTCCTGCCGTGACAACATGCAAACGATAATTTGAATAATTGTATTTCCCACTGAATTCACATTTCTAATAGCATAGTCACTCCAGTACCGGTAAACAGGTATCGACAGGGGGCCAACGTCCAAAAAATGGGACGCCTTTTTTCTTGAAAACTATACGCGTTTTTGACTCAAAAACTTTTAGATACACATAAAATGTCGTATTAAAGCGACAACATTCTGATTGATACTTTTCATCCACCCAGAGAGTTACCACCCTTAATGGTTTAGTTCGTGATGGGGAAATGCACTTTTTAATGATAATTTACTTTTGAGACAAATCCAAAGACTCGACGTTTTTCGAACAAACAACCTTTTCCATTCACCGCTAAAACGATAATTTATTTAAGATACTTCGAAAATCCTTTTTCTAGGCTTTCTTCACATAAGGAAATTGTTGGAAATGAAAGAGCAAACTACGGCTAAAAACAGCCAGCTGACCAAAACATTCAGGATAAAGATAAGGAAACTGAGGAAAAGGATCTTGTGGTTTAACAGAAAAATGTACGTTTCTGATAGGTGATCTCAGGATGCACTAAAATTCTCGTATTTTTTCGTATATAAAATTTAATCTGTTCACAAATATATGAAATAACATATGTATCAGTTCAACAAATTCTGTACATTACTATTCTAATGTCTTTATTTTCCAATATTCGAACATGTAAAGCGCATCAAAAGACCAACATTAAAGTGCATTATGTTGCGTAAATTAAATAAGCAACTACACTCTTTCTGCACACATGTCAGTATGCTCTATTAACATTTTGGAAACTAATTAACTATTTGTATGTCAAGATGTTTCTTTGAATATTTAATCCCTAGCTCCCTCTTCATACCCCCTTTAAAACCATAGAAATGTGCCCTACTTACAAGTTTTTAAATTCGATCACTAACACAGGAGCAAATTTATCTCGAGTAAATGAACCCCATGTGTTCAAATAGTTACTTCAGGCGGGAATCGAATGGACCATCTTCAGTATGAACCAGCGATCGACCAAGTTACCTCCGCATAAGGCGGTCAGTGGAGGCTCCAAGAGAAGCTCAAAGAGCACAAGTGGTGGCCAAACTGTTGTTCCTGAGGGTCTAAGGGGGTTGAGTTTTGTTGTGGGTGCGCAGGTGATACGCAAGGCCGCTCTGTGGTGGAAGCTAGCCCGCACAACTCGCAGCAGTACGGCCGCTCCCCCGTGTGAAGGCGTGAGTGATCAAGAAACGAATTTTTCTGTCGGAAAGACTTGCCGCAAATGTCACAGTGATGCGGCCGCTCTCCCGTGTGAATTTGTCGGTGAGTTGCTAGGCTCGTCTGGAAGCCGAACGACTTACCGCAAACCTCGCATTTATACGGACGCTCGCCAGTATGCGCAGGCATGTGTTGAGTGAGTCTGCTTTTATTTACGAATGTCTTCCCACACACGTCGCAGCGAAACGGCCACTCGCCCGTGTGCCTAAACTTATGTACTCTAAGGTTATGCGCCCTGCGAAAGGCAACACCGCATATGTCGCAACGATGCGGCCGCTCTCCCGTGTGCAGGTTCTTGTGTTGAGTGAGTTCATGCTTCTGCAAGAACGTCTTCCCGCACACGTCGCAAATGTACTTTTTCTTTTGCTTCTTGGGCTTGCGACCGGCGGGCTACTGGGCGGCGAAGGCGCCACGGCGTCCTGGACTGGCTCCTCGTGCGGCAGCGGCGTCGTGCTCTGCTGTGATCCACCACTCGGCAGCCGCTCTTCACTCCGCTGCTGGGTTGCCTGGAGTTTCACAGGGGGGAGACCTGCTCCTGAACACACAAGCAGCATATTTTTACTTCACTACCTCAGTACTCATTTAGGCCCCTCTGCAACTCGTCAAACAAGTAATCGGACCTTCGAGCCCTTCTTGCGCTAATGGCTAGCAAGTCCCTCATTCGAAAGCAAAAATCGAAGTTATTCAGGACGAGGGCCACGAGCACACCTTAAGATACCACACATCGCGCTGGACTGCGCTTCGGTTTAGAGCAACATACAAGTACTCGGAGGCGGCATGGGAAATTTTTACTATGCGTTTGGGACGAGATAATTTTCACATGATTTTGTCTTACATTATCTTACCCTTTTATTATGTTTATCAGATGTAAAGGAGGAAATAAAATGATATCTCATTTTGATGTTTCCATTTATTCATCAGATCATTGATAAATCATCGAAGTGAAGAGTCCAGGTATTTTGTGATACATACTAATATGTAGTATTAGTGCTAAGAACATTGTACGAACTAAGACTTCCATTGGCTGAGGTGGCTCAGAACATTAACTGATGTCACTGCAGCGCGTCTGACTAGGAGGTCCTTGGGTTTGAGTACCGTTGGTGGTAGGATTTTCGACACTGACTAGATAACGAGATCGAATTCAGCCGCTGCCTTGAGGAAAATTCTAGTAGTCGGCTGCTCATTAGTAGTTTTCCATGATTTCTCCGATCAATAGGCAAATACCGAAGCTGTACCCTAACAAACAACCCACGGACCTTGCTCAATCTATCGTTCGTCTTCCTTACATACTCTACCACACATGTTGGGAGCTTACAGTTTGTCCCGACTGTGGTGGTTCCCCGCTGGTGGGAGATCCGTGAATAAGCCGAAATGTATGTCTCACCATCCAGCAGCGGAAGTACATTGCGTCTTGCTGTGATAAAAGCATGCATTACACTTATGGGTCTAATGATGCTAAATGTATTAAAATGTGGGATTAATGTAAATAATTGAAATAACTTGGTAGATTTCTAGCAGATTCTTGGCAGCAAAAAGTCTATTCTAACTGTGATTAAAAAATAGTCACAACACAAAATTCTTTCCCTCAGAAATAATCATTTTTATTTTATTAGGGTATGTTTACATGTTCTCCTTTTTCTAAATAGTAACTCATGAATCTAAAAAGTGAACATTTCATTCAAAAGGTGAACATTAGCAACCCCATGTTAATTTGATATGTGTAGAAAATATAGTTTTGGGTTTACAACTTAAGATTTTAAGAGTGAAAGTGTTTTTCTTTTTTGTTAGCAAAACTAATGAAAAGTTTTCAATTTGTTAATATGTCCTAGCTATAACACCATGCTATAACACTGCAGTCACTTCAATATTTAACAACATGGAATGTTTTCTTGATTTGAACATCAGGTGTGGCAACAGAAACTTTCAACCATTATGCTATAGATATCTCTAGTTATATGTAGTTCCTTTGTTTTGTCCACAGCAGTTGTCACTCCAAACTGTTAAACACTCTAGCAAGGCATATATTTTTAATAACTAAGACAAGCAGGGCCGTATTAACAGCATTGGACCTATGTTCATTTGAAGAATATTCTTACTTTCACCACCAGCCCCACCTAAATTTTGAGAATAATTCTTGATTTATGTCAATTTTTGCGCATGGTTTTATCATACATGACTTTTTTATAATTTTTTTATTTTTTAGAAAATTCAGTATTAAATATTTTTTTAAAGAATTGTTGGGAGTCCTGGGCCTGGGTCCGTGCATTAACAGCATTGGACACAAGTTATTCCCTTTGTTTGCCCCCTGCCACATTGGACTTCATACAAAGATTCATTACACAAATGTGTACAGAGAACATAAATGGACAGCTGGCGGGAGAAGAACATCTGAGAGTAATTTTAAGTGGGCAACAAAAGAACATACTGAAGATCCATGGTGAAGACTTCAAATTGGGGTGCTGAGTCTCTGTAAAGTTTATCTTCATCTCTAATCGGTTTTATCTGCTTTCAGATTAAGTTTAAATTTTCCTTGTAAAGATGTTTTATGTTTACCCACAACTTTTGTAATCTCAAGTTGAATAACGATCACAAATAGGAAATATAGCAGATCCTGGAGTGTGAAAACAAAGGTTTGAACATTTCTTTTTAAAAATATTGTAATAAAAACAATGCGAGATATTTGTTTCTGGGTACCAAACCCTAAAAGCTTTATATAACCTACTACTAAAATCTAATTCGGACTTTGGATCTTATTTATGTTATAGGGCTTGATTATAGAGCATCATTATTCCTGTAAAAAATGTACATTTTACGAAATGGCTCTAACATCCTTTATTACTTTCTTGTACACACGTATATACGGACTATCAATGGCTACAAATTGTTTCTTCCAACTTTTCCAACAGATAGTTCTAATTGCACTGTTTAATATGATCTACAGTTCATTTTGATTATTCTTTTGTTTTTTCAAAAATTACAGAAAGGAATTTTGTTTAAAGTATCTCTCACTCTGTTAATATGCACATTTTCATTGATTAGTATACATTATTGCATTGGTGAGTGGAAGTGCTTGAAATCAAGTTGACTTTAGATCAAGTTTTTCGAAACCTCAATAGATTCCTGTGAAAAAGAGCTCCAAAATTTGCATTTACAGTAATGCTTGATCACCATTTCTTAAAAACGGCTTCAAATTTTTCAATAAAAATTACTATTTGGGATGAAGTTTTACTCTTTTTAATATTCTTCCGTAATAATTTGGTTCTGCTATGGAGCACACATGCGATATGTTTTGAATTTTCGTCCATTTTATAAAATGTCAAGACAAGGTCTCAATGAAAATTCAGTTCAAGGGAATTTTTCCATAGATAAGACTTTGTTTATCTATTTTTACTACGCTTCTAGACTTTGGTAAGCTATTATTCATGATTACCAAATTAAATTCCTAATATTTGTGAAATCGAAGTTATTAGTAAATTGTTTTATTTCCCCCCAAAATCATTAGAGAATCCAAATTCTGCAAAAAAAAAAGAAAGAAAAGAAAGAAAGAAAGAAAAAAAGAAAGAAAAGAAAGAAAGAAAGAAAGAAAGAAAAGAAAGAAAGAAAGAAAGAAAGAAAAAAGAAAGAAAGAAAGAAAGAAAGAAAGAAAGAAAGAAAGAAAGAAAGAAAGAAAGAAAGAAAGAAAGAAAGAAAGAAAGAAAGAAAGAAAGAAAGAAAGAAAGAAAGAAAGAAAGAAAGAAAGAAAGAAAGAAAGAAAGAAAGAAAGAAAGAAAGAAAGAAAGAAAGAAAGAAAGAAAGAAAGAAAGAAAGAAAGAAAAAAAGAAAGAAAGAAAGAAAGAAAGAAAGAAAGAAAGAAAGAAAGAAAGAAAGAAAGAGAAGAAAGAAAGAAAGAAAGAAAGAAAGAGAGAGGGAAAGAAAGAAAGAAAGAAAGAAAGAGAGAGGGAAAGAAAGAAAAGAAAGAAAGAAAGAAAGAAAGAAAGAAAGAAAGAAAGAAAGAGAAGTAAAGAAAGAAAGAAAGAAAGAGAAGTAAAGAAAGAAAGAAAGAAAGAAAGAAAGAAAGAGAAGTAAAGAAAGAAAGAAAGAAAGAAAGAAAGAAAGAAAGAAAGAAAGAAAGAAAGAAAGAAAGAAAGAAAGAAAGAAAGAAAGAAAGAAAGAAAGAAAGAAAGAAAGAAAGAAAGAAAGAAAGAAAGAAAAAGAAGCAAGCAAGCAAACCATCTGCTACAAGTCATTGCATGTCAAATCAGTCATAAAACATCACTATTTGTATGCGACTTGAAATATTTTTTGTGTTCTAGGTTGAAAATGGGTGACATGATTTTATTTCTCTCTAATCCAACTCCTTTTCGAAATATTACCAATTACTATTTTGGAAGAATTCTATGCGCAATAATGTTTAAACACTTTTCCAACACAAAAATACAAATTTTAGGTTGACATTTAAGTAAATTTTGTTTATTTACAATTTTATTTTATTTATTTTACTTATTTTATTTCTGTTCCATTCAAACACAAAAAGGTTAACAAAAATGTATGTATAAAGGCTAAACTACAGTACAAATACTGTACAGACGTTGACACATTATTAGCAAAATCATTCCTTATACTCTAAATTATGACTTTAAGGGTAAAAACAACAGTTGAAAATTGTTTTATTTCTGTAATGTGTTGTGTGCACATTTGAAAGTGCAGCCCTGCTTTTTAATTGTTCATCTAAGCAAATGTGTGTGTTATAAATACACATACATCCACTGCAATGACATTTTAACAATATTTTTGTTTTCTTGGAGGGTTATAATTTTTTTCTCAGCGTTTGACGTTTGCAATGCAATTCATCAGTCCACATTCCAGATTTACACCCCATCCCAAACTGCCCCAACGGTGAAAGAGGGTTGGGGGGCCTGGGGTGGCGAGCTGGTGTCGGAGTTGCTCACAGTACGAAAGCCCATGAAAGCATGAAGATGGGCAAGGTAACAGACATGTCTCCACAAAAACGTACCAGAGTTGAAGTGTTACTACCATCCACTAATAAATACCATGACAAATATTAGTTGTATTGTAGGAGTTAGTATGGGGTATGTCAATAGATTTGTGAAAAAGGTAGAGGAAGATATGCGGTCCACACCTCAGAGGAAGGGCAAAAGTGAACAGAAGAGGGTCATAAGCAAAGTTTTACTCTATTTGCGAAGAAAAGCATCCACAGGCATTTAATATCATCTCAACCTCTAAGGGTTGTCCAAGAGAATGGAGTATAAATTTCTCAAGAACTGTAGGGAGGCTGTTTGAAGGTGACTTAAAGGTACGATGACACACCAATAAATAAAATATATAACCAACAAACAAAACAAAAATTGACAACTTCTGTGATCAAGAAACAACTTCAATGGGCCAAGTTGCACCCAAGATGGACAAAACAGCAGCAGTAAAAGTTATGCAGGTCACTTTATATAATTCATAAATAAAATTTCACTCAGTAGTATGGTCCCCCATGTTAAAAAATTAGAAATAGCCCAACACAATTTTTTTAAGAACTATAGTGAATCACCTACATTTAACTGATCCATTTATAAATCCCGAGTATTAAACTATTTCAGGTCTGTTAAGTATTCCCTCTTTTTTTTCATTAAGAAACTATAATGATCATACTTTTTTATACAAATTAGTTAATAGTGTGATTGATTGTGATAAAACAGAATATTTTAAAACTCAATAATTACCCTGATAAATTCTTTAAAAAATTATAAAGAAAAGACTAAATAAATATAATTAAATATAAAAAAAAGTAGAAAAAGAAACTAGTGGCTCTACAGGAACATACTTCTTCGTAGTAAAGCTTTCTAATTTCCTTGGTAAGGACTGGCTTTACGGTCCACTCTCTTACCAGCTGCAATCTAACGTTGCTCAAAGTACTTTTTTCTCTCTACTTTTCTGCTTCCTAATAGTAGAATTGAAATATTACTTTAAGAATATTAAAAAAGAGTAAAACATTGTCTTAATAGCAATTTTAAGAAAATGACGTTTGCATGTTACGGTACAAGCAAAATTGAAAGCTCTTTTCACAGAAATCTACTGTTTCTTTTTCAATTAAAAAAAAATCCACGTCACTTGAAGCACTTCCGCTCACAAATGCAGTAATGAATATAATTGATGGAAAGGTGGATGTTAACCTGTTTGAAGCCAAAGACAAGACACTGCTCATTCTCTGCATCCCTATGTCATTCTGACGGAAGACAGTCACTGCCCATCCTATACTTTTTTGTCTATTACCACATTTTCCCAATAGATGTCTATCATGACATTACGGAATGTGATCTGAAGATTGTAGAAGTTCCTTGCTCAATACTCATTGTTGTCCATTAACGTTATGTTCTCTTTGAATGTTTTTATAAATATGTTGGATCATGTTGGCTTTGCTATTATGGCTGCTGCATGACGTTCGGAATGAAGTATTTATGGAATCGGAAGAGTTTGCTGAGTAAATGATTGATGTTTTGAATGACAGTGATGAGGAATTATATGTAACAAAAAAGGTAATATTGGTGAGTTTGATAGCGATGTTAATAGTGAAAGTAGTCAAAATTTATCACACTGAAAATAAATATTAACATTTCATTTATAATAATTTTTCATGCAAATTAATTAATTACAAACAATAGTGAAAGTACTACCTTGAAATATTGAAATAAACAATTTATGTAAGCCAATATAATTATTATTTTATATATTTATTATTATTATTATTATTATTATTATTATTATTATTATTATTATTTAATTTACTATTTGATGCAATGGTGTGCGCTGAAATAAACTTGGCCCAAGGGGCCACAAAAATTTCAAAAACATTATTTGGCCTTGAATGTGTTAACGGCGTGAGAGATATTTCAAAAACATAATTTTTGAAAAAACAAATACGCAAAATGAACTTTAAGCATATTAAACCGTGCAATTACCACTATCCGCTGGAAGAGTTTAAAGAAACAATTTGGAACTATTCATGAAAAAATGTCATTTCAGCATTTCTCAAAATCCAGAAATTTGAGCTCAATTGAACAGAAAAATGTGTATTTTAAGAAACTTTATAAAACATTATTTAAAGAACAAAATATAAAAAAAAATTGCCGCTAATGTAAATATTAACAATGTAAGAAACAAAAATTTTTGAAATAAGCTAAGGATAGAGCAATATGGCATTTATGTCATTTTATATGGTACATTTACCACTATCAGCACCAATAGTTTAAAGAAAAAATTTAGATCGGTTTTTGAGAAAATGTTGTTTTTGCTGTTTTTTAAAATTGCACAAATACTACTAAAATTTCCAAAAATATGTTCATGACTTTAATAAAAGAAGTTACTAGGGAGAAAAAAATTTACTTGAAGGAAAAATCTCCATTTTCAATTTCGTAGTTGTAGGAAGATGCTGGAAAAAGTTTAACTTTTGAAATTTTCGAAAATCCAGAGTTAACCCTGAAAATGGGACTTATGCGACCTTTATAACTGCATTTTACTCTATTCTTACAAGAAATTTAAAGAAAAAATTTGGAGCAGTTTTAGAAAATTTTTAAAATGCTCTAGAGTATCTAAAGTAACCCCAAATTTTAGGGAATGTTTTTCAACATCACAAAACTCGAGCCAGATGAACAGGGTTTCTTTAATTGGGAAAAATTATATGTACAGTTTAGGCACTAGTGATGTTTACAGAAGCACGGATTGATGGACAGACAGATGGAAGAACATCTTGAAGGAAAAAAAAAAAACAACAATTTTTCAGTATCAGGGGACCCTAAAACGTATATTGCCGTTGAAATCTCAAAATCAGATTTTCCACAGCATTACATAACTTTCTCTATTCCACGCTTAATACTCCATTTATATTTACGATACAGAAAGTAAAAGCAACAGAATAACATTGTCTTATTTACGGATATTAAAAAAAAATAAACAAATGGCTTAAAGACAAAATTAAGAGCAACAATGGTTATAAATTGAGTAAGAAATTGAAAATAGTAAAAATCACAAAGGTAAAATTGATACTAAAAACAATGAAAATGTGTGTGAAATAGAATGCCATGATTCTGACACAAAATACATAGGGCAAAAAAGGAAACTACAAAAAGGATAAATGAGCATGAGAAATATATCAAAGAAATAATAAATCAAAAGAACTCCATTATAAAACATACAATTAAAGAACATAAAATAAATTTTGACGGTGTAAAATAATAGACAAAGAAAAAAAGAGGTGCCAAGAATAATTTCTGAAGCAGTAAAGATTATATTAAAGAAAACTATGAATCTGATAATTGATACTAACCAAATGACAACTAAATACGATACCGTAATTTATGTTCTAAGACGGACCAAACATAAAAGTTCTTATAAAGCATGAAATTATAAAAACTTCGTGAATTGACTGCCAATCCTTCTCCTCCCAGTAAGACGCCAGACATGACCTCTTTCAGTATACAACATGAAGTGATTAAAAGGAACAGCTTTGTTCAAATTCGATAAAAAAATTATACAAAGGTGAGCTTGACAGTTATATTTTGTACTAAACAAATTAAAATACATAATTGAAAAATAAGAAAAGTGTTATGTTATATAGGTTTGTAATTGTTTTACAAATTTTTAATTATAAAAAGACAATTTTCTAATAAAATTTAGTGATAAATTAATGTTTTTAAAAGTATTTTAGATAAATTAAATATGTAATATGAATATAAATGTAATTTTAATGTAATATTTTGTAATGGAATGGAATGTACTGTTTTAGCAATGTTAATCGATTTTTAGCATACACCTGATGATGGGGTAAAAGTGTGGTCCCGAAAAGTGGAAAATCTATATAAATAAAAATGAATCGCTGAAATGTATGTAAGTGCATAACTTTCGGATGACTGCACCACATTGGATAATTTTTGTTTTTTTTTCTTGTATTTGTTACTGTTAGGACAAGATCTGTATAAAAGAAAATTTTTAAAAATATAATATGAAAAGTGAGTGAGTGAATGAGAGATGACTGTGATAGATCTTCAATATATTAACAAATTATAAAAAGAGGAAAAGGGAGAGGTGAAGAGAGATAAGAAAGGGAAGAAAAGAGATAGGGGAAAAGTGAGAAAGATGCGAAAGAGAGGGAGAGGGAGAGAGAGAGAGAGAGAGAGAGAGAGAGAGAGAGAGAGAGAGAGGAGAGAGAGAGGGGAAAGAAAAAAAAAAGAGAAAAATTAAGACGGCAAAAGAGAGGAGAGAAAAGAGGGGGGGGAATGGAGGGGAGGAGAAAAGGAAAGAATGGAAAAAAGGAAAAAGAGGGAGGGAAGGAGAGGAAAAAAGTAGGATGGGAAAATATAGGAAGAAAAGACAGGAAAAAAGAGGAAAAAAAGAGAGAGAAAAAGAGGAAAAAAGAGAGAGAAAAAGAGGAAAAAAGAGAGAAAAAGAGGAAAAAAGAGAGAAAAAGAGGAAAAAGAGAGGAAAGAGGAAAAGAGAGAGAGAGAAAAAGAGGGAAAAAAAGAGTGGGCAGGACCAAAGACTGCTGCATTTTGTTAGTTTCGAGAGAGAGAGAGAGAGAGAGAGAGAGAGAGAGAGAGAGAGAGAGAGAGAGAGTGAGTGAGAGAGTGAGGAGAGGGGTGAGGAGAGATAGAGAGGGTGAGAGAGAGGAGTGAGAGAGACAGAGAGAGCAGAGAGAGAGAGCAGAGCGAGCGTGTGTGCGCTGTCTTTTTCAAATTGTGTATGCGAAAATGTTCTAATTCTGTAATTAATGTCCTTTTTCAAAAACTATTGTTCACAATTTACTAAATTTGCAAATACATTCATTTTAGTATTGGCAATAACAATGATAATAACAATAATAATAATAATAATAATAATAATAATAATAATTTTAAAAAATAGGCAATAAGAAATAATTCAGGCAAAAGTATAATTGAGAAAATACTAATTTTTTTTTCAAATAAAAAAGTAAAAATTATAACAATGGCTGTTTTAAGTGATAATTTTTTAAAAATTTTTTTTGTTAAGTTTAGAAATTCGTTTGAAGTTGTACAAAAGGAAACTACTCATTTTTATGTCATTATTTTGCATTTTTTGTCGATTGCAACTTATAAGTCCTTTTTGACCTTTTTCCGTCACTTTTAATGCATTTTTTGCTGATTTTATCAATTTTAATGGTAGTTGCTTCAAAAATATTTACAAGATGCAATAAATGTTCTTCACAGAATTACTCAGAAGCCTATTCGATTTGTTGCTCAGAAATTGTTTTAAAAGCCATTGTGAATATGTAATTCTTGTAGGCGTATAACAGGGCCATGGCCAGTTTGGCCAATTTCTGGATAACTAAAGACAGAAATTCCTGGTAAAAGAGCAGTTCAAGCTAAAAGTTTGCATGCTGACCTCACTCAAACTAATGGAAGAAGCCTCGATTGCATCAGTAATGTATGCAACAGCTTCAGTTGTTCATCTAAACTGGTTTCGATAAGATTTTTACGTCATTTTTCTTCGATTTTAGGGCTTTTTAAAGCATTTTATTGATTATATTTGGCGATGTTTTAGGTTGTGAAAATTCACCTAGTGATAATTATAAACGAAATGAAACACAGAAGTTTTTGGTGAACTAAGAATAGGATGATGGGGCAGATCTTGTACAGATATACAGGGTAGAATATTGATACAAGAAGCACAAGTACTATAAAAGTATTTAATCCTCCTGATAAAATAAAGGAACTGCAGCAAAATAATCAGACATTATTTATCTTTAACAAGTATGCTATTAACACTGAAACAAAACAAAGCATCTGGAGCACATAACATCCCAGCAGGATTGATTAACAAGGTGACCAACGATCTGACTTTTTGGAATTCAAGGTTTTTTCTCGGTTTTCCAGGTCTGAGAATATAAATTTTCCAGGTTCTCTTTGCACATTCAACATGCTTTTACCTTCTACCGCATACGCTGTACAGAGAAAGTTATGTAATACTGTGGAAAAAGCGAAGAATTTTTGGCAGAAAAATTCTTAATACAAGGCCCTGGTAACGAAAAAGTGGATCAATCCAGTTGCTAAATTTAAAAAAGAAATCCTCTAATATGTGGTGTGGCCAGAATCCATGTTTTGTGGGTTCTTGATACTGAAATCTCGGTTAACGGAAAAAAGTCTGTCCGTCTGACAGAGAACAACGCTAGCGGGTAAACTGTTCAGCTAATTCTCGATGGCCCTTAAATTTGACACTGATATTTTAATTTTGGGGGTACTTTATAGAATCCTCTGGGACATTTTCAAAATTTTCAAAGCAGTGGCTCCATTGTTTTTGTTTAAATTTTGTTGTTGGATAGTGTTAAGGTCGTTTAAGAGAATAGTGCAGGTCTCATGTTCGTTGAAAACCCTGACATTCAGAAAATTGCAAAAGTTCAACATTTTTCGACGTCTTCCTACAACTACAATTATAAAGATATTTTTCCCTTCATGAAATATGTTCCTCAAAGATTTCACATACGATTTTCTGAAAATTTGAGTATTTTCGTGTAATTTTGTGTAAATTTAGGCAATTTTTAATTTTGTTTAAACAATTTTTTTCTCAAAGATGGATCAACAATTTTTATTCAACTTTCACCTCGAATTATGGCGTTTAAGTTGCCGTCTCACGTTCGATGAAAATTTTGATTTTTCAAAGTTGCAAAAATTTTTTTTCGCCATCTTCCTGCAACTACAATTATTAAGATATTTTTTCTTTCTTAGAGACATGTGTTTATCAAAAACAGATGTTTAAATAATGTCATGTTCAATTTTTCGAAAAAATGAGAAATTGTGTGTCAAACATTAACTTTTTTTTACACAATTTTCCTTAAAAAAAAATAAAAAAGGCACGATTTGTTTTGATTAAATTTGGACCTTTGATAGCGTAAAGGACGCTTAAGAGAATGGTGCAGGTCTCACGTTGGTTGATTTCTCTTTTTTTAACTGAAAAAAAAAAAAAAAAGAAAAAAAGAAGAACAAGAAGAAGAAGAAGAACAAGAAGAACAAGGAGAAGAAGAAGAAGAAGAAGAAGAAGAAGAAGAAGAAGAAGAAGAAGCAATTGTGAAGGTACAATTTTAAAATTTAGTACAAGTTCTTCAAATTACTTCAAATGAAGTTGGTCGTAAACTCACTAGATTCCTGTTAAAAAGAGCTTCAAATTTCGCATTTACAGAAATGTTTAATCACCAATTTCTTAAAATCGGCTTCAAATTTTTAATGATAATTTCTATTTAGGACAAGGTTATTCCTTGAAGTAATATTTCGGTTCTATTACTAAGAAACCCAAAAAATTGAGAAATTGTTCAAAAAAATTACTTTGGGCGACAGTAAATAGCAAACAAAGAAGATCAGGTAAGACCTTGAAATCAGTCCACGCCAAGGGAATTGGAAAATTTTACTACGAGAAAGTCTGTGCCATTGAGTAGCACCTCTAGTTTAAATGAAATATGTTCATCAAAAACAGATCTTCAAAAAAGATCATGTTGAATTTTTCGAAATATGAGTATTTTGTTTATAATTTGGCGACAAACATAGTCGCCCACACCGAATTTACTGTGCTTCGTGAAAATAATTTAAGAGGTTTTGGAAGCTATATCTGTTCTTATAAAAGAAAGTAGATTGATGAAAATTAATTTCGAACTAACAAATTACTTCTTTACTTCAAGAAATTTTGATCGCTGATTATTGTATGTTTTATTTGTACAAGTTTGAAATTTACTCCTGTTCCTGGCTATCGAAATAAATGCTAGTATTCACCATAGGTGCTTTGTTTGAATTGGTTGGATTTGGATTATATTAACACTATTTCTTATACTTTACATGAAAGAATAATTGAATAAATTGAGTACCAGAAATTTGTACCAACATTCTAACTTTAATTTCATATTATTACCTGCGCTGCCTTGGGGAACAATACAGCAACAGCAATACGGTCTACTCGGATTTTCTGGTGCGCAACCTCATCAAGATCTCCACATGTTCATTTTCTTCGTGCTCCTTGTCAATTCGGACACTGTCACTCTTAATCTCCGTGTAGGCTACAAGCAAAGACATATTCGACTGCACTCTTCTACAAAATAAGTTAAAATTCCCGTTGAATATGATAGATGTAATAACTCGGTCAATTTGATAGAAAAAATAGCAAAGAGGTACCACCGATGTCATCAAAGAATAGGCGCGACACTAATCGAAACTCAAATTTACATGTATTTTAGTAGTGTTAATAAATAATTTAAAAAAATGCTAATTGAAAGTCAGCTATTGAGTTTCCGGTGAGACATTTATTCCGCAAATATCATGTGCAATCCACAGGCAACCATATAGGTGCAATGGGGTGCTAGGTACTCTACCCTTGTTGCACCTATATAAGCGGCAGTGTTTGAAGTTGTGTTATGTGCGAATCAAGAATTTCGCAATCCTCAAGAAAACTTGTGACACTTCTCATACACACTTCGATTTTAACACTCGTCATTATCATGTACTGAGCTGAATTCTGCACTTTACTGAATACAACGCTGTATGTGAATTTGGGCTAAATGTAGGGGGGGGGGGGATCTGTAAATTACATAAAATCACGGTCTTCAAATCAAATTCCCAGATTTTCCGGTTCTTCCAGGCATTTTCAAGAAGAAGAAGGAATCCAGAATTAGTGGAATGAAAGATTGCCCATTAAAAAAAGGAAGGAAAAAAGGAAAAATTCCCAAGAAAGATGAGAAAAGAGAATGCAAGAATTACAGAACAATTGCATTGTTAAACGTAACACACAAATTTTTGCAATTCTGCTAAACAAAAGATTAGTTGAAATAGTGGAAGATAAACTTAGTGATCTGGATTTAGGAAAAATAGGTCAACCATGATAATATATTTATAACCAGACAAATATTTCAGAAATGCCACGAGCACAATATTGAAATACATAATATGTCCTTAGCATGTAGGGCACTGAGCATTTGATTCGGTCCTTCAGAGCAAAATCTGAGAAAGCCTCGAACAGTACAAAATACCCTTCAAACTGACGAAACTGATTCAACTAACCTTATCAGAAACAAAAGCTAAGTAAAGATAAAAATCAGATGAGCAAAGTCTTTGACATAAAATTTGGAGTCAAACAAGGTAATCCATTATCGGCAACTCTTTTTAACATTACACTAGACATTATTTTAAAAGCCATAGATGTAAAAGGTTCTATAAAATCTAGATTGAAAGAAAGCATAGCATATCCACATGTTTTATTAACACTAAGTTCAAAGAAAGCATTAGAAGAAATCTTTAAACACCTGAAAGAACAATCAGCAAAGTTTGATTCAGCAATAATGAAAAAAAATACCAGGAAATAAACTCCTTCACATATCTTGCTAAAAAGAGATAACTGAAAGAATTGCTGCAGGGAACAGGGTTACTTTGCCAATAAAGATCTATTCAGAAGTAAGCTACTCTCAAAAAGTGCAAAACTTTGACTTTATAATGTCGCAGTAAGACATATGCAGCAGAGACCTGGATCCTGAAGGAAAATGACATTAGAAGACTAAATGTATTCGAAAGAAAAATAAAGAGAAAGATCTTTGGTCCAATAAAAGTTGTGGGGGCGACCTCTAGAGGATAAGGTATAATCATGAAATTGAAGCCATCATAAAATCTAAAAACATTGTAAATCAAATTATCTCACATCGGCTTGGCTGGTTTGGACCCCTATGTCGAATGCACGAAGAAAGAATGGTCAAGAAGATTTATAATTGGCACCCGACTGCAGTAAGAAAGAAAGGGAAAGCGAAAATGAGATGGAAAGATGATGTTATGAAGGCATTAAGAGACTAGGGATTAGGAATTGGCATGAAGTGGTTCAAGATAGAGGAAAATGGAAGGCAGTTGTGGAGCAGGCCAAGACATTCAAAAGAATGTTGTAGCGCTTAGAAAAAGAAGATCTATCTTCAAGCGTGCAAAATATAATTTTCTAGTAAAGCATTTTCTAAAAATGGTACATCAATAACAGCAAATGAAACATGGGCAGTATACATGGTACCCTCTCCCCTTAAGCTAGCATGAGACTTGTCATATTATGAAACACACAACCAAGCACATGGTCGATAATGGAAGGGTTCTGATGAAACTCTCCTTTTGGGTTCATTTAGAGACAATGAATATTGCTATGGTTTCCCTGAAACAGGGCACAGCCTTTTTTCTCAGGTATACGGAGAGAGTCATGTAAACACAAGTACGCTCGAAACACAAGCGTGGTTCTGGGAAGTTGGTGACTATGGATAGCCTTACAAAAACAGTGTTGTTAGATCCACCAACTCAATAAAAAAACATACAGTTACTGAAGAAGTGTACATTTACGTTGTTACACTCAGAATTATTTAGAAGTTGAAAATGCACTTTATAGAATAAATAAATTTTTAAAAAAAGAGAGGGGAGAGAGGGGAGAGGAGAGGAGAGAGCGAGAGAGGAGAGGAGAGGAGAGGAGAGGAGAGGAGAGAGAGAGAGTGAGAGAGAGTTAAGAATGTGATATGTTTCAGGAAGAAGGTCTCCCAAACTCCTTCTCATGGTGAGTCAACTGAAGATTTCACAATAAAGTGAGCACTGTTAAAACCTCTGAATGCCACAAATATATGGGACAGTGACAATGATGAATAAACATGTACAGCTGCTCCTGGTAGGATGTCCTCATCCTACCATAACAACTGATAGTAAAAGGAACTACTTAGTTGATCTCCTACTGTTCCACATTTAAGACTAACCTTCAGTTTAATCTCTTTGAGAAATGCTGATCAGCACAAGAAAACTAAAACACAAACAGTATTCAGTAAAAAAGGAACTGACAGAAACTATGAAAATTAAAAGGACTTGAAGAGAAAATATTTCGTTAAAAAGGACAAAGAAAACATGTTGAGAAAATGTTGTTCAAGTGTTTCTGAAAAAGCAGAACTTTGAGCTCATTTTCACAACAAGTAATGTTTCGAGAAACCTTATAAGACATCATTTGAAGCACTTGTACTCACAAAAGAAATAACATACACATCGCTGGTAATATAAATATTAATACTATGTTAAAAAAAAAGTAAACTTTGAAAAAGAAAATAATACACCAAACTGGGGTTTATGACACATAATTCAGTGCATACAGCACCCTCCTAACAAAAAGTAAAAAAAGATTAAAAAAAAAAAGAAAAAGAAAGAAAAAAATCAACTGTCATGTAACACTGCCCAAACTACAAATTTTTTAGTTTCCTAAAGGTAGAACACAACATAACTTTTAGAAGGTTATAGAAGAATAAAACCTTATCCTTCATGCACATTTTTGTTGAAAAATTTGGAACAGTTTTTCAGAAAGTGTGTTTTAAGCGTTTCTCAAAACGCTAAATTTGAAGCTCTTTTTCACAGAAAACTTTTGAGTATTCGAGAAACTTCAATGGCAATAATCTGAAGCACTACTCACAATTGCAATAATGTATCCAAATCATTGGTAAACAAACATTAACGGAGTGAGAGATATTGTAATAAAAATACATTTGTATAATTGTTTTATACATTTGTAACACATCAGAATACATCAAGTAGCAGTTACGTCATGTTATTATTAAATTCATTTAGCACAATCCATTAAAAAACTGTAAAGAAACAAAATTATAGCAGGTTTAGTTCAAAATTCAAAATTTATTGCTTATTTATCCTTGAAAATAGATTTTACTACATGGGAGTTTTTTCTCCCTTTCAAAATTCAAAATTTAAGTAGTATATGACTTAGTGTAGGATCACAGAATTTTGAAAATGTGCACACAATTCACTTTTCCCCATAGCACGTCATACGCAGTTTTTAACTGTTTTTTGGCGTAAAATAAATAAATAAATAAATAAAAAAAAACAGTGTTTGAGGGTTTCTGAAAATGCAGAATTTCAACACCAAAAAATATTTGAACTTTTGCAATTTTCGAGAAGGGAAAAAAAAGAGAGACCTACATCATTCCCTTAAGTAGCCTTTAAGTTTTACAAGGACCATGTTTAATGAAAAAAAACTTCGAGCCTTTTTGAAAAAGTTTTGAAAAATGTTGGAGCTTCATATTAAGTACACCGAAAACAAAAATATTCATTTCAAGACTCGAGGATATTAAATCAATAGGGAATTATAAATTTGGGAGAAAATTGATTGAACAGTTTAGGCGTTAAATTTTACTACAGATGGAAGGACAAAACATGTTTTATCATTAATCAATTTCTCAGTATCAAGGACCCACAAAACACATATTCGGACTACAGGTCTAAGAGGAAGTAATTTACTATACATAGGAACAAGATTTATCCACATTTTCGTGATTAAGGTCTTGCAATAAACATTTTTCTGTCAAAAATTCTCAGTCATAAGTGCGAAAATGTGCAAAAACACTAAATTAGATTTCTTTTGCTAAAAAATGTTCTCTTGAAAAGTTCCAAAAATGGGACTCATCATCTTCATTTCTTCGACCCTTAAATTTTTCCATATTTAGAGAGAATTTTTTGTGATGATTAGCACTACAAACATTAGTTAACATACCTGAGATCAGGAACACTTGTCCATTACCAGATGCAGTCCCACCACCCATTTGACTTGACAAGGTTTCTTTACTTTTAATCAGCAACTGATTTTTTGCTCCCGAAATCACTGCATATACACAGGGTTGGACTTTAAGATACAGGGCCCCTAGGAAAACAATGAATTAAAGATTAACTAGGAGCTGAAATAGGAACAAATAAGGGAAAATTACAATAATAGGCATCAGAAGCTAAAACAGGCGAAAGTCTAATGCAACAATTGTAACAATAATAAAAAGGCATTTTGTCAAACATTCCGGTT
Source organism: Teleogryllus oceanicus (assembly GCA_964035755.1). NCBI lineage: Eukaryota > Metazoa > Arthropoda > Insecta > Orthoptera > Gryllidae > Teleogryllus > Teleogryllus oceanicus. Next base: position 81,668,110 of record CAXIVR010000010.1, on the reverse strand, counting down.
CTATTGATTACCCATATGAGGCCCCCTGAGATTTAGGAACCCTGGGCAGACTCCTTGTTTATCTACGCAAATGTCTACCCATGCCCAAAAATTCAACATTCCACAGTTATTCCTGGATGTATCATCATTACCTTGAGGTATTCCTTGTTCTTGGGATGGTGTCTTTACTGATTTTGGCCTCAGTTTACGCAATGCACTATTTCCCTTTCAAGGAAACAAGAGAATGTGTGTCTGCAGAGTCAGCGTTGCCATCTAAATGGTGAACAATCTTCTGAGAATTATTTTCAGAGATATTCTTTTGGCTAGCATTAACGCCTGAAACTTCACCGGCGACTTGATTCTTCGCAGAAGGATCTTAGAATAAAATTGAAAAGCAGAAGCATAAGATGACATCAAAATCAAATTTTGAACATTTCCCTCACACTAGTTATTTTTTTATGAACTGTTGCCATATTGTTACAATGGGCACATAGGGAACCCTCTCTATCTCTCTCTCTTTTTTTTGGTGTGTGTGTGTGTGTGTGTGTGTGTGTGTGTGGGTGTCATTGTCAATGCAACGCGTCTCTGAACCCTTGTTGGGCATTCAGCACTTTTTTCTGGAGTAATCCTCCATTACTGTGTAATTATTATACTGAATAATTACTATAATTGTCAAGTCTTGTCACGTCGCAGTCAGTCAGCGCCTTTTATCCCTTTGGCCAGGGGCTCGATGCCGTTAGATCCCGGGGTTCCTAGCCAGTCACCCAACCAGGAACCCGCGAGTCTTGACTTCGCTTAACCTTTGTGACTTCACGGAGCGTAGTAAACAAATTTGGCAAGCGCCACCGGCAAACTTAATTCATTATATTGTATGAGAATTAAAATACAGTAAAATTAGCCTTTTTTGTTATGCCAATTATAAAATCAATTATTTGGGTTTGAATATGTACCCTACATTTTTTATTTTGAAATTTTTGAACACTCATACTTCAGTTTCTTTCAAATTACTTTAGAACATGCCTATAAAAATTTTGTTGAGATCGGAGCATTCGAACCCATGCAGACTTGAGCATGAACTTGCTTGACAGACAAGTCCAGATCTACTACCCAGTGCTAAGTCAGGCCCGAGCCTAACAATAAATGGTTTTTAATCGATTGTGTCACTAGTGTTAACAGGTCGCTAATTTAACAATTTCATACCTTAGTGGCATATGCAGTGCCAGGAAATATGTATTTTTAAGATTTTTAATTAATAAGAGATATTATGAATATAAAACACCAAATAACTGGACATAACTTACCATCAAATAAACAAGTGCTTCAAGTTTTATTTAGTAATGTATGGGAAGTAAAATTAACAGTTAGTGCAAGTGCTAGTGCTAGAGTTGTGATTCGTGGAGTGCATGATATTTTGGGAGAAAGCAAGAATTCAGACAAGAATTATTCAGCATTGTTTGCAAAAACATATTAACTTCTATTTGGAGTAGAGAAAATTACAACAACAACAACAACAACAACAAAAAAACACACACACACACACAAACTAGTGTGATGGTATTTTCAAGCATCGTGGAGAGTTAAGAAACAATTTGGACAATTTATTTGATATTGCACATGCAAATGCTTTACAAATGATTATGTTGGAAAAAGATGAGATGTTTTTACTTCGGCAGACGGAGATAGGATGTAAAAGCATCATCTGAAGATTCAGATAAAGAACTTCCAAGTTCGAATGAAATCAACGTTGATGAATTTTTAGGGAGTCTTCTTCAGTACATCAGTACAGAATGCTACAAAGCCAAAATCTTTCATTACATCTAAACTTAACGGCTGCTTTAGATAAATGCTAGCTGAGAGTAAGAGATTTTGTATACATCCTTCAGGTGACAGCATAGCACTTGGCCCCAATACCCCCCAAGAAATCTCTATTAATAAATTTTCTATTCTTTGAATCAGACACAAGAAGAGAAGAAAATGTTACGAAACAATTAAATCTGCTTTTAAGAGTGATATATCTGAAATTCTTACTTTTCATTGGGATGGTAAACTGTTGCCTACATGAAATATCAGGGACCCAAAAGAAAAAAGACTTCCAATTGTTGTTACATTCTCAGTCCGAAAGAAATTTAGTTAAAACATGTGGTATTTATTACAAGAATTGTCAGTCCTATCACTCTTTGATGATGAAATAGACATACCAATCTAATGTACTGGTCTCTTGCTGTCTACCACAGGAGATGTTGTTGGGGAGCATGAAAATAAATAATCAGAAATCTTTGAGAGGTTGAAGTAAGCAGACCTCAGAAGATCCATGAAGCTATAGAATATGGTATGTGGATAGTTTCTAAATTTCTGTAAGTACTGGATGTACTGGAGTATAAATAACGAAAGAGTGTTGTTCTGAAAAAGATTTAACTTATCGGGAAAAGTTGACTGGCTTATGGGGAACCTATAGTTGACTTATGGGGAAGAGTCAGCTTGCCCACATCTGACCTTGGCATTGCTGACAGTTGCGATGCTAGTCCAGTGGTAAAACTGGTGGCAGCAGCAGAACATGCCTATAGAACAATTTTTCTAAGGATGAGCCAAAGTGACAGCTAGTGCTGGCAACATAACTGAAGGTCCTGTATTCGTTGTGCCCTCGAGCCCATTAGATTCCCTTCCTGCATTCGTTTGTTTGCAGTTGGCTAACTTGTAAATGGCTTCGACACTTCCTTTTGTGATGTCCTCGTCCAACGAAAATATAGGGCACCTCGAGAATTAGTTGAAATTAGGAAGTGAAGTGTTATGTGCTCTTCTGTAAAAATTGTTTTTTCTATTAACATTACATTGCACTTACTTTTGTGTGATAAATATTATGTTTATTTAAAACCATGATGTGTACTGGTGTATGTGTTTCTATCTATTGTGCTGTTGTGTGGCGAGCTGTAATTGAGAGCTTTCTATTTACATTCGTGGCAGTTTTCTTTTACTAATTGTGAGAGCATGTCAAGAGATTTTCCACATATGAAATTAAATTTAAATATTTCCCGGCCTCGTGCACATGCATATACATCAGCAAAACTCTGGTTTTTGCATAGGGATGTTTTCACAGCAGGCATAACCTAACACTTTACGAAGAGGCGTGGCTGAACAGCTGTTGCGGGGGAAGGATAGTTCTCTGAATTACAAGTGATGTTCACTTGTTACATGAACTGTCACTTTGGTTCATCTTTAGGAAAATCCTCATATATGTACATACAGTAGACTGACCCTGAGAAATTTTGACTTTTGAATTTTCTGGAAGAAAGTTGTGGTATGTGACCAGAACGTTTGATTGGTGTGTCATGAGGCAATCAGATATCAAAGACTCAAAGACTTTTTATTCAAACCGAAATTACAAGCATCTTAAAATTGTTAAAATTATCAAAAAACTGAAAATTTTGAAAAGGTCAGTCATCAGATTTCAAAAATGTTAATCTGGTTATGGTAATTATTTAAATAATTTTAACAGCTAGGATCATTAAATAAACTGAAGATGTCAAAGGAAATTTTAATGAAAGCGGCTATTGCAGGTAGTTCAGTTATTGAAAGAGAAATTCAAATCAACACCTGAAAAATTAAGACAACTCTTTCATTCAATATGTAAAACATCCGATAAATCAAGGACAGATTTAGCGTAAGTTTTAAAAGTTAATTTAGATGTCCACAGTGAATAAATTCCACAGGGATAAATTCCTTAAATAATTTAAAAGATCTTCTAGTCACGGAACAAATTAAGAGATGTGTACCCGTTGTTGTCAAAGAACAAATAATATAGAAATAGGTAACATTCATTTAAAAAAAATATAAAAAAAAAAAAAAAAATAAAATAAAATAAAAAGTGAAGGCTTCGGAAAAGTTTGACATTGTAAGAAATAATTTTAAGTTTATAACGTGTGATGTATATCTGAAAGAACAGCTTAATAGGTGCAATAATTCACAGAAAGACATTGAAAAGCATGTACGTAGTTCAGATAAAAAGATGCATGCTCATAAGAAGGTAAAGTTACAACTGAGGATTTTGAAAGTGAAAAGATATCCAATGTTATTATTGTAAAGGTTTTGGACATATTAAGTAAGCCTCACTGCCCAGAATTAAGTAAAGTTAAACCTAAACTATTAGCATTCGTAGAATCAGCACAAAATGGTCAGGAAATTAGTGAAGTAAATCCTTATTTATTTAAAGGAAAAGTATTTGATCACGATATCAATATTTTAAGAGACACAGGATCAGACATTGACTTAGTTCCTAGGAAGTATGTCTCTCAAGAATGTTATACTGGGGAAAACGTATGGATACTGTGATAAGCCAAGAACCCTGGGTTTAGTTTTAATGGTAGAATCAGCATCCAACAGCAACGTTTGCAAAGTCAGAAGTCAAAGAATACACGTTGTTAGGACAACCCATCAACAAAGTTTAATATTCTACGCTCGGTGTCATACCGCTGCGCAGATGGACATGGCCCATGAACACATGTTATGAAAAATGTTTGGAGTTGGCATTGGACAGCCGTGATCTTTTAGAAAGATGCAAGGGATCATTCTTGAGAAAATTATTGAAGCAAATGCATGTAAGCAGTTGATGAGGTGTGGACGGATTTTCAGCATAGACTGGGATTTGCTTAAGTGATAGTGAGGCGGGAAGTGATCAGTAGTTTAAGGTTTGAGAGCTTGTTATTGTTTAAGTAGTATTAAATTGTAATTGTAAATTCTATTAATGTAGTAGCTGGTAGTTTAAATTAAAATAGACTTTGTGTTTCAAGGAGAAGCACATTAGGGTAGCTCCATAGATGGAGAATTTTTTATAAGCAGCTGAATGTAGTCAGTTGCAAATAGGTGTTTCATACAAAACACAGATAGGGATAGTCGCGACCGCATATTAATTTTGTGGGAAATATTAAGTCCTATTAATAGAAAATTGTTGAGGACATTTGGAACATTTTTAATTTAGGCAAGAACGCAAGGATTGGTGTAAAAAGGATTCCATGGACTAAATAGCGAATACGAATGGTGTCTAATTAAAAAAACCCGGTTTTAAGTTCTAAAAGGTAATTCTAAAAGCCATCAATCCAATAATTGGTTTCAATCAATAGAATTTCCAGGAATCGTGATTCTATAAAGAATTACACGTCCACATGCAACAGGTAAGGAGTAATATGTTGTATGTCGAACCCATGATTAAATTGGCAGTAAATTTAATAATTTAAAACTTTGTCTTCAATTGCAGAAATCAGACTACAATGACCTTTTGGATTTTTATATACTAAAGTGGCAGTAGTATCAAATGATTTAGACTTCAATAAATACTTATTAGGTAATCAGTGCCAAATTACTTAATATGGAATTTGATATTTATTTAGAAAGAGAAGTAAAGACCACAAACATGATCAAACAGGAAAACGTTACGAAAGTTAACGTAGATGAAAGCAAAGAGAATTACGGGAAGAATTAGATTTACATGAAATAAAAGTTGAAATACATCACGAATCAATGATAGAAGAACAGGAGAAAGATTTAGATTTAAATGAAATAAAAGTTAATTTGAATCATTGAAAAACAATGTTTTTAACATGAAACAAGATTTATTGATGTTTGAAAATCCTAATATGGGAATTGAAATTTTAGTAGTCCATGTAGGCGTAACAAAAATTAAAAGAATTTAAATCAATATTTCTTTTTGCCGGGATACTACAAAGGCAATGAAAATTTTGTCAAAACATGCGATACATTTCAAAGACTATGCTACGGAGGAGAAATCAGACACAGTAAGCTCCAAACTATTCTAAAAATTAGCAGTTTTCAAATGTATTTGTATTGATACATGCGGGCACTATAGCATTACTCTGACTGAAAATAAATGTAGGTATTCTGACAGAAGTTTGTGTGTCAACAAAATTTCCTGAGACTATACCAGTTCCCAACATAAAATCTAAAACTATTGTACATACGTTATTGGACTTATTGAGTAGGATAGGATTTCTCGACGAAGTTAAGAGCAATTAGCGTACATCATTCGCAAGCGAATTGTTAGTAACATTTTTAAGGACTTAGGAATGATATTATATTATTTAAAGTATCTGCCTAATATTTCAGAAACATTAAGGACTTTTAACATCCGTGACCAAAAGTAAAGAAAGGAAAGGAAAATAATTTGGAATGAAAATTGCAAAAATATTTTGAATAAAATAAAGAAAATGTTAACAACTGTTAACAAAATGTTAACATCTTCTAATTTTGGTAAAGGAGTAATTCTTTGCCACGAAGATGAAAAGGGAGTAGAGCATCCCATTTTATATCTTGGCAGACAAATAAATTGGGGCAAAATTTTGCTGTCATTGACAAGAAATGTTTGGAAATATACTGGGGAATATCTAATTATTTAGACGGGATGATTCCTTTCAAATTGTTATGGATCATAAGCCTTTGGTTTATTTAAGAAGTAAAAGATGTGTTAATTCCAGAATAACCAGGTGGATTTTTAGTATCCAAAGTTATAACATTGAAGTACTTCCTAGAAAAAGTAAGAAACACACAAATGATGTTTATTTTTAAAGCAAAGCTCTGCAAGAGTAAAATAGTTTCTTTAACAGAACAGGAATCTGGAGTCTGAATAAGTCAAAAAGTATTATAAATAGAGTAAATAATTCAAATAATACATCTCCTAATTCAATTTTACCTCCATTTCAGTGACAGCAATAGCAGACTTTGTGCCAATCAAAAGCACTTATCTGTTCTCTTGCCTGAAGGTGGACATTGGTTTTATTGAAGAACGTCCTTCAACCTGGACAAGCAAGTCTTTTAAATAGTTAGAAGATCAAAGGATAGTTGTATAGTTGAAAGCTGAGAATAATTGTGCTGAAATGGCTGTTAATTTAATAGTTAAGTATGCTCTATGTGCTCATTATAGTTATATAGCAACACCACGTTTCTCATACATTTACCTCCCAAGCTCCAATCAATCCCAAGTCAATCCATATACTGCAATATTCTCTGTTATAAACAAACACTATACTTCAAGATTTTCATGGACTACTGACTAGATGAATAACGAAAGCAATTAGTGTTGTGTTTTGTTTAAGAACATCGTTCACTATACCCATATTGCAAGAAAACACCCAAAAAAGTGCCCACTAGTATACTAGTAACAACCATAACACAATCTAAAATATGAAAAGGAATTAAAATTTAATATAAAATTATATATTAAATAAGTATCAGTAGTTTTCCACTGACATAAAGGACAAAACCAGTCATCCCTAACATTCAAATTTCACGCTCAAGTTGGCATGGGTTAATACCAACCTAATGAGATGAAATATAATTTTTGAATAAATTTGACCCAATGGTAAATAGTCAGGGGGAAAAGTCAAAGAAATTAGCAAAAAAATTTGTTTTTACAATATAAGGGATACCCTAATATACTTCCACAAAACATTATAAACATTTAATCCTTGCAAAGCCATCTGGGAAGATTTTACTATGACAGTTTGCTAAATTTTACAATAAGAAGAGTTGTTTGAATTGCTTCTGGTGTGCCTGGAGATACGGCATTACTTTCTGTATCAGCAAATGGCATTTATTTCTTCCAAACGTAATTTTATTTCTTATTATGTTCTCTTTCACTAGTAACAAAATATATGTAGACTTATGATTGACTAATGAATTTACATTCATTGTGATCTGGAATATTATGTACCTTGCTTAATTTTTGTTAGTTTAATGTTTGCCTCGATTTTATAGTTTGTTATTGTGCATTTCAAGAACTTCATTATTTTTATTTGGCATCTGTTGAGAATCCAATAATATATCTCTAGTGATATCATCCTTATCATCTTAATTGCAAAATGGTTTCTGGTTGTCAAAACTACTTGATGTATCAAAACAAAAACCAATTTATCAAGTTTTTTTTTGTGATTTAAACGTTTATTCAATTTATTTATTTATTCATGCTTCAAATTAGGTTTATATCATTACCTAAACACAGGACCGATAGTTTTGAATAAACCTCTACTTCTAGGTTAAGTACGCTCTATGTGCTCATTGTAGTGAAATAGCAACAACACATTTTTCATGCATATACCTACCAAGCTTTATCATCAATCCATATATTGTAATATTCTGTTATAAATAAACACTATTCTTCACAACAGAAGATACATTTACCTCAGAAATTCACAATCGCTGACAAATTCAACAAAAAATAGACCCTGAAGAGCTGTGAATAACATTTGCATTTGCATGCCAAAAAGAAACAAATTCTAGAAATTCACAGAACAAACATATATCTTTCCATTGTTCAAAGATTTAAATAAGTCACAGAAATGCATAGAAAATTCAGTTATTGGTTAAAATGATATTGAAGTGGTATACCCAGGAAATGACATAGCCATGTGGCTACAGTGGGACTTAGAGGTTTAAAAAACTAAAAGAATATATCAAAATGGTTATCGTGTTAATAGGAGAATTTTCCCTTGTTCAAACAAAATTATTAATTACTACATTTATTCTTTTTTTTCATTTTCCAATATTTCAAATATCTAAAAATTATCCGATTTAGTTAAATATATTTAACAATGTTTTTAATGGGTTAAATAATTTAAAATTGCTTTTTCACATTTATGAATTAAAATTCCCGTTTGTTTGAAAATACGTTTGGAGTCCCAATTGTATATGATAACTGTCATCTGAAGCCTTCTTAGATTTAGGACCCCTACCAAGCTGCCAAGTTTATTTAGGCAAAAGCCAGTGCTTACATAGAAATTTTACTCTCCACAGTTATTTCTAAGGGTATGACTGAATCAGCATTACCTTGAGGACTTCCTTGTTCTTGCAGAGGTGTCTGCAGCGCTTTTAGCCTTCGTCTACGCAATGCAGTATTTCCTTTAGAGGAAACAGGGGAATGAGTGTCTACAGGGTCTGTGTTGCCATCTAAATGGTGAGCAATCTTCTGAGAATTATTTTCGGAGCTGTCCTTTTCGCTTGCATTAATTCCTTGAACTTCATCCGTAACTTGTTTCATCGCAGGTGGATCTCGAGGGATGTTTTTAGAAGTACTGCCAGGTACATTTTTCTTTTCCGGGAAAAGAAAAACAACTTGCATAATAAAGTTTTAAAAAATTAGGGAAAACTACAAAATCTACCACTGTTTTACATACAGAAACCTGAGTTAGGCCCTTGACCTGCAGGGACTTCGCGAGAGTCACAAATGCACTGTAGTCACCTTCTGGAACTTGTGTGACCCCAAGGTACATAAAATCAATAACTGCCTTCAGATTTTGAAATGATTCATCGATGAGGGTAACAACTGGATGATCTTCAGTCTCCTCGCAAAAAAGCTTCTACAAAGAACAATGCAGAAGAACGATACACATATTAGGGTTTTTTTTTAGCTTTTTTCTCTAAAACCATGACTTCAAAGACATAAAACACAGATTTCCAGCAGATTGGCTATTGGTAATTATGGTGACAGATTCCAGAACCATCTCACCCCACAGAGGATGCTCTATCAACAACTTTGAAGTATTCTGTGATATTTAAAATAATAATAGTAAAACTGGTTGGTATTATTTAATTTCTAATGAATGTAGAACAGAGAAAGTAATAATTATTAATCTGATAGTAAGAAACTACAAAAAATTCACATACAATACATGTACATTATTTTAGAACACAGGTGACAATGAACGATTAGAAGTCGATATAGAACTTTCAGTGCTACTTAAAATTTCCACTGTGAGACTGTTTCTACATAATTAGAGTATATTGAGCATCAAAAAAGAAAGAAATATTAATTTTACCTATGACATTTAATGTATTAGTTACTATTTGAAAACTCTAACATAGTAAATATGTCTGCAACAAGAAATGTACATGTAGCTTTTGGGGCCAAAGATCCCCCATCTCCATCAGGTTTTCCTTCCAGTTTCCTCAATCCTTTAAGCAAATGCTAAAAATGACCCCTTGTTTTTTTATATCTATCATAATACTTCACTATCTGCACAAGTTTTCTAAAGGTCAGTGGAGAATATAGTTATTCAAATAATGTTCCACGGCAGCAAGTCGCTTCCTTCACGAAAATCATAATGAGGGATAATTTCAAAACTTTGTTCCTGATTTGCATTTGCAAACAGTTATTTCCTAAAATTTTCTCATCAATTCTAGCAAGAAACTCGTTTCCACCTATTTTCATAATTCAACTCATACGGGTTAGGGTTGATCCCAACAATTAAGAAAACAAGCACTGAATACACTTCTCCCCACCGTTTGTCATACACAGTATTTAGGCATTTTTTATCCTCAAATAAATAAGTATATCTTTTAAATGTTATCTCAAAACAGCCAAACTTCGGAATAGTGAATGTTAAAATTTAGATACTGATGTTACTTAGAAGATATATTTGATTTTTCATTCTATTTTCCTGTTCTAAAAGATCTTTTGGGGTATGTTAAGCCTGAGAGTTGCCCCAGTTAAAAGTAAAAAAGAACCAACCAGAAAGAGAATAATTCATTCTAAATACATTTAACTTACATGAAAGAAAGGACTGCATGCTGATAAAACGAGCCTGTGAGTGTCCAGGCTTTGCCCCTCAGCACATACAGTACAGTCAACAAAAGAATTGTTATCTAATAAACTTTTAAATTCAGTAGCAAGTTCATTGGAATGGTCTTCCCAAGACAGAGTCACAACCGACTCATCCATGCTTGAATTGCCCTGAAACATTTCCGAAAACACATTTTCTTAAATCTAGTAATGACTTGGAAAGTATGTAAACAGAAGAAATCTCTCAAGGGAGTTTGTAACGTAATTACCAAGAGATCGTGGGCGTCTGCTTTCAAAACAATGCTTTGTATACTTCGTTAGACGTATTGTTTTAATACATCCTCCTTCACTACTAGTGAATGACCATAGACAAATCTGTGGGTGCTGTGGTGAATCACATCATTGTTATAGAAAGGATGTCTTGAATCGCGTAGAAAAAAATATATATAACAATCTGCCTTCACCGCCGCGTTGGTTTCCGCATCCTTTTTATTGTCTAACTTGGCTGAATTGTAGTTATATTTGTTTTTTTAACGTGGCAGCTGAGGGTAATATCTCCAATATAGAATTCGGCACGTCTTTTTGAGTCATTTTCAGTCCTGCCGCTGGATGCGCTTGATCTACAGCAATGCTTGATGCGGTCACGATCATGCGACATCTTGCGGCAGGACTGAGAATAACTCAAAAAGTGCTGAATTCCATCTTGGACATACTACCCTCACCTGCCACGTTAGAAAATCCCAAGTGTAGTGATCCGATTCGTTCACCCGCGCGGAACCGGGAAACAAACGGACAGAATGAATCTCCTAACCGGAACCATGGTGTAAATGCGCATCTACACAAAGAGAGCCCACCTGCACTACCCTATCCACACGGTGCACAGTGTGTGCGGTGCTTCATATATGTTCTGTAAAACGGATCCAGCTATTTGCGCGGAATTTGGACAGCTTCTTTTATAATCGGTCGAAAGACGAGAAAAAGAAAGAGGATAAGAGAATACTTCAAGCAAGGAAATCACACTATTAAACGTGATTGCCTGTAAGACTTTGATGAAAACTATTGCATTTAATTGTTCCAGCTATATAATTTATTAAATAAATTTCGAAAATTAGCATTATCGTAAAAATAAAAAATAAAAAAAAATTAGGGATAACTAAATATTCTTCTCTTGTCATTGCAACACACTGCACTAGAAATGGAAATAATCAAGTGTTTATTTTTACTAGTTTCAACTATGTAGCGAAATTCACATGTATTGAAAATTAATATTACCTTAAATATACAGGACTTGGCAAAATACTTTAAATTTAGTATGTATTAATAATAAAATTAGCCAAAATACCTTGCAAATAAGTATTTAAATACATACTCATACAAAAAATGTGATGGTCATTAGTCTAGGGATTATATTACAATACTTATTACAGATAGATTGAAATATTATATACCAAATTATTATTTAGTAGCGAAATAGTTTAAAATAATTTAACATTTTAGGATTTGTACTGTTTCATTTTTAATTAAAGAATAGACGATTTATGAAACCAGTAATGAAACGCAAGACGCCCGTAAAACGTAGAACTATGAACATATTACGATATGTTTTTGCAGTGATGGGCAAGTGTTTTAGAAAAAGTTTCCAGAGCTTCTGGACCAACAATGCCAAAGAGAGGATAGTTCAGTGTGAGTTGAACTCTCGCAGCGTACGCATCACCCGTATCAGAGTGATAGGAAATTCGGAATGTTTGCGTAATTAGTTTTGTGAAAGTGTATGCGGGAACGTTATCAATTAGATGAAGTTTAAATTATCTGCGAACAATTTAATGGACTAAATTGCAAAACGGTAATTCGCGTAAGTTAGGACGCGAAAACGATCGGACATTTTATGAAACTTGATGAGTTCGTGCGAGGTGCATCCTACAGTTTTGAACGGGGACTTTGATGGTGATTCATGGATTTCAAGAACTGGTAGCGGCTGATTGGATGGAGTTGGGTACACGAGCTGTGTACCAAAACATTGGTCGACAACGGGCGATGGCAGTGTGTGTCGCCGCATATTAGCAGCACCAGGAAAGTCGCATGAACAAATATACATCTATATTTTCATTTGAAAAGTAACGAGGGGGAATGAACTTTGAAGATTCTGTCGAAGACCAAGTCATGTTGATTAAGTTAAGAGCAATAAGTGATAAAGTCACGACAGAATGCGCATTCCGGTATGAATGTTTACTTTGTTTATGTTTTTAAATGTGAATGAATGGTTTTGTATTTGTTTATGTTTCAAATCCAGGGCATTTATGCCATTGTGTAAAATTTTGCATGCCATAATGCGTAATTTTGCAATTGCCCCGTGGGCAATTGATATAAAAGGGTGTCAAATAGCTGCCTTGACAACTGGTTAATTGAAAGAAAAAGACAAGCTAGCGAGAAAAAGGCAAGCCAGCGGCGCTAGCCGAATTCGTTTACTACGCTCCGTGAAGTCACGAAGGTTAAGCGAATTCGAGACTCGCGGGTTCCTGGTTGGGTGACCGGCCAGGAACCCAGGATCTAACGGCGTCGAGCCCCTGGCCGAAGGGATAAAAGGCACCGACTGACTGCGACGTGACGAGACTTGACAAATATAGTAATTCAGTATAGTAATTACTCAGTAACGGAGGATTACTCCAGAAGAAAGCGCTCAACGCCCAACAAGGGTTAAGAGACGCGTTGCATCAACAACGAAGCAAAAAATTGAAAAACAACAACAAACAAATAAATGAATGAACGCTCACTGCGGTTCATGTATTCCTGGATTATGGGTATTGTTTTATATTTAGCTAGAAACTGACCCAGGCACGAGCTTGCAGGTATCCCGTTTCAATTCCGTATGAATTGATCACAGTAGTCACGCCCAGGTAAGGCTTTATTTGTGTATTCTAGCTGAGGCACGGGCAACAGGTGAGTGAGGATCTTGTTTTGCCAGAGAATGTCAACGAAACCAGGCGCTCAACCAAACGAAGAAGATTCTACGAAGTGTAGGATTATGATAGGAAAATAGTAGGAGCTAGGGCACCATAGTGTTCGAGACCGAGAACGTAAGGAGTGTGCAGATGAATGGAGCAGGTGGGTCGGATACAGAAGAAACCATTACAGGGTGCCCCAACGTGTGGGCGTGCATAACGGGAGTTTATGAGGAAACATTACAGTATGGCTTTCGGATCTTTCTCGATAGTGTCGCTAGAGTCACTTGATCTGCAGCACTGCTTGATACGGTCGCGAAACATGCGACATCTTGCGACAGAACCGAGAAAGACGCAAAATGTGTCATATTGCATCTTGAAGATAATACCCTCAGCTACCACGTAAGAAAACCCAAAGTATGGAGCGCTAAGGCGCAAGATTTGTTTCTGAATAAGACACAAGTTTATCGAGTCCTATGATGATCTTTAACTGTGATATTTATGTTCTTTTGTCTTATTCTCTGTAAAGAAATTGCACACATGGGCGGTTTTCAGTGTAATAATAGTTTATAGAGTCCTAGTTCTGGGCGTGGCGTACATGCAAAGTACATGCTCTCTCCACACTTCTCGACGCCCGTTTCTAGCAACGCATCTCTCGGTGTAGTCTGTTGCGGGCCTAAGGAGTTTGTGCTATACTTCGATTAAAATATTAAGTTCGTTCACACTTCATAAGTGATGATTTCAAGTCATCCAAGCGGGAGCCCTTGTAGTGACGATTAAGCTCTCGGAATTCTGGAATTCCCACAATTCCAGAATTCCACGATTAAGCTCTCGATTGAATCACAGCGTCACAGCTGACGAAGTGTGAACGGATTTAGGGTTTACTCGAAGTACATGGTCGTAACTCGCGAATACTTTCCTGGTTATCTCTGATTCAACCAGGGTGATAAGAATGCTTTATCACGTTTAATATAAGAATAGATGAGTAAACTCCCAAAAGAAACATTTTCAGTAGGGTTGCCAACTATATATCTATATCTATATATCTATATCTATATATATATATATATATGTATATATATATATATATATGTATATATTTATATGTTCACGTAAAAGGGAAGACTCTCGACAAAAGAATAAACAAAAAGCATCAACCCCTTTTTTATAAATATTTAATTTATTAAATTACGCATTTCTATATTAAATAACCTACATAAATAATTTACAACATATCTTTCATAGAATCAACGTATAATTTTACAATATACAAGAAAATTATTTTTTTAAGCTTGTACTTTTGGCAACTTGGAGAAAAGCTTTATCTTCAATAAAATTGTAAAAGAATCGTTGCAAAATCAACATATCTTAATAGTTCTCATCGAATACGATTAACATCAGCTCTATTCTCTCCATGTGAGATACATAAGTGAAAAGATTCGTTCACAAAAGCAGAAATGACTAATTTTATTTTAACTTTTTAAAATAAATATTGCCATTTTTCAAAGTTAGTTCTACCCATTTCTTGGAACTGGAAATAGTCTGAAAATTTACTTGAATTGGCGACATTTCAACATACAATTTGTCTATATTTACATCAATCGTCAAGCCGTAACTATTTTCACGAAAATCACAAATGAAGGGAATTTTCGCTTATTTGGATCTGGGGCTGAGATTAAGAGTATCCAGTTCGAATCATTGTTCTCATCGAAATCGAATCTTCTCTCCACATACAAAACACATGCTTCGTAGAATGCAAGAAATTCTTATATTATCCTCTATTTTGGCAACTCAGAGGAAATTATCTTAATATTTCATGAACTTTGTAACCAAAAAATCCTTTATCCTCAGTTTAATTCTAGATTTAAGTGTAGAGTGGGCTATGGTACTTCCCCATTATTATCTAATTTATATATTATATATTTATAATACATAATGCATTATTTACCATTTGGACTGTATACATGAGTATAAACAACCTGTAACAACTATTGTAATACAGCTTCCGGGTCAATGACCCCATCTCGATCAGGTTTTTTCGTCCAGTTTCCCTGATCCATTGAGCAAATGCTGAGATAGCCCCTTGTTTTGCTTCTGGACATTAATGTAACTTCATTTTCTGTGCACGTCTTCTAGAATTCAGTGGGAAATACAATTATTCAAATTATCGTTTCCATGTTGTCGCGGCAGGAAGTAATAAGAGCCAAAATTTATTGTTTATTTATCCTGAAAATAGATTTTATTACATGGGAGTTTTTGTTTTTTCTCCTTTCAAAATTCAAAATTTATTGCTTGTTTATCCTTGAAAATAGATTTTATTACATGGGAGTTTTTTGTTTTTTCTCCTTTCAAAATTCGGTAGAGGTTGATATCTAGTTCGACTGACGTGTTTTGGCACACCAATATGGCGGACTCGCTTCACTTGCGGAAAGTGGTAGAGGTTGATAATGCCATCTTCTTGTATTCATGGCTCAATGGATGCATGCGTGTGTCAGCGTTCAGGAAAAGGACATTCATGTTCTCTATTCTAAATTTAACTACAAACGATAAAACATAGCAGGTTTTATTGATGTGATAAAATAAATGAAAACAAATGTTAAAAATTCAAAAAGGAGGACATTTACACTATAAAGGTGGACGAGAGGACAATTGACGTCAATGAAGGGCTGTCCCTAATGGAGGACGGTTGGCAACTCTAATTTTCAGTCTAGTTGTTGCATAAGGCTAGCAACAGACTACACCGACAGATGCGTTGCGAGAAATGTGCGACCAGAAATGAGGAAAGAGGCTGGTGAGGCTGTATCCATACGCTAGAAATAGGTTATTCGAAGTCTCGAAATGCCATTATGTGCCACAAGCCGTGAGTGGTGAGAACAGTTGGCTATGAGACCAGCTGCAATTCCCTATTCTTGTTTTATTAAATGCTCTTGTGTAATTTTTACCCGTGCGTTAATAATCTTAGGGCATTTATTTTCTTTGTTTGTAATACTGAAAACTGATCAAACAGCGCCATCTTTGGCGAGCAGCTTTTGTTCCAAATTCCTTTTTCAATAGTCAAGTCAGTTACGATGTAAAATCAATCAAATAAAAAGATCAACATTGTATATGAAACAGGACAGTTCAGTTTTATTTCAAAACACCATCAATAACAAATTTGGTGCCCACTCTCGACACCTGAGAGTATTGAACATTTCATAAAAGTCAAAACATCAAGTCGCGATCAAAAAACGCAAACAGAGACGCCATTACCAGCAACATTTTAAAGTAATTGTCGTGGACATGAAAGGGGCGAGGTGTGGAAACACTGTGGTGTTTCCCCAAGCTCTACAAGACGCTGTCAACAATGCGTCCGCGGAGAGCGCGGTACAGATCGTACTACAAAATCGCGGACGTGTTGGGCGTACGTAAGCGAAGCCTCATCGACCTGGCGCATCCGCAAGACCGCAAGACGTGTGCATCAAAGACGTGGACAGAATTGAGAACGAAGCACAGCCCAGTCGATGTGTTACAGAAAAACGCGATAATGGTGGGGAAAAGGCTTGTGTACAAAGAAGTATGTCGACGAGCATTTCCTGACGAACATTTTGCCGGCAGACGAATCGCAGCATCCGGAGACCGTGCAAGTGTACAACCGGCACCTCATCAATTTGGCACAACCGACCGACGCACAAGATGCTGTGACCGTGCCGTATATGAAACAGACCCTCGCGACCGCGCTCAGTGCGGTGGAGCCGGCCTGCCTCCTCACGATTGCAAGGCTGCCACCTTAACCCATCATCGGGTCGTACCAAGTTTGATATACCGTGCGACGGCACGCGCGCACTGCGTAGCGCCGCGCCCCAATTGCTCGCGCAAGTTTTCTTGATACACGAGCTCCCTAGTCATCGTCCAACGATTAATTGCACGGCCCGTTGAGGTACTTACGTTCAACTCGGAACGGCACGTACCAATTCACAATGCTGGCAACAACCACCTCGTACTTTCAAAACAATAGTAACATTTCTGGTGGCACGCTTTGGCGCGATAAGTTCATGCCCACAGTTGGTACGCCCGTTTAATCCGTGTCGTAACCACACCCTTCCTCTCCTCGCACCCCTCGCTGTGGAATATCAAGAAAACTTGGGCGTATAGTACAGTAGTCCACATCTCTTGTACTCATGAAGAACACAATGTGAACACTTCCACACTCTGTACACATCCGCTGGTCCTCTGTAGCGGCACTAAGAAATAAAAATAAATGTTATAATGAAAAGGAATTTTTATATCGTTTGAATTAATTTTTGAATAATGAGGACGCAAACGAATATTGGTTAGTATAATCCGCGCACAATTTATTGGGCCTCGCTTCGCTAAATGCGAGAGGTGTGGGAAGTGTGGTTATTTCGACAAAAAAAGAATTTAATATCGAATTTCTAGTTCGTTTTGCGGAGCAAAATAGTTTTTATTACTCGGAAGCAAATATTTCTGGTTATCAGATTTTGTCAAACAACGCTCGATGGTTTATTGGTATTTCAACTAATGTTGGCGAAGGACTGGTGGTAGGTATTCCGGGGCTCAAGAAAACGTGCGCGTTCATCTGGCGGTGTACCTGCACGTGGTCGATTACGACAGGCTCCCTCACCGTTCAAACTCGCTATGGATACGCCTTTTCGTGTGAGAAAGGGACAGACGCTCACCTATCGACTACGGGAGGAGTCGCCCGCGGCACGGATGCACGATTTTCATTTGTACCTCCTCTTTGAGAATCGCATGGAGCTTCCGCTAGCGGCGCCGGCGTAATCACGTGCGTTTTAGAATGTTTAAGGACGAGGAGGATCGTGGCGAGGAGGCGCACACGCAGAACGATCGCAGGAGGGGCGCGCAGAACGATCGCAGCGCGAGGGTGCAATGCCGAACCGTCCCAAGATGCCTAGTGCTACGTCGATCGGCGGAGGAGGAGGCCGTAAACGGCGCAAGGGTCGCTAGAGCTGGCGCGTGCTTCCCGTTGCGGAACGAGGAGCTTTTCTCCGTTGATAGGCGCGATCGGCTCGCTTGCAGGCGGCTCGTCGGCCATCGCCAATGCCGTCAACAACGCAAATCACGCGAAGAAGGTGCAGGAAGATGCGATACGACACAAGGTGATGAAGGGCAAAGTGCTCCGTCCGCCTTGACGTGCCCGCAAGACGGGGAAGAAAAAACTGATCTAAAGATGTCATGTGTTACGGATCGTGTCGTCACACATCGCGTGACGCAATACGCGAAAGTATTACGTCTACCGTATTTCCGCGGTGCACCGTGGTCTGAAGAGGCCGAAACGCGCACATAGGCACCAAATTTTATTTTTGGAAAACGGTTATTTCTTGATAAATGTCAATTCTACATACTTCAAATTACTAGAAACCAGGAAATATAATTTTTGTCAACTATTACAGCCATATGACGCCCTCAGAGCCAAGCGTTTCAGCCGAGGAAAAATTCAGCTACCCAAGCAGTGAAAATATCTTTCATATTTTATAACTTCTTGCTCATCAACTTTTCAACTCCGAAATTATATGGATTTTTATATACCCTTCTAAATATATTAAAATAGTTGCAGGGTCAATTTTTTATTTTCATTAACTTAATCTTAACTGATGACATCCACTTTTTCAACATGCATCGCGGTTCCATTTACTACCACCAGTAAGCAGAAATATGCAAACTTAACGAGGGTTCGTCATTCTAGTCTTATGCAAGTCCCACATTATGGAGTCATCTGCAACCTCTAACCTGTCTATAACTAAAATTTAATAATAAAACATTAAGAGATTAAATACTAAACTGATCATTTCCCGAAAACGTTTTGGAGGTTGGAAATATTTTTCTGTTACTTAAATTATAATAATGCGTAGCCCTTATCAATAATGCGAGAAAGTACATCATCGTCGTAATCACAATAGTCATGTCAAAAAATTCACTTTTTGTTTATTACACCATTGTGTTCATTGGAGAGAACTGCAGTAGTTGCAATAGATCGTAAGACGACTGACTAATGAAAAACCGAATATCTTGATATTACATTTGTGATAGCGACTGTCAAGACAGGAGAAGAGAACGTTTTCGTTTCTTCTCAAAACTTTGTAGACTGAACTTACGACCTATTGCGGTTACACCGACGATATGCTGATTTAACTCCACATTTTTCTATTGTTTTTAATTATCCTGTTATTTTTTTTCCATCGATTCACTTCGGTGAAAAACCAAGCGGATATTTCTTTTATTTCACGGCGCTCAAACGAAGCAAATGAAACACTATCTTTGTCGTGCCCTTTATTGTCAGTCCCGTGTCGCTTCGCCCTATTATTGTCTAGGTGGTAACCTCAGAGATAGGCTTGGTTGTGGGAGTGAGTTGGCCTGAGCATGAGGATCAACTTAGGAATCCAGGTGCTGGGGGCCTTGGCGGCCGTAACATTCGCCAGAATGCATGCAGGTAGGCATGTCTCTTACCAAAGGAAATAATTCAAATCTATTCGCAAACGAAAGTCTCAATTAAAACAATTCTTAATTGCTTTTGCACATTTTCACACAATTTTAGTGCTTCTTGACATAGAATGAAACGAATGACTTTATACATGCACATTAGCTACTATTTTTATAAATAGCATCTTAAAACTCTTCTCTTTTGCTCCACCATAAGCGACAGGTCCACGAAATTTCTATTCTCTTTCATCAATAATTTTAGCTTGTATCGAGGTTCTTCTATCGCTGGCCTGGATAACCGAGTTCGCAAAGGCTGAAGGGCCTTAGCTGACTAGCAGGGTCCGGATTCGAATCTCGCCCCGGGTATTGATGTTTGTGTATGTTGTTAGTATGTGATCCCTCCGTTAACCCAAGTGAAATGTTACAGTAGTCGCTATATGACCGAGCGAATATATGAAATATATGAAAAGCGACCTTAAAAATGGATTCGCAATTAAATGTTTAATATATTTTAATTCACAGATAATTACGAGAATGTGCTAATGTGAATTTGCAGAAGTTCGCAATGCGGGCGTGGAAAACGATGACGACGACGAATGGGAGGACTTGAACGAGGACGACGAATGAAACGACGACGACGACGACAACGACCACGACGAAGACGATATTTTTCGGCACAACAGGTAAGGCGAGCCACAAAGGCAAATGACTCAACGAAGAAAGTTTTTAACACTTGTTAAGAATCAAAGAGAAAGGGAAGAATTTCTATTTCATAAAAGGTTGGATCTACGGCTTTAGGATTAACTAAAAATTTATAATTAGTTATTATTATTAATAATTTTGGTATTATTTAGTATACTATTGTTTTTTCTATGCAAGGAAGCAACACTATTAGGTTTATTCATGTTGAAAACCTGAAGTTGATTTCAATGTCTCTCTGGATAGCGGCACGCAGGGAAGGACAGAGGTGGTTAGGCGGAAGAGCGGGCCTGATGGCCCGAGTCTCGCCATATCAATAAAGGCATTATTATTATTATTATTATTATTATTATTATTATTATTATTATTATTATTATTATAGGACAGAGACATCTTCCACCTGCAGTAAAACGAACTGAAGGGCGTAGAAGACGTGGTGTTTGAGGAAATGTAGCGATAATTTGTCCATATTTCTTTTAAATAGTATCAATGCTTACGTATTATAGAATGCAGGCGGAAAAATATATACGGCCATTTGAAAAATCACTGTTGTATAAATATTTACAAAATATCGAACGTACGGAGTACAAACAACAAAACGTGTTAAAACGTTCTTCATAATCTATCAAAAGTTGTCGGATGCTGAATCCTGGTACCTCCAACTGTTTTGAAACAGTATCTTTCATGGATCTCTTTATATTGAGAATATATTTACGATATCTCTACCCGGAACTTTAAATATTTTACATCCCAAAATTTGAGTTAATTATGTGAAGTGTTAAGTATGATTTTGGTCATACGAATATTTCCAGATATTTCGGCTGACGACGAGGACGGCGACGACGAAGACTATGAAAATGACGACGGCCACAGTAGGACTTAAAATAAAGGACACGACTCTGTAACAGTAGGACTTAAAATAAAGGACACGACTAAGATAATGTTTCCTTAGCTTTGTTTGAGCATCGTGAAGTAAAAGAAGTATCCTCTTGGTTTTTCATCGAAGTGAACCGATGGAAAATTATGCCAGGATAATTAAAACAAAGACTCTGTGTGAGTTAAAGCAGCATACACTTTCTCGCATTATTGGCAAGGGGTGCGCAATATAATTTATGGAACTGCAAAAATGTGTCTACCCACCAAAAACGTTCTTGGCAAATGATAGCAGATCAGCATTCATTCTCTTAATTTTTCCACTATTAAACATTATTTTTGGACAGGTTAGAGGTTACAGATGGCGCCTAAAAGTGTGGGTCTTGCTTAAGACTGGTCTTAGATACCCTTGTCGTGTTTGCTATTTCTGCTTACTGCTGTTAGTGAATGCAATTGGGATGCATGTTGAATAACAATATTTGATCTGTCAGTGATGTTATCTCTTTCAGATTGCATTTAGCATTGCAAATTGCATTATTTCATCCTCTCTTCGAGCTCTTTCCTAGCCCGCGAACACAAGACTAGTTTTTTGCTAGGCGAGTCATTCGAGATCGCATCTGGCTGCCGGTGCATTGTGTTGCTTCGTCGTTTGCGTCTGACTCACCTCGCGACAGTCATGTTACTCCGCCCGTGTTCAGTTCTCTAGGCTGAGTCAACCGCCTTGCATAACATAGACGCTTCCTCGTACCTTATATGAAAGGTTACCATGGGCGTTGCCTCTTGTACCTACGAGTAATATAGTACTGGTGACATCACGTGTCCTGTCGCTTCTAGTTCGGCTATTTAAAGTGGAAAAAACAGTTCTACGAATCATTGTCTGCAGCCCTCACCGCCTGCACATCTTCTACATTCTCTCCGACGCAGGTAACGTACCCATGTATTCTCTTTATTCGCTACCGTTTCTACTATTATACTTTTATTCGCATTCTCCGCTTTGAGTAGAACGCTCTCTTATTTTTCGCAAGTGTGGTTTTGAAATTTGTAACTTTCTACTCTGTTAGAATGGTTACTGCCACTATTTCATTTATTATTGAATACTGCATACCGTTTCTAATGAACAACGCTGTGCCGGAGGAGGAAGTCGATTAAGTAGTTTTTTCCCCTGCACAGCCTATGCTATTTTTATTATTCTTTTAAATGTACCTAGCAGTTTTGATCCAATTCCCGCTCTCAACTCCTTGAATACCCTGGCTGAAGGCAATGTAGACGTGACCGACAGTATTCGTAAGGTATTTGATAATAGGCAAAAATATTCGATCACTGTTGAAAAGACTATTTCCGTCAAGGATGGACAACGTATTATTCAAACATTGAATAATGATACGTCTGTTTTTACCGGAACGCTTCAACACGACACATCTCGCCATCTTCCTAAATGTGGACCTGACGTACGGTGGCAAAACTCAGAAAGGGAAAATTTCAATTCATCAACTACGCTTTTCCCAAACCGCGGTGTGTCCACTATTTATTTGCTTCATGGGAAAAATACATTTCTACTGTGAGTCTTTTTGCTTTGGTTTTGCCGGTTGTCTACAGCAGGGGACGTATGCGTAGTCCATGTGCCCAAAACTGAACGCGTCAAACGAAAAACATTTGTTGATTTTTTATATTTTTCGATTTTCATTGATTTTGATATTTTCACTTTGAATCTCGTGCTTGTTTCTGCGCATGCCCGTGCCGTGGACACTGGCCCGTACCGTGGACAACGAGCCCGTCGCCTAAGGCGCGGTGAGGACGCTGTGACTTCCACGGTGCGGCCCAACACCCGCGCCGCCGCCACCTCTCCATAGTTTTCTTCGCCTCGCCCCAACACTCTCTTCCCCTTCCGCCTCCGCCCCCTCGCCGCCCCTTCCTCCCTCCTTTTCCCTCCACCTTTCACTCCATCTAATTGGAATAGCCCATCCTCCACTCACCCCCTCCTTCACACCAGCCTACCACCTCCCTTCGCTTCCCTCCACTCGACGGCCGTCATCGACACCTACACCCTCTTCGTGGAGGAGCTTTGCGACGCCTTTGTTTCTGACCTACACCGTGCCATTCATGTCCTCCGTCGACACCGTGCGTGTTGGGCGACGCTAAGGATTTTATGGGAGATCTTTGACGAGGCAAGATCCTTGGAGCTTTCGTAGCAAAAGCGTCATTGAGCTCCCCACCTTTCCTGCCTTCCTTATTTTGTGTTTATTATGATATATATTTTTAAACTGTTAAATATACTTCTCTATACACTTATTCGTCTGTTTTCATTTTTCTGGCGTTACATACTCGAAGGCGACCCATCCCCGTTCCCCTCATCGCACCACTTCTCCACCTGTGCTCCCAGCTCGCGACACCCCTAGGTCACGCCGCCTTCTTCCCCACACACGCGCCACCGTGCACCTTCACATCAACGCGCCAGCCTCCTCGCCTGCTTCCGTGGCGCAGGCCTGGACAGCAGCACCTCGCTGGTATGCTCTTTGGCAGAGCGGCCTTTTGACCACATTTCCAACGCACGCCCACGTGGACTGCTGTCCCAGTGGCGCAGGCCGAGTGGTACGGAGACGTCCGCTCCTCGTGACGTGTCCTTTACGTCGTGACATGGTCGTGAGGTCACGGATGTTCTAGAAAGGACCTATCCCTCCTACTAACGCTTGTTTCTACACGTCAGTAAGATTAGTTTTTGATGCCACGAACAACTCGAATGACCGCATCCACTTCTAACGGGCTCTCACTGCCGCACTATCCTCATTGGTTGAAAAACATTTCCTAGCTCTCTCGACGAATTTCGAGTCATTTCGCCCGTTTTTGTTTATTTTATACTTCTCCGTGATCTCGCGTACGTACACACTATTACAGTTGCACAAAAACCCAGTTTAACTCCGATATACCTCGTCAATGTAAAATTCTTTAGTAAAATGGCTTAATAAAATCCCCCAGTAAATACATAACGTTTTTAAACTACCTTAAATGCGAATGATTGTCAAAGGAACAGGCAAAGGTGCCAGTTATTGCGAAAAAACAACAAACTTTTCCGTTACGTCGTCGACGCCGTCCTTTTATTCCGAACCTCTAAATAGTTATACTTCGGTTTAGCGCGTGTAGGCCTGTCTTCACAATTAAATATGACACTGCTTTTCGCATCTTTCTCAGTCATGATGTCGCATGATCACGACCGGCACTAGTCAACGGCCCCTCGCCCAAAAAGGCCAGGTTGCCGAAATCAAAAATCAAATCAATGCTGATTGTTTTACGATATCCCACGGATCGTCTATCACGATCGTACCACCAGGCTACAGTGACAGTAAAATTTTACGTCCAGGTGCGCAAGTGTTAGAAACTTTCGGTCCAATGCGCCCGATCCAACATCGCCACGGACTTTAAACCACTACTTGTCCAAGGCAGGCGTCGCAACTTCCGTAAAGCTCGAACGTCGCCCGCAAACTTCTTTTTATTCCCAGAAAAAATCTGATAGGGAAGCATTTCCGGTCGCTCGACAACGTTAAGGCGGCTACAACACGCGCCTCTAAGGACGTTCCGGAAAAGCGCTTTTAACGCATGGAAATCGCGCTGGCAGCGATGTATCGACGCAGGAAGGACGTACATTAAAGAGTATTAAGAGATTACACCAATATGATCAATAAATTATTCGTTATGAAGTCATTGACATTACTTTCTGGACAAACCCTGTATGTATGGCTTGAAGTTTGGTCTAGTTCTACAGTTTCTGATGGTATGGAGGGGTCTGAAATCTAGTTTCGTGAGGTTGTAGCGTCGATGAGCAAGTCAGTGTGAGAGTGTTGGTGTAGGGACCTAATGGGAATGTTTTCTTTGTGGATTTTAGGGAGGTCATAGAGGAGAGATATGGATTGGGAGAATAAATCTGGATTTAGTGAACGGGACGGGAGAGTCCTCGTTATCAACTTAACAAAACGTTTCCTGGTGGGGTCCCTAGGAATTTTTCGATTTTCAGAAATTGGTTTATTTTGTCATTGTAATCTTGAATGTCGAGTACGACGACCGTGTTTCCTGTATCAGCTTTTGTGATTGTGAATTTTCTGTGGTTTTCTTGAGAAGCTATTTGAGATGGGAGGTAAGTTTTTGTGTGTATGAGAGAGAAAGCATTAGCAAAGATTGTATTAAGCCTAAAGCATATGTTTTGAGTATGAAATGAAAATCGAATCTTTGTCATACTATTAACTGAATGTTGCCCTCTTTTAGCAAAGTGACAGCAGATTGGAAAATCTTGTTTACTCATTTCTTTTAAATTGTCACTAATTCACAAAACAATATGTGAAAACTAGTCCTTTGAAAAAGGCGTACGACATTAATTCAATCAAAAATCAGCAAACCTGCCGCGGACCTATCCCTACTACAATATCCGATATTTTAATAGGCATCATGAAAGATTCAGACGTTCAATTCTTAGGGCAACATAATGCAGAACTGATACACCGCTATTAAACGGCACTCGGATTACAGACCTCCCGAATGCATTGCTATGACATTTTTTCTCTTAAATGTAACTTAAAAAAGATAAATTAAAGGAAGTTGATTATAATAAAATTATATTTTAAGCAATAACAATAATAATCTTGCAAATTCGTCCAGGAAAGCCCCAAAATGTGCAATTTTCAGGCAGGATTACCTAAAACGTGCAATATCGTGCAGTAACCACCCAATCGTGCAACATAAAACAAGTACTAAAATAACGTCCGTTTCATGATTCAAATTTCTGTGAAAGTTTCGTCCAATTTCAAGTTAGCAAAAAAAAAAAAAAAAAAACAAAACCAAAAAATGCAGCAACACGGAAATCCGGTCTTAAGTAATCAATAAAAAAATATTTACCTTTTAGTTTCTTGGGATCACTTTCTAGACGGTTGCAAATAAATAGAACCGTGCAGTTTTTGATACGGGTTCATGATGTACACTTAGCTGTCAGCATGCAAGGTCATTTTGTACGACAGATTCTATTCGTGTTTCCATTAGTAAACTTAACCCATTACCGGCCCATGTTTCATTTGGGGGATGCTTTTTTGAATTTAAATATCTTCAATTTAATTATATGGAAAATTTTGTAATTTTGCAAAACAATATAAGATATATCATAACAGGCAATGTAATGACTTTTCACGAGGAAATATTGGTTTACACAAAATATTTTTTAAAACTTGGAACATATTTGGCTTTCATGTTGATAAAATTAAAATGTCTCAAAAACACGGCGGCGGGAGTACGAGCTAGTAAGTAATTAGCCTTATTTGTGTTAAGTATAAGCATACGTTCAATTGTAGATTTCAACTGATTCTTGATTTGAGGTAAGTTGCAGAGAGCGTAATGTTTTGTGTGCCATTTTTGGGACACTGGCTGGTTATAGTTAGCTTACCTGCAAAATACAGTGCTGTCATACAAGGGACATAACTTATTTTACGTAATGCATAAATGCATAATGCTTGGTGATTTTATGCCGTAGATAATTTAATGATTTTATTCTTTAAAATCATTTTCACATTTTATTTGTTATTTTATTAATATTATATAGGTAGTGAAACATTGTTAGAAATCATTTCTATCAAAAATCTATGTTTTTTTTACCATTCATGAAATTGTCACTTGTTTAGAAAATGAGTCAGAGAAACTGAGGAAAATTATTTTAGCATGGCCCATTATTCTTGCTGATCCTGATCAACTGACTGACTGATGATCAACTAACCCCAAATATTATTTCTAAAACAGAAATACAACACGTTAGAGGAAACTGGAACTGACAATGGATATGGACAGAAAAATAGATCAAAATAGAATAGTTCAGTCCTCGTGGAAGTAACAACATCCAACATGCACTACATCTTGCAGTGTCGATTACGTTGTTGAAAAGAAAACAAAACATCCCTTTCATTTATTTATAGAAACCAATTTCAAATGAAACAGCATTATTGTAACTATTTTCCTTTTATACATAAACAATTTTCACACATATGTAACAAAGATATACTAATTACATTTCCAATAGCATAGACACTCCAGTACCAGTAAAACAGGAAACGGCATGGGCCAATATCCCAAAAATGGGACGACCTTTTTCTCGATAACTTGCGTTTTTGACTCGTAAACTTTTAGATATACTTAAAATGTCATTTCAAAACGTCAATAGTCAGATAGTTACTTTTCATCCACACAGAGAGTTGCGGCCCTTAATGGTTTAAGACCCTTAGTTCGTGATGGGGAAATGTACTTTTTAATGTTAAGCTACTTTTGAGACAAATCCAAAGACTCGACAATTTTCGAACAAATGTCCTTTTCCATTCACCGCTAAAATGATAATTTATTTACGATACTTCGACAATCCTTTTTCCAGGCCTTCTTCCCGTAAGGAAATTGTTCGAAGTGAAAAAGTCTGTCGCTAAAAATAAACAGCATATCCTTAATGCTGACCAAAACATTCAGGATAGAGGGTAAGGAAGCTGTGGAAATGGACCTCGTGGACTAGCAGAAAAATGTTTCTGATAAGTTATCACAGGATGCACTAAAAGTTTCGTATTTTTTTAAATATGAAATTTAATCTGTTCACAAATATATGAAATAACATAAGTATCAGTTCAACAAATTCTGTACATTACTATTCTAATTTCTTTATTTTCCAACATTCGACCATGTAAAGCGCACCAAAAGAGCAACATTGAAGTGCTTTCAGTTGTGTAATTAAATGAGCAACTACACTCTTTCAGTACACAAGTCAGAGTGCTCTATTAACATTTTGGAAACTGATTAACTGTTTGGATGTCAAGATCCGTTTCTTTGAACATTTAAACCGTAACTCCTTCTTTATACCCCGATAAAAACATAGGAATCTGCCTTATTTATACGGTTTTAACGCCGATCACATACTCGTGTTTATTTCGAGTAAATTATCACTATGACTCACGTGTTCAAATCATTACTTCAGGACAATCTTAAATATGAACCAGCGAGCGTCCAAGTTTCCTCCGCATAAGGCTGTCAGTGGAGGGAGGATCGAGGGACGCTCCAAGAGAGGCTGCAAAGAGCACAAGTGGTGGCCAAACTGTTGTTCCTGAGGGTCTAAGGGGTTGAGTTTTGTTGTGCGTGCGCATGTGATACGCAAGGCCCGTCTGCTGGTGGAAGCGAGCCCCGCACAACTCGCAGCAGTACGGCCGCTCCCCCGTGTGAAGGCGCGAGTGATTAACAAACGTAATTTTCTGTCGGAAAGACTTACCGCAAATGTCACAGCGATGCGGCCGCTCTCCCGTGTGAATTTGCCGGTGAGTTGCTAGGCTCGTCTGGAAGCCGAACGTCTTACCGCAAACCTCGCATTTATATGGCCGCTCGCCAGTATGAGCGGGCATGTGTTGAGTGAGCCTGCTTTTCTGCGCGAATGTCTTCCCACACACTTCGCAACGAAACGGCCACTCGCCCGTGTGCCTGAACTTATGTATTCTAAGGTTATGCGCCCTGCGAAAGGCAATCCCGCATATGTCGCAACGATACGGCGGTCTCCCGTGTGCAGGCTCTTGTGTTCAATGAATTCCTGCTTCTGCACGAACATCTTCCCGCACACGTCGCAACCATACGGGCGGTTTGCCGTGTGCAAGGGCAAGTGTATATTTAGGTTTGATTTCAGGCGGAATGTTTTACCGCAAAATTCGCATTCATACGGCCGCTCTCCCGTGTGTATGGTTGAGTGACTCACGAGTTTGTTTTTTCTAGCGAAAGTAGCACCGCACACGTTGCAGAGGTACGGGCGCTCCCCTGTGTGCGTGCGGTTGTGAATGTCGAGTTGGCTTGGCGTAATGCAAACACGTCCGCAAACTTTGCAAATGTGCTTTTTCTTTTGCTTGCGCTTGCGACCGGCTGGGCTACTGGGCGGCGAAGGCGCCACGGCGTCCTGGACTGGCTCCTCGTGCGGCAGTGGCGTCGTGCTCTGCTGTGATCCACCACTCGGCAGCCGCTCTTCACTCCGCTGCTGGGTTGCCTGGAGTTTCACAGGGGGGAGACTGCCTGCTCCTGAACACACAAGCAGCATATTTTTACTTCACTATCTCAATACTCATTTGGGCCCCTCTGCAACTCGTAAGACAGGGAATCGGGCCTTAGAGCCCTTCTAGCGCTACTGTCTACCCAGTCCCTCATTCGAAAGCAAAAAAAAAAAAAAAAAAAAAACTTTGCTCAGGGCGAGGGAAAGGAGCATGCAAGATACGATAGGGAGCCCTGGACTGCGCCTCGGTTTGCAGCAACAACAGGCACTCCGAGACGGCATGGGAACTTTTACCAGTCTGGGTCGTGATAATTTTCTCACACTTTCCTGTTACCTTAACTTTTAATTATGTTTATCGGATGTCATGGAGGAAACAGAAATATCAAGGATATCTCGTTTTGTTTTTTCCATTTATTCACCAGATCATTCATAAATCATCGAAGTGAAGGATCCAGGTATCTAATATGATACGTAAATCTTAGTGTTAAGAACATTAAAATGACTTATTGGCTGTGGCTCAGGACACCATCTGATGTCACTGCAGCGCGTCCGACAAGGAGGTCCTTGGGTTTGAGTACCGATGGTGGTATGATTTTTGACACTGACTAGATAGCTGGGTCCAATTCAGCCGCTGTCTGGAGGAAAATTCTAGCAGTCGGCTTCTCATTACTAGTTTTCCATTGTTTCTCCGACCAACAAAAGCAAATACCGGAGCTGCATCCTAAGAAACGGCCCAAGGACCATGCACAATCTATCCTTTCCCCCTCCTTAGATATTCTACCATACACGTCGGGAGCTTTCAGTTTGTTCCATCTGGGGTGGTGCCCCGCTAGTGGGAGATCCCTGAATAAGCCGACATGTATGTCTCACCATCCAACAGGGAATGTACATTGCGTCCTCCTGTGATAAAAGTCCTTTGAGCAAATGCTGAGATGGTCTCTTGTTTTGCTTCTGAACAATGAATGTAACTTCACTGGCGGCTCACAAGAAGATGCATGCAATTGTAATCCCTCCAAATACATATTTGACTCGTCATACACGATTGTAATTGTATATGCGACTCAATAAATATTATTATTATTATGATGAAAAGGATGCGCTACACTTACGGTCTAATGATGCTCAATGCATTAAAAACTGGAATTGACATACGAATTAAATAAGTTGATAATTTCAAGCAGAATCTTGGCAGCAAAAAGTCCGCTCTAATTATGATTAAAAACTAGCCATCATTGCAGAATTCTTCCCTTCAAAATTATTTTTATTTTATTAGGATGTTTACATATTCTCCATTTTCATTTTTTAAATAGTAAATCATGAAACTAAATAGTGAACAACTCATTCAAAAGGTGAACATCTAGCAACCGCATGGTTATATGATATGCGTAGAAAATATAGTTTTGGGTTCACAACTATAAGATTCTTTTTCCAATGGGTCAGAAGTGTTTTATTGTTAGCAAAATTTTATTTTAAAGAATTTAACTTCTTTTCTGTCCATCTTAAGATATGTACAGTCGATATTGTGCCAGTTTACTCAGTTTTGTCATTTAATATTCGTATCAAATATTTTGTTAAAATTATAATTAAGTGACACTTCTCGACCAAACCCCCCAAAACTACCCATAAATAAATCCCCTTTCCAAGTTTACTAGTCAAGGGTAATAAACATCTAAATTAAATCCCCTTAACTCAGGCAACGTTAAAAAAAATGTAATTAGAAAACCTTGGCAATATGAAAGAAGGGTTGTGTAAAGAAAACTGTTTTCTGACATCGGGAATCGACAACAATGACAAATGACCATGACTGCTGACTTTGAGCAATCCATGAAAAATTGATATTGAATTTTTTTAACATGGATGTTTCTGGTGAAAAATACTGAGGTTTTAAAAACAGGTATTTTTGCCATCTCTGCTTCAGATACTCGTACTTTCTATTATTAGTAATTAGATATACACATGAAATTTATTGTGTTGCTTATTGTTATGCCAGCATCAGTTTCTCGACATGGAAAGGCAATGTAAAAACAAAATTGATTCCACTTATTTTTCGTCAAAAACAACAACAGTAGAACTGAATGTCACATATGGGGGATCGTTGCACGTTTTCTTGGGCTCCAGAATGTCCTCTTCTCTCTTTTACTATACATAGTTAAATGATGAAAGTACCGACAAAGTGAGTATATCTGTATTTGAAGAACTATACGTTTTTGCTCCTGAATTATTACTTATTTAGATGACCATTTCAATCATGTTTGCATGTGTCGTAAGTAGCCAATACTAAGCAAGAAAATATTCAAATTAAACCAATTCCAAATGTCTATCACCATATGATTATCACTTTATTTAGCTTTTTAAGATAATGGTAGCAATTATTTTAGATCCATAATGGCTAGTGAACATCAATATAATATTAAAATGTGTCGTTTTCGTAATGTTTAAAACTCTGAAATAAATCATTTATTAAAGGTTCAGTGCCAAAAAATAGCAAAAGAAACACACAGTGTGGAAGCAAGTCCAAGAATTTTGTGAAGAAAGAAAATACAAATGGACAGCACAAACTACAAATGCAGAAATTACACATATTTTACACAAATGCATGCGAAGATTACATGGTGAAGAGTACAAAGAAAATGCTATCAAAACTATGTGGAACGTTACAACCAAAATTATTCAGGCACTGCTTCAATACTTTCATGAGTACACATGTGTTCAATCCATTCGAAATCGACGAATCTCACTACTAATTCAGCTTTACATCTTCCATTTCAAATTATTCCACGGAATACCAAGACATGGAAAACTCAACTTCCTACAACTTTAATAATTGTGTTTTTAATAAATGTTCTTATAAGTAGCTTTGTTATAATTATTTTTTCAAAGTTTTATTACCATAAAATCACAACATCTTCAAAATCATTTTCTGCATTAACCCCTCCGCGCGGAAGGACGTGTTACCAAATTAATTATTTGTTACTTATTCATGATTACTGAATTAAATTCCTGTTATTTGTGAAATCCTTGAAATTATTAGAAAATTGTTTCATTTCACTCAAAATCATTACCGAATCCAAATTCTGCATTTAAAAACAGTAAAGCCAACTTCACACATCTGGCATTTAGTAGCAATGGACTGTTTATCCACACATCTGGCACTTAGTAGCAAAGTAGCAATGGACAGTTTATCCTAACTAGCCAAGATGCTTAGAAAATGTTCGCTTTCTTTGATGTGTGAAGAAACACCAACCAACTGTGGAGCTAGGACCAAATTGGCAAATAGCAAGCAACCAATCTCACTACATGTCAAATCACACAGTCATAAAACCACTATATTTAAGCGACTTGAAACTTTTTTTTGAGTGAACTAGGGTTGAAAATGGGCGACATGATTTTTTTCTTTCCTCCCCCCCCTCTAATCCCACTCCTTTCAGAAATATTACCAATTACTTTCTTGGAAGAATCCTATGTGCAATAATGTTTGAACATTTTTCATGCATATACCTTTTCCAACAGAAAAATACAATTACTCTTAAAATAAGCCTACAAAAATGTTCTTTCACATGTTCTGAATATAATTTTTGTAAACATATTTTTATTATTTTATTATAATTTTTAAAATACAAATTTTTGCATTAGGTTGACACTTAAATAAATTTTATTTATTTACAATTTCATTTTATTTGTTTTACTTTATTTTATATCAGTTTTGTCAAAAAAGTTAATAAAAATAAAGATAAAAGTACATCTACACTTATGCAATTATACACATCAGAAATCAACATATGGATAACAATCCTCTGAAACAGCTGGGCATCAAACTAATTAAATGAAAAATAGACATTCTCAGAATCTTTAGTCAAAATGTTGGGCAAATGTTGGCCTGCTTACAGTCAGGAGTTTTGAGTTCAAGTGTATGTGTGCTCTAAGATCCAAAACCTTGACATCTGATGCAGACCAGGCCACCCTAAGTGGCACTGCCTACGTCAGCAGTCACTATCAAAAACTTTATCACGTTCATCACGATCCTCTTGACGGATCAGACATTTGAGCCATGTTGAATGCCCTTTTAACTTTCTTATATACATACATATACATGGAGTAATATATCTAGTATAGAGACAGATATGTAATGCTGTGGAAAATTGATTTCGAGATTTCAATGGAAATACACGTTTTGGGGTCCCCTGAAAAGTGTTTTTTCAAAACGCCAGTCTGTCCGTCTGTGAACACTACTAGCGCCTAAACCATTTGTATGATCTCTTCCACACTGATGAATCCCTTGTGAACTAGCTCTAGTTGAAGCTTCCAAATTTTGAAAAACATTTTTTAAAATTTTGGGGTACTTGATGCCCCCGGACGTTTTTAAAATTTTCTCAAAAAGGTCCAATTTTTTCAATTTTTAAAAAAGCACTTAAACTAAATTTTCGAAAATTCAAAATTTGTTTTTTTAACAACTATAAAATTGAAGATAGATTCTCATGAAATTGAGTTTCGAATTTCGCATTTTCAGTAATGCTTAATCACCATTTTCTTAAAAACGGAAATTTTTCAATGAAAATTTCCATTTAGGACGCGGTTTTATTCTTCTTTAATATTCTTGAAGTAATATTTTGGTTGTACTATTAGGAAACTGACAAGTTGAGAAATGTCCCAAAAATGTACTTTGGGCGACGATAGATGAAAGCTGGCCAGCAAGACCTTAAAAGCTAGACCACAGCAAGGAAATTAGAAAAAATTGGTATGAGAAAGTCTGTGCCTTTCAGTTGCGTCTCTAGTTGGTTATGAAACAGTAACTGTGCTGAGCACGCAGCTAAGAACAAAAATTCACCAGGAAGGCAACAGGGAAATATCACTCTGTTGAGACTTACAGACAGTCTATATGCACACAACTGAAAATTCATTGACATCTATGTGTGGCATTGAGTTGACATCTAGACTCGGTGAAAAGAAGAAAATGAAAGATTGATTTATTACTCAAACCTACAATTTGAACTGAAGATCTAGAACTTCACAGAAAAGATTCTTAGACAGGAAGAGAGTAATTTAAAAATAACTCTCTGGTGATATAAAGATGTAAAAGGTTGTTTTGTTCTGAGAATTTGGTCATATCTTAGTTCAAGAAGAAAGTTCCAAAGATATATCTTCAAATGAGGAAATATCAATTCAGCAAAATTTGCACAGGTTTACAAGGCAATCTGTGTACACTGACATGCAAAAACTGATCTTATAATAAAGATCAGTTTTTGCAAATTAAAAATGTTTATGGAGCATATATAGAAGATCTACTCATAATAGTATGCCATCTTAGAAATTTTAAATAATACCCACATATTTCTACAGTAATATTGTATCTATTCACTAAATTTTAAAATCGAACATAAACAATTAACATTTAAAAAATAGTTTGTTGACTGGATCATGTACTGCCACTTGACTGGCTGCTCACTCCAAGAGGCTTCAAAGTCTTGACGTTGAAATGGTAAGGGGAGAGGGCTCCATGAAAGGAGTCAAAGAATCAATTTTAATTTTTTGCCTAAATGAATAGTTTAAGCCTTGCTCTTTCTAAATATATTAATATTTTTCTTCTACGATACCTGCAAGTTCCATTAATTCTTATTTAAATATCCTTGTATGCATGAGCCACGCCCCCTTTTTGACACTGCATACAAGGATAACTATTTCTCCGTAATTTGGAACGTGTGTTGGCTAGTTAATGAGTTATTGAAACATTCATATGTTGGTAGCATTGTTCTTTTCCGCTGAAAAAGATGAACCAGAATTTGGAGGAATGTTACGGTAGTGCAGTGGCAAGTACAGACTTTTTTGAATGGCATATGGCGAAAATGTATTTATTTTGTATTTGATTTAATAATAGTGTTCTCAGAAACTATTGTTCACAATTTATTAAAATTTACAGAATACATTCATTATAGTATAGGCAAAAGATTGACATTTTTATATAAACACTCTTCAACTATTTAAAAAAGAAATTATTTGTCCAAAAATGCTGAAAAAATTAGGGCAAAAGTATAATTGAAAAAATACTAATTATTTTTTTATGAAATCAAAAATATCAAAATAATAACAATGAATGTATCTTTAAGTGTGCAAAATATCATTATTTTCTAGTACAGCATTTTCTAAAAATGGTACATCAATAACAGCAAATTAAACATGGGCAGTATACATGGTACCCTCTACCCTTAAGCTAGCATGCGACTTATGCTATATTATGAAATGCAAAACCAAGCACATGGTCGAAAATGGAAGGGTTCTGATGAAACTGCTCTTGGGTTTATTTATAGACAGTGAATATTACTATGGTTTCCATGAAACAGGGCACATCCTTCTTTCTCAGGCATACGGAGAGAGTCATGTAAACGAAAGTATGCATGAAACACTAGCGTGGTTCGGGGAAGTTAGTGACTGTGGATAGCATTACAAAAATACCAACAGTGAAGTTAGTTCTACTAACTCAATAAAAAAAAAACTATAGATACTGAAGAAGAGTACATTAACGTTGTTACAACCAGAATTCTTTAGAAGTTAAAAATTCTTCATATAATAATAATAATAATAATAATAATAATCATAATAATAGTAATAATAATAATAACAACAATAATAGTAATTGCCAGTCCGGATAGCCGAGATCGCTAAGGCAATAGTGTCATGGCAATCTCAGACGGAAGGATCGCAGGTTCGAGTCCTGCCTTGGGTATGGGTGTGCTTGTGTATGTCTGTGTGTGCCGTCCATTCATCCTTCATTATCATCATCATTCCATCTTCCATCCCCCAGGACTAACAACCCTGGAGCATAAAAATCTGATTCAGCCTAATAATGATGAACAGAAACAGTATTCCCGACCGAAACTACAGATAATCAAAATGACTTGAAGAGAAAGTATTTCGTCAAAAGAAGTTCGGGCTACATCATGAAGATATTCAGAGAGCAGGCAGAGAATTGAAAAATTGAAACAATATTTCTACACTATTCCTAAAAACAATTGAAAATTCAAATGGATGAAAGGATTGATTGACTGATTTTTTTGTGTTTCCGGGCAAATCAACTGCTTTGGTCATTACACAACAAACAACAAGAGAAAACCATGGTACTTTTATCTTCAAATTTTTAAATTGTCAGGTGGCATAAGAAATTTAAAAAATTAACAAAAGATGCTTAACTTTAGCAATGCGAGCATTTTATCATCAACATAGAAAATTAAAAGCTTTTGAAAATACTACTTTGGAAAAAAGAAACAATGTTACATATTATTGTTACAATAACTATTTTTGGGTAAAGATGCACTAATGACGCTTCTAATAAGAACATGTATTTTTGTAATACAGATACAATATATTACCAGTTTGTTTGACAGAAGACTGACACATTCAAAGAAAAACTCAAAGCGATGCAAACCCGTCTGTAATTAAAATAACATGGAAATTGTACATACTACTAACAATTTTTGCTTCCAATCTTCACAGAAAAAAGTTTTACAACCTGGGTCATCAAAGTCAAATTTTTCATACATTTGCATGATTTAAAGTGGAATGACTCTACTACATTGGCTGAGCAGTTCCTGACTACTCACCGAATTAGTGGAGTCGCTATCAGATAAGGATTTCATCATTTGAATTTCTTTATTAAATATTAGATTGACTTCACAGCTGGATAAATAAATGACACGATTAAGCCCCTCAATTAAAAGAAAAGCTTGCACTGGTGTTTGAAATTAAGATAGATGAAATATATTTGGTAGTTTTCTCTACATGCATGTAATTACATGAAGTTTCTCGATTAATTCAACTGAAACTAGTGGTGTTACAGGACGACACAAAGTTTCTCACATTAGTTAGCTTTCTAGACTTTTTAGTCTAGGCTAGCTTTCCAGTTTTGCCCCACCTCTAGAAGCTGCTACCTATCGGCCCCAAAACTAAATTTTGTCAATTTTTCTCAATTTTTTGGTCATCTCATACCAGAATTGAAATATGTATGTAATCCAGTTAGACCTGCTATTCCTACATGAGAACACTAGTTCTCATTGCTCTAAATACTATGAACAATTGTCTGATTCGTATTGTTGCATTACAGAACGATAATGTAGTATCTGTTTTATCTCTGAGCGATTGTATTTCTGGGTACTTTCATTCTGAATGCAGTTGTTAGTGAGAAATCAGTAGCATGTTCACATTGCAATGGAGTCAACAAAAAGGTATGAAAAGGTAAGAAGATAGCGGAGAAAGAGATGAAACTGAACTGGATTGTTAGTCCAGAAAACAACTTATTTCAAGCCGAAAATAAAATAGTATCAGGGGACGTGGTGAAAGAGGTGGTTGCGCACAGAGCTTCAAATTTTGAAGTGTCTCAGAAAATCTGAAAAGAAAAGTAAGAATTTGGATAAATGAAGATAAAAAGTCACAAAATGAGAAAATTCTTGATTAGATTTTGAATTTTGATGAGGATGCTGTAAAGCTTTGCAAGCTATTTTATAGTAATGATTTAATTCAAATGATTTGTGATTATTCCAACTTGCTCTTTAGAATGGGGAAAACAATCTCAATCTTCAACAAGATAAAATCCAGGTATTTTGGAGGTTTTACTTGTTGGCAGCTATTCTCAAGTTCACAGAATGAGAATGTACTGGAGACAGAGACCAGACAGTTACAATAAAGCTATATCTGATACAATTTCTAGAAATAGATTCAAAAAATTATGAAATATCTATACGTGTCAATAATCAAAATAATAAAAATTTAAATAAATCAAGCTGATTTGCAAAGATTACACCTCTTTGGAAGATTTTGAACAAGAAATAGTCGCAGTACTTTCCACGTGACATACATTTCTGTGTAGATGAGCCCATAATTCTGTACTATGGCTGTCATGGGGCAAAACAGTGCATTCATGGAAAACTGATCCATTTTGGTTATGAAGCATGGTGTTTGTGTACCCGATAAGGTTACCTTATGTCAGGGAGCAGCTACTGGTAACATGTACCCTGACGGAGTAGGAGGATGTTTTATCTTTAACAGAGAATCTTCCAGAAAATAAGAATAACTTGTATTTTGATAACCTCTTTACCTCCACAAATTTGTTGGAGAAACTAAAAGAGCCGGGAGGGAACGGTACAGATGCAATACGTGCAAGCCAATGAGCTAGAATACACTATATAGAATGGCTGAGGCACCACCATCTTTGCAGTGAATTGAAGCCATGTTTTTTGCAGACAAAGCAGCGCCCTCTGGTGAAACAGAGTATTCCAGAATTGTTTGGTGGTTAAGGATGGGTGGGCACGTGAAATAAATCCTCTTTTTTCAGTTATATGCCAAATATACTTAATACAGCATTGTGAATATTATTATTCTAACCGCTAATATAATTTACATACAGATAAATGAAAAGTCAACAATATAGAATTTAAATCTGACCGAAACAACACGTCGATTCAGTGCAATAGTTCTGCATGCCACCATCAGACTACATGCTACTCTCATGTTTTGACTGCAAAAAACATGGCGGCCCCCAGTTCGTCGAGCGTTTACCAAGGGTGTTGAATCCATAGGGTCACCGACTCTACATAGTATATTCTAGTTCAGTGCAATCAACTGAAAATACACCACTAATGGATCCATAAGATGTCCTAAAAAGAGAAAGAAGATTATACTGCCTTGTCACAAATTCATCATCCCAAGTAACTCTTGTAAGGTAGAATGATAACTATCGTGTAACTGTTGCCTGAACACTGTGGGGTGCTGCACCTTTTGGGAAAGCTAAATGGTACAGTGTACACAAAAGGCATACAATGACTGATCAGCCCACTGATGTAATTTATTGTAACATAAACATGAGAGGTGTTGATCGTTTACATCAGACTGTGTCAAAAAGGAGAGTAAATGTAAAAGGTAAAAACTGGGGGTTGTTCACTTTCCCTTTGAATGTGTCAATACAAAATAATGGCAACTTTGTGGCTTGTGTGGCAAAATGCATTGGCATTGTGCACAAAGGGCTCGAAAGTACAAAGGGATCAGCTTGAGCTTACATGAACAATTGATCTCACATACCTTCAAAAATACTCACAGCGTCTGACTCCTGCAAAGTTACCTCATTTGATAGGAAGTGTACAAAAGAGTAACAACAAACCATGAAATACGATAATGAATGTCATTTCATTTTCAATGGAGAGCGACAGTCATGTTGTGGACAATACACAAAAATTCTACATTGAAGTGTATCAATTGTAATACATATCTATCTGGTGACTGCTTTTGTATTATTCTATCAAAAATAAAATTTTATATCTTCTAAACTAAGGTAAATTATTAAATTTATATAAACTTCCAAAACATGTATATTTAATCTTCACCCATCCGTTCAGTTCCATTGTTCCCATACAAAACGCAAATTTTATGAACAATTTTATTGGAATTTCAATCAAAATGTCTTAAGTTAACTGTAAATAAGCAATTACATTATGAATTATACATTACTTTTCAAAAATAAAATATGGGTCCAAAAGGGTCACGAACATCACAGAAGAGTTAAACAGTCCTATAAGCAAATTTTTATTGAAAACTCATTGAAACCATACATGAAACAATGTCACTTGAACATTTCTGAAAGTGTGCAGTTTCGATCTCCATTTCACAGAGAAGGTTTGAGTTTTTGAGAAACTTCATCAGAAATCATTTGAAGCACAAGTGCTATAATGAAAAGTAAATGACCATGTTTATATTCACAGCATGAGATATGTTAAAAAGTGTAATATTAAAAAGAAATCAAAATGGCATTAATAGAGGACATTTAGCACTAACCACACGAAAAGGATAAAGAAAAATATGGTGTCGTTTCTTTTTAAGAAAATATCGCTCAAACATTTCGAAAATGCAGAATTTTGAGCTCATTTTCACAGACAAGTAATATGTTTTTGAGAAACCTTATAAGACATCATTTGAATCACTTGTACTCACAAAAGAAATAATAT
The DNA here is from genome assembly GCA_964035755.1 of Teleogryllus oceanicus. Taxonomy (NCBI): domain Eukaryota; kingdom Metazoa; phylum Arthropoda; class Insecta; order Orthoptera; family Gryllidae; genus Teleogryllus; species Teleogryllus oceanicus. Next base: position 81,627,613 of record CAXIVR010000010.1, on the reverse strand, counting down.
ATACACGTGCTGGTAATGTAAAAATTAAAGCTGTAAGATATAAAAAAACTACAACATTTGTGTCATTTTTGAAAAAGGAAATAATACACAAAATGGTGTTTATGATGCACAATTCGGTCACACTCACTAAAAAATTAAAAACAAAATAAATCTATGAATCAGTTGCCATGTATCACAGCCCAAACTACCCCCCCCTCTCCCAATTTTTCAGTTCCTTAAGATAGAACTGAAACATGACTATTAGAATGTTATAGAAGGTTAAAATCCCATCTTTCATGCAAATTTTCTTTGAAAAATATGGAACAGTTTTTCAGAAAATGCGGTTTATTCCTTTAAAGGATAGTAGTTCTCTTTGCAACCACATGCTGCGTTGCCGTTTTTTGTTTAGTTAAGCCAAACAATTTTCAACTTCATTGCTAATTGCACATTGTACAGTCTGCTTCAATGTACTACAAATCTTGCAGATAGAGTGATTGTATTAATACTTAGAAATCTAGCTGCTGAGCCATGTGGTCCTCATTGCAACCACAATGCACACAGGCACTGTCGTGAAATGTTTCTTTGAGCATTAAAGAGATGTGATTTTTCATGTTTTGAGTTTCCGGAGTTTTTTGAGAACACAGATTTGTTACTTATTTATTATTGTTTATAGTGATGTTTTTTCAGTATTACAATATATATTTAATCATAAAATACTCTGTTTTAACGTCAGTGGTGGCTGGTGCCCCAAGAGACTGGAGGTTGCACCTCCTTCGAATGACGGACATGTAATTTCCAAAATTCAAAATACAAATATATAATAAAAATACCCTATTCAAATCAATTGAAACTCGATAAAGTCTATACTGAAACACTACTTTCATAATTATATTCATCCACAGAAGGCATATACACCTCCCACGCATGTGGTTCTGGCTTTGATTTCCACTGGGCACTTAAATTCGACTCCAGCACATTGCAACAAGCACTAATGCTTCAACACGTTTCACACAAACACAATTAAAATAATTTTGAAAATTTCACTACTCTGGTATATTTGGCAATAATGAATGATCTTTGACACACCTTGGTATTCACTAGAATGTTTGCAAACCGCTGGCCAGCCACAGTGGCTTCTGCGAGACACTAAGGGATTTCCATCCAGAATAGCCAGGTTTACACAAAGAACTAATCAAATGCACGTTTTGAATCAACAAACCTAATATCAAATGAAAACAAATTCTCCAAATATCATAATCAATGCATAGAATATCGCCAATAAATGGCTGAACTTGTGTACTTTCAATAACAAGCGAAAATCATAAAACTATGTTGCAGTGAGTCAGAAGAAGACAGAATACGAGTATTCCCCTGAGATTTCCTCCATTGCTGTGCAATGCTAGACAGCACCACTAGGCTCTTGCTGAACCAAGAGGCCATATGCTCACTGTGTTAAATCAAATGGTCAAAGAGTAGATTCACTAAACCCATTAATGCAACCAAGAGCCAAGAGAGTGGTGCAATTCCTGGCAAGACACCAGACACCAGAGAGAGTGCCAGTTGGACGCTCTTTGGTTTCAGAAGGATTTCATATACATCGATATTGCTACTATATCTTGAATGTTGAATGTTTTAAAAGGAAAATGTACATTCCTAAGATATGAGATCTTTTTCATTTTTTGGAGATTGTGCAATTGTGCAACCTAAGCACGAGCCGCCACTGTATTAAATTAATGAGGTTAATTTATGTTTGCAAAGGTGCAGTCAGAATAAATACACAAATGTAAATATTTTGTTCTGTGGAAATATAAATTTTAAGAAAGTATTTAAACAATTAAATTTTTGTCTAAAAATGGCGATTATCCTAAAAATTTTTTTCGAATATTTGTGGCTTTAAATATTACAATAATTAATTTTTTTACATTTGCTCAGTGTTTATGCATATGTGTATAGTATATGAGATATAGTATGTGCATACCTCATATTTGTTATTAGTGGTGTTCTATCTTACAGAATGGCTAAAATTTGGAGTTTTCACAGTTTGGAACCTTCGACCCAATAGGAATTTATTAATTTCTTGAAGAATATTGACGAGAATGACAATGCGGTGTTAGATCTGGAATTTGGAGTGGATTCTGATGCAGATGACGTAACGTAACAATAACGCAATTAATGAACTCTATCAGCCTGTGTTTCTTTCACCAATAATTGTATTATTTTAGCGTATTGTACATAACTGTATATTATACTTATTTTCACTATTTATTATCGGTTTTCTTCTATTTGTATTTCATGTCTATTTGTAAGTTTTTCTTCTACTTTGTAATGAACACGCACTCATTTAGTTTTGACAGGATATAATATTTTGATTCAGGAATTATGTGACGTGGTTCTCTATGCAACCACAAGCCATATAGTGTAATGCATAGTAGGATTGTAGTCATTACATGTACATCATGTTATTCAATTCAATCAAAAAATGTAAAGAAAAAAAATTTGAAGCTGTTTTCAAGAAAATGGTTTGAGAGTTACTGAAAATATCGAATTTCGACAAATATAATCAAAAAATATTTGAAATTTTGCATTTTCTGGAAAACAAAAGTGAGACCTGCATCATTCTCTTATGTGTACTTTATACTTTAAGAGGACAATGTTTAATAAAAAAAAAAGGAAAAAGTTGGAGCCATTTTGCAGAAAATTTTGAAAATATTGTTGGGGCTTCATATAAAGTACCCCCAAAAATAAAAATATCCGTTTCAAGACCTCGAGTATATTTAAATCATTTGTGGAAATTGTGATACAATGTTGTTGACGTTATTACATGAAGAAACAAAGGTAGTCATCTCTGTCAACATAATACATTTATTTAGAAGTGGCTTTTGACAGCTTTGCCTCAACCTAAGTGCTTTTGGAAAAGACAAGAGCTGTACCTTCTTCATATTTAAATCAATTGAGAAACATAAATTTTTGAAAAATTGAAAGTTTAGGCAGATTTGGTTTTTTCAGTATCAAGGACCCACAAAACGTATTCCGACTACAGGTCTTTGAGGAACTAATTTACTATATATAGGAACAAGATTTATCCACTTTTCTGTGATCGAAGTTTGGCAATAGCATTTTTCTGTTGAAAATTCGCTGTTGTAAGAGCAAAAATGTAAAAACGTTGAGCCCTAAATTAGATTTCCTTTGCTTTAAAACACTCTCTTCAAAAGTAACAAAAATGTGATTTACAGGGTGACCAGAGGCTTTTTGGAATTCAAGGTTTTTTCCCGGTTTTCCAAGTCTGAGAATATAAATTTTCCAGGTTCTTTTTCGCACATTACATGTTTTTACCTTCTATCGCTTACGCCATACAGAGAAAGTTATGTAATGCTACGAGAAAAAGTGATGAATTTTCGGCAGAAAAACTCTTATTGCAAGGCTCTGGAAGCGAAAAAGTGGATCAATCCAGTTGCTAAATTAAGTAAAGAAATCCTCTAATATGTGATGTGGTCAGAATCCATGTTTTGTGGGTTTTTGATACCCAAATCTGCGTTGACGGCTAAAAGTCTGTTCGTCTGACAGAGAACAAAGCTAGCGGGTAAAATGTTCAGCCAATTTTCTCGAAAACTGATATTCCTTTATCGATCTGGCGAAGTCACGGCCCCTTAAATCTGACACCGATATTTTAATTTTGGGGGTACTTTACATGAAGCCTCTGGGACATTTTCAAAATTTTCAAAGAAAAGGCTCATTGTTTTTGATTAAATTTTGTGGTTGGATAGTGAGAAGAAAATAGTGCAGGTCTCATGTTCGTTGAAAACCCTGACTTTCGGAAAATTGCAAAAGTTCAACATTTTTTGGTGTCTTCCTACAACTACAATCATAAAGATAGAGATTTTCCCCGTAATGAAATCTGTTCCTTAAACATAGATTTTAAATAAGGTCATATACAATTTTTCGAAAATTTAAGTACCTAGGCGTAATTTTGTGTGAAATATAGGCAATTTTTAATTTTGTTTAAACAATTTTTTCTCAAAGATGGCACCAAAAATTTTTATTCAATTTTCACATTGAATAGCATATAGAGCGTTTAAAAGTGCAGGTCTCATTCGTTAAAAATTTTGATTTTTGAAAATTGCAAAAATTCAACTTTTTTTTCCCGGCTTCCTGCACCTACAATTATGAAGGTCTTCTTTCTTTCTTAGTAAAATGTGTTCATCAAAATGTTTAAATAATGTCATGTTCAATTTTTCAAAAATATGAGAACTTTTTAAATTAAATTACAAAATTGTTCTTTAAAAAACATCACAATTTGTTATGATTCAATTTGGACCTTTGACAGCATAAAAGACACTTAAGAGAATGGTGCAGGTCTCACTTTAGTTGATTGCCTGTTTTTTTCAAAAACTGAAAAACATTAAAAAATTCTGTCTTTGTGAAGATACAATGTTTTTTACTTTCAGTACAAGTTCTTCAAATTACTTCAAATGAAGTTTTTCATACCTGTCAAAAAGAGCTTCAAATTTTGCATTTATAATAATGTTTAATTGCTATTTTCTTAAAAACGGCTTTAAATTTTTAATGAAAATTTCTATGGATGGGGTAAGACCGTGAAACCAGTCCACACCAAGGAAATTGGAAAACTTTACTACAAGAAAGTCTGCACCTCTAGTTTAAATGAAATACGTTCATCAAAAACAGACCTTCGAAAAAGATCATGCTGAATTTTTTGAAAATATGAGTATTTTTTGCCTAATTCGGCGACAAACAGTCACGCACCCCAAATTTACTGCACTTTGTGAATATAATGTGAGAGGATTTTGGAAGCTATTGCTGTTCTTATAAAAGAAAGATGAAAATTAACTTCGAACTAACAAATTACTTGTTTACTTCAAGAAATTTTGATCGCTGATTATTGTATGTTTCATTTGTACAAGTTTGAAATTACCACTGTTCCTGGCTATTAAAATAAACGCTGGTATTCACCACAGGCGCTTTGTTTGAATTGGTTGGGTTTGGATTCTATTAGAACCATTTCTAATTAAAAATTGAATAAATTAAGTACCAGAAATTTGTACCAACATTTTAACTATAATTTCATATTATTACCTGCGCTGGCTTGGAGAACAAAGCAGTGACAGAAATAGGGTCTACTCGAATTTCCTGGTGCACAACCCAGTCAAGATCTCCGCATGTTTATTTTCTCCGTGCTCCCTGTCAATGCGGACACTCTGAATCTGTCATTTTTAATCTCTGTTTAGGCTATAAGCAAAGATAAGCTTTGACTGCTCTCTTCTACAAAAGAAGCTAAAATTCCCGTTGAATATGATAGATGTAATAACATTGTCGTTTCGATTGAAAAAAAAAAACAACAACAAAGAGGTACTGCTGATGACATCAAAAAATAGGCATGACACTAATCAAAACTCAAATTTGCATGTATTGAAGTAGTGTTAATAAATAATAATAATAATAATAATAATAATAATAATAATAATAATAATAATAATAATAATAATAAAAAAAAACTACTCGAAAGTCAGCTATTAAGTTTTCGGTGAGATGTTTGTTCCGCAAATATCGTGTCCATGCATGTGCAACCCACAGGTAAACATTTAGGTGCAATGGGGTGCTAGGTACTCTACCCATGTTGCACCTATATAAGTGTCAGTGTTTGAAGTTGTGTTACGCGTGAGTCGAGAACTTCGCAATCCTCAAGAAAACTTGTGACACTTCTCATACATACTTTGATTTTAACACTCGCCGTTGTCATGTACTGGAATGAATTCTGCACTTTACTGAATACAATGCTGTATGTGAATTTGGGCTAAATGTTGGGGGGAAATCTGAAAATAACAGAAAATCCTGGTTTTCAAGTCAAATTCCTGTTTTTTCCCCGATTCTTCCAGGCTTTTTCAAATTTCTGGTTTTCAAGGATTCCAGGTTCACTGGTACCCTCGATTTATCATCTTTATTTCTTCAACCCTTTAATTTTTCCATATTTAGAGAGAATTATTTGTGATGGCTGGCATTACAAACTTTATAATTAACTTACCTGAGATCACGAACACTTGTCCATTACCAGATGCAGTTCCACCATGCATTTGACTTGTGAAAGAACTTGACAAGGTTTCATTACTTTTAACCAGCAACTGAGTTTTTGCTCCAGAAATTGCAGCATAGGAACAGGGTTGGACTCGAAGATACAGGGCACCTAGTAATTTAAAATGAATCACAAAGGCAGAAAAGGCACAAATAACGGAAAATAAAAATATCAGAAACTAAAGTAGGAAAAAAAAAAAACAACAAAAAAAAGAGAAATCTATTGCCTACTGTTAAAAGTCATAAAATTGTAACGGTAATAAAAAGGCATTTTGACAAACTTCTGGGCTCTACTGATTACTACCATCTGAGGCCTCCTTGGATTTAGGACCTCTAGGCAGATCCCTAGTTTATCTAGGCGAAAGTTCACCCTTGCTTAAAATTTCACTTTCCACAGTTTTCCAGGATGAATCATCATTACCTTGAGGTCTTCCATGTTTTTTGAAGGTATTATGAGAGATTTTTGCCTTCGTTTCCGCAATGCACTATTTCCTTTAAAGGAAACAGGAGAATGTGTGTCCGCATGGTAGATGTTGCCATCTAAATGGTGAGCAATCTTCTGAGAATTATTTTCAGAGCTGTCCTTTTGGCTAGCATTAATTCCTTGAACTTCACCAGTGACTTGATTCTTCACAGAAGGATCTTGACATAAAATTGAAAAGAGGAACATCAAAAGACATTGACACAAGTTTTGAACATTTCCCCCACTTTAGTTTATTATTTATGAACTGTTGCCATATGGTTATGAGGGCACATAGGGAACTTATTTTATTATATTGTATGAGAATTAAATACAGTAAAATTAGCCTTCTTTGCTAGGCCAATTATAAAATCAATTATTTAGCTTTGTAATGTGTACCCTGGGGTGTCCCTTATTTTGCGATTTTGAAATTTTTGAACACTCACCCTTCAAATTTTTTTGAATTACCCTAAAAAACGCCAGCATAAAATCTTGTTGAGATCGAAACATTCTAACCTGTGCAGACTTGGGCGTGAACTTGCTTGACGTACAAGTCCCGACCTACTACCCAGTGCTTAGTCAGGCCTGAGCCTAACAATAAATGACTTTTAATCAATTGTGTCACTAGTGTTTACAGGTCACTAATCTAACATAATTTCATACCTTAGTGTCATATGCAGTGCTGGAGAATGTGTATTTTTAATAAGAGATATTATTAATTAATATAAAACATCAAATAACTGGATACAACTTACAACCAAATAAACAAGTGCTTGAAGTTTTATTTTTTAACATAAGGGAAGTAAAATTAACTGTTAGTGCAAGTGGTTGTGGGGGCTTGTGGTTCATGGGAGCACGATATTTTGGGAGAAAGCAAGAATTCCGACAAGAGCTATTCTGCATTGCTTGCAAAACATATTAACTTGTATTTGGAGTGTAGAAAATTTCAAGGGAAAACAAAACAACAACAAAAAAAACAACAAACAAACATGTAAACAAGTGATGTTATTTTTAATTGTGAACAGTTAAGAAATAATTAGGATAATTTATTTGATATTGTACATGCAAATGCTTTAAAAACGATTAAGTTGGAAGAAGAGATGTTTTTACTTTGGCAGAGAGAGCCAGGATGTAAAAGCTATCTTGCAGGAATAGTAAAAAAATCTTTCAGATAAAGAAGAAAGAGGGAGACAAAGAACTTTACAGGAAGAGAAAAGGAAAGAGAAACAACAGTGGGCAGCGTCTTCTGCTGTGCCTCATTCATCGTCTGAAGTTTCAGATAATAACTTCCAAGTTCGGATGAAATTAATGTTGGTGAAATTTTAGGAGTCTTCTGAGAGTACATCAGTACAGAATGCTGCAAAGCTTGGCACCAAAACTTTCATTACACCTGAACTAATGTCTGCTTTAAATAAATGCCAACTGAGAGTAAGAGATTCTGTATATATCCTTCAGGCGACAGCATAGGCACTTGCACACAATACCCCCGAAGAAATTTCAATTAATAAATTTTCTATTTTTTGAATCAGACACAAGACAAGAAGAAAACATTATGAAACAATTAAATTGCTTTTAAGAGTGATATATATGAAATTCTTATGTTATTGGGTACATTAAATATCAAGGATCCAAAAGAAAAAAAAGACTTCCAATTAATGTTACATTTTCAGTTTGAAAGAAATTTAGTTACAATATGTGGTATTTATTACAAGAATTGTCTTTACTATTACTCTTTGATGACGAAGTTGAACAAATCAAAATGAAAATGGCAGTAACTTTAGCCAGAGAGAGTCTTCACATGGAAAAGAGATATTTCTTTTTGTGAAAAATTCAAAGGAGAATAATATGGTAAGTACAATTGTATCCCAATGACCATTCATTAATTATTAATATACAATACATCTCCTAATTCAATTTTATCTTCATTTCAGTGACAGCAATAGCCAACTTTGTGTAAACGCTAATTCATTCTCTTGCCTGAAGATAGATACTGGTGTTATTCAAAAATGTTCAACTTGGACAAGCAACTCTTCATATTTAGAAGCTCAAAGAATAGTCATAAAGTTGAAAGCTCTGAATGACTGCGCTGAAAGGACTGTTAAATTAATGCAAGACTACTGATGGACTACTGACTGTACATGAGGAGCAAAAGTAATTTGTTTTATTCAAAAACATCGTTCACTATACCCATATTGCAAGAAAACACACAAAAAAGTACCCACTAGAATAGTAACAACCATAACACAGTCTAAAATGTGAAAATGAATTAAATTGTAATATAAAATTATACATTAAATACGTATCAGCAATTTTCCACTGACATAAAGAACAAAACCAATCATTCCTAACATTCAAATTTTGTGTTAATGTTGGCACGGGTTAATATTGACCTATTGAGATGAAATTTTTATTTTAAATAAATTTGGCTCAATGGAAGATATTTAGGGAGAGAGGCCAAACAAATTAGCAAAATTGCAATATAAGGGACACCCTATACCTGTACTCCCACAAAACATTTAATCCTTGAAAAGCCTTCTGGGAAGCTTTTAATATGACATTTTGCTAACTTTTACAATAACAAGAGTTGTTTGAATTGCATCTGGTGTGCCTGGAGGTATGGCATTACTTTCTGTATTAACAAATGGCATTTATTTCTTCCAAACATAATTATATTTCTGTATTATGTTCTCATTGACTAGTTAAAAAATATATGGAAACTTATAATTGTCTTACGAAATTACATGTACGTGATCTGGACCATTATGTACCTGGCCTAATTTTTGTTAACTTAAGGGTTTCTTCGATTTTGTAGTCTGTTATTGTGCATTTCAAGAACTTCATTATTTTCATTCAACATCTGTTCAGAATTCCACAGTATATCTCTAGTGACATCAGCCTTAACATCTTGATTGGAAAATGGATCATGGATGTCAAAACTAATTGACGTATCAAAAAAGAAACCAAATTATAGGGTTTATTTGTTATGTAAGCATTTATTCAAGCCTCTATTGGAATAAAAATTTGCATCAAATTAGGTTAATAACATTACCTAAACAAAGGACCGATAGATACGAATAAACCTCTACTTCTAGGTTAAGTACGCTCTATGTGCTCATTGTAGTGAAATAGCAACAACACATTACTCATGAATTTACCACCCAAGTTTTTACATCAAGCCATATATTGTAATATTTTCTATTATAAACAAACGCTATTCTTCAAAACAGAAGATACATTTACCTCAGAAATTCACCATTGCTGAGAAATTCAACAAAAAATTAGACCCTAAAGAGCTGTGAATAACATTTGCATGCACACCAAAAGAAACAAATTTTAGAAATTCACCGAACAAACATATCTTTCGTCTATTGTTAAAAGATTTAAAAAAGCCCAGAAATGCATAGAAAATGCAGTTGTTAAAATGATATTGAAATAGTAAAATCAACTCAGGAATTGACATAGCCATATGGCTACAACGGGATTGAAAGGTTTAAAAAGCTAAAAGAATATATGAAAATCGTTATCATGTTAATAAAAGAATGTTCCCTTATTCAAGCAATATTATTAATTGCTACATTTGTTTTTTTATTTTTCATTACTCCAGAAATCTAAATATATCTGATTTACTTAAATATATTTAACTGTTTTTTACTGGTAAAATAGTTTAAAATTGCTTTTTCACATTTATGAAGTAAAACTCCTGTTTGTTTGAAAAATTTATTGGAGTCCCTATTGTATATGATAACTGTCATCTGAAGCCCTCTTAGATTTAGGACCCCTAGGCAGCTGCCAAGTTTATTTAGGCAACAGTCTGCCCTTGCACACAAATTTCACCCTCCAAAGTTATTTCCATGCGTATGGCTGTATAATCATTACCTTGAGGATTCCCTTGTTCTTGCAGAGGTGTCATTACTTTTTTTGTCCTCCGTTTATGCAATGCACCATTTCCTTTAGACGAAACTGGAGAATGTGTGTCCACAGGGTCTGTGTTGCTATCTAAATGGTGAGCAATCTTCTGAGAATTATTTTCGGAGCTGTCATTTTGGTCAGCATTAATTTCTTGAACTTCATCTTGAGGGATGCTTTCAGTAGTACTGCCAGGTACGTTGTTCTTTTTTGGAAAAAGAAAAACAACACACATAATAAAGTTTTCAAAAATTAGTAAAAACTACAAAATCTACCGTAGTTTTACGTACAGAAATCTGAGTTAGGCCCTTGACCTGCAAGGACTTCGCGAGAGTCACAAATGCACTGTAGTCACCTTCTAGAACTTGTGTGACCCCCAGGTACATAAAATCAATCACTGCCTTCAGATTTTGAAATGATTCATCCAAGAGGATAACAACTGGATGATCTTCAGTCTCCTCACAAAAAAGCTTCTGCAAAGAACAATACAAAAGAATGTGATAAAAGATTAGGGTTTTTAGCACTTTTCTGTAAAACCATCACTTCAAAGACATAGAGCACAAATTAAGAGCAGATTGGCTATTGGTAATTATGGTGACAGATACCAGAACAATTTCACCACACAGAGGATGCTCTATCAACAACTTTGAACTAAGGTTTAATGGGAACTAAGATTTTGAAACATTTTGTGATATTTAAAAATAACAAAAGTAATAACTGGTTGGTATTATTTTTTAACTTTCTTGTGCATGTATAAAAGAGAAAGTAATAATTATTAATCTGATAGTGAGAAGGCTGTAAAAGAAGGTATCCACAGCTTACTACAAAAAAATCACATCCAATATATGTACATTATTTTACAACACATTGCCAGATGACAAGTCAATATTGAAGTTTCAGTGCCACATAAAATTTCTGCCACATAACTATGTCTATACAATTAAGAGTATATACTAAGCATAAAAAAGGAAAGAAATATTAATTTTAACTACGATATTTAATGTATTAGTTACTATTTGGACACTCTAACATATTAAATATGTCTGCAACAAGTATTGTACCTCAGCTTTTGGGCCAATGATCCCCATCTCCATCAGGTTTTTCATCCAGTTTCCCTGATCCTTTAAGCAAATACTAAAATGGCCCCTTGTTTTGTTTCTGGACATAAATAATACTTCACTATCTGTACATGCTTTCTAGAGTATAGTGGGGAATATCGTTATTCAAATAATGTTCTCATGGTAGCAAGTCGATTCCTTCATGAAAAGCATAATGAGGGATAATTGCAAAACTTATGATACTGATTTGCATTTGCCAACAGTTCTTATTACATGGGAACTAAGATTTTATTATCAATTTCAGCATGAAACTCGTTTCCACCTTTATTCATAATTCAACTCTTACATGGTTTAGGGTTGATCTCAGAAATTATGAAAACATGCACTAAATACACTTTTCCCCATAGTATGTCTTACAGTTTTGAAGTGTTTTTTATTTTCAAATAAATATTTCTTTCAAATGACATTATCTCAAAACAGCCAAGTCTTGGAATAGTGAATGTTAAAATTTAGCCATTGATATGTTACTTAAAAGATATATTTGATTTTGCAATGAATTTTTCTGTTGAAAAGACCTTTTGAAGTACGTTGAGCCTGAGTATCTCCCAACATCTACAGTTAAAAATGAAAAAGAAGCAACAAGAATGAGAAAAATTAGTTATAAAAACACTTACATGAAAGTAAGGACTGCATGCTGATAAAACCAGCCTGTGAGCGTTCAGGCTTTGACCCTCAGCAGATACAGTACAATCAACAAAAGAATTGTTATCTAATAAACTTTTAAATTCAGTAGCAAGTTCACTGGGATGGTCTTCCCAAAGCAGAGTCACAACTGACTCAGCCATGCTTGAATTTCCCTGTAACAATACTGAAATTACATTTTCTTAAAAAATAGAACTCGGGAAGTACGTAAACGAAAAAATTTCAATGGAGTTTGTAATGTAAATACCAAGAGATCAGGGGCGTATGTTTTCAAAACAATGCTTTGCATACTTCGTCAGACGTATTATTTGAATACAATACATCCTCCTTCCCAACAAGTGAATCACTTCATCGTTGGAATGTTTTGAGTGGCGTATTAAAAAATATAACGATCTGTCCTCACCGCCTCGTTCGTTTTCGCATCTTTTTTATTGTCCATCTAAAATATAACGTCTCCATTCAATGTGATCCAATTGGAAGTTTCAATACACCAAGTGTGATGTAAATTGCGTACTTCGTGGCATTGGCAAAATGCTTTGAACAAATTTCTGCAAAGAGGTTATAAACAGTAGTTATAAGTTCTTTGAACTTCTGCAATGCTCTGATATTTGAAAATCACTTCGCGCAACATTACGCGCAATTTGACAGGCAAAATCAGGGCTCCCTTGAAGGTTATAACCACGGTGGAAATATTTCCGCCATGGTTATAGAATAGAACAAGACCAAGAAGCACAGCAACGTTCTAGCGAATGTTCAAGCGTATAACCGAGTGCTATACTGTCGTACGATGCTAGCGGTACAAGAGTGCGCTACAAAACCCGCTAAATACGAATTACTAAACGGAGAGGGATATTCAAAAGAAAATACAGCTAATTCTGAAGAACTTTTTAAAACACGAAATATTTTTTATTCAACAAAATCAAATACAAGGATTACAATAAAAGGCGCAACGTTACGAAAACTCAAGTATTAAGGCCCTTCAGCTTAGCGCCAGAAGCACCTTTTTGGAGCGCGGCGTTGCTCTCCGTACTCCACTCGCCGAAGGCGGCCACCACCAGCGGAGGCACTTCCGAGGAGGCACACCCACAGCCAAGCACGAAGGCGCGGACTAGTTCATACAAATTACACAAATTCATTACAAATTCAATGTAACTAATTTGTTGGTTTAATAATTATTAACCATTATTAATAATATGGTAAATTAGTAAGCAAAGTTAATGAAAAAAATTAAAACTTTCAGAAAACAGAGCATCGACTTTTTTTGAAAATCTGTATCAATTTTTTTTACTTTCTCGCTATCGCTTACGCAGTAGAGAGAAAGTAATGTAATGTTTCGCGAAAAAGTGGCGAATTTTCGGCAGAAAAACTCTTATTTCAGAGACATGGAAACAAAAAAGTGGATGAATCCAGTTGCTAAATTTAGAAAAAAATCCACTAACACGTGCGTAATGTAACCAGAAACCATGTTTTGTGGGTCCTTGAACAAATTGAATGATGGCCAAACGTCTTCCTGTCCGTTCGTCCTTTCGTCCGTCTGTGAACAGCCTAGCCGCTAAACTGTTCAGCCTATTTTCTCCAAAATTGATATTCCCCAATCGATCTGGCTGATGTCGCGGCCTCCTGAATTTGAAACCAATGTTTTAACTTGGGAGGGGGTACTTTACACGAAGCCTCTGAGACATTTTCAAAATTAAAAAATCCGTTGTTTTTAATTAAATTTTGTTGTTGGATAGTGTTAAGAGAATGGTGCAGATCTCTGTTCGTTGGAAACTGATTTTCCGAAAATTGCAAAAATTCAAAAAATGTTCGGTGTCTTCCTACAACTACAATTATGAAGCTAGAGATTTTTCCTTAATGAAATTCCTTAAAGATAGATTTTAAAATAAAGTCATGTACAATTTTTCGAATATTTGAATACTTTTCATGTAATTAATTCTGAGTGACTCGGATCCGTACTATTTTTAGTATTTGGAATTCTGTTACTATAGACATTTTTAATTTGTTCATAAATTACTTAATTTTCTACTATCTTAAAATTTACGAACACTTTTGTCCTTGTGTGGCATTGTATGGAGTATGGAAGTTCTCTGTACTTAATTACTTACTCACTTTCCTGTGGTAGAAGATGGGCACTTGGCATTTTTTCCTTAGTTCTCGAAGAAGTTGTCCTTCCTGACTGCGACTCCAAATTCTTCCGTGTTCTTATATTCCGTAAATTAATATTCTGTTAATTTCACCAACGATATATCGTCGATTTCTATGCACAATATCATTTCGCGTTACTACTTCTTTTTAACACATTACTCGTTCCATGTTCATAATACCTATTCTAGCTGACGACACGTAGCTCTCTCGTACGGTTTACACCCGTCTGATGAATTTCTGTCAATAACATTCCTCTACCGATTTTTTACTGTGGCTATTGTTTCAATAGCATTTCAATGCTATGCTGATCCCCTCCCATTGCCCATCTCTTTCGTTTATTATTTCAATGAAGTCCCATTAATAAAATACATTTTATATTTTAATTTAAATGCCTTTATATTATAAAATATTCTTTAAATAATCGACATTATCAAACAAGTACTTTTCCTCTTGATTTCCAAACTATAGAATTATCGTCGTATTTTGCAATTCTTTTATAATTAACTTATAAAGATTATTGAGGTGACATGAATCGTCTGCTCTCGTCATACATTATATGTGCCTTTTTATTAACGAGAAAAGCACAATGTTACTGCTTATTAACTCTTTGCCAAGAATTTAGCAAAAAGTTTTTGGTAGGAAATTGTTTACAAAATATTCGTTCCATCCTAATAAAATCTATTTTCAAAGGTAAATCATCTATATATTTGGGTTCTTATTCCTCATCATGTCCTTCATGAAGGAATGTACTTCTGCTGCGACAACATGAAGAAAGGTAATTTGGATAACTATATTTCCCACTGAACTGTAGAGGAAGTGTACAGATAATAAAGCTACATTAATGTTCAGGAACAAAACAAAGAGGCCATCTGAGCATTTGCTCAAGGAATCAGGGAAACTGGGCGAAAAATCTAATTGAGACGGGGGTCATCTATAATATCCAAAAGGAAGTGTTGGCACCAACTACATCAGAGAATCCCCGATGTCTAAAATATAACACTCGACGTAGAAATCATATTCATCAGGTGACAGTATCAACAGCTCATTACAAAAAAATCACATACAATACATGCACATTATTTTACACTTTGCAGATAACATTAAACGATTAAATTCGATAGAAAAGTTTAAATTCCTTGTGAAATCGTTTCTGCTGCATAATTATTTCTATACAATTAGAGACTATACTGAGCATCACAAGGAAAGTAGCATTAATCTTAACATTGATATTCAATGCATTATTTATCATTTGAACTGTATAAATCTAAACAAAGTGTAACAAGTATTGTACCGCAGCCTCCGGGTCAATGACCCCATCTCGATCAGGTTTTCGTCCAGTTTCCTGATCCATTGAGCAAATGCTGAGTTGACCCCTTGTTTGCTTCTGGACATAAATGTAACTTCATTATCTATGCGTCTTCTAGAATTCTGTGGGAAATATAGTTATTCAAATTATCGTTCTTTATGTTGTCGCGGCAGGAAATATTATTCCTTGACGAATGACATGATGAGGGATAAGAGCTCAAAATTTATTGCTGATTTATCCGTAAAAATATATTTTAAAACATCGGAGCGTTTTTTCTTCTATATTCAAAATTCAAGTAGTATATACCTTAGTGTAGGGATCACAGATTTTGAAAACGTGCACAGAATTAACTTTTACCCATTGCACATCATACAAAGTTTTTAACTGTTTTTGACGTAAAATAAATAAGTAAACCATGTAAATTGATCCAGTTGTAATGTAAGGGAATGTGAAATATAAATAAACCAGCTAAATAACAACTGGAATTTATTGGAAAATAAATATTAACATTTGTTAAGGTCAACATTTTTAATTTTTGGGATACTACAATTTTTAAATTCTGTAATCAATCATATTCTAATAGGTAATTGATTCGTGTTGATTGTAAAGAAATGATTTGTCATATTATGCTAAATTCGTTCTTAATGAAGTTTTTTCTTTAATATGATTTAATTAAAAAAATTAATAGAATGTGATTGTTTTGGGATAGAAAATCAAAATCTTAACTTCATTATAAAGAAATACGAAATGTTTAAGAATATAACGGTTTAAATATTACACAATTTGAGATTAATTAGAAACATTTCTGTTGAATTTTCACCGAGCAAAATATTCATCGGGCAACTTTTCATTCTGTTTTGATTTGAAGTGAATTTGATTGAAACTGCAAATGAAATACCTTTTTCATTATCTTTGTTTTGGTGAGTTATTTCTTCTCCTGTGAAATTTTCCATTGGCCCTTAATCTGTTTTGTTTCCGAAGATCTTTTTAAGGTGGAGATTGCTGCAGGAACTCTAAACGACAAACTTCCCCCCATACTGCTTTAACTGCAGGAGGCACAACCTTTTCAAATATGAGCCTGATCCGAATTTCTTTTATTCTTCCTGACCATTTTGTTTACATCAAATTAATAATGTATTTAATTTTAATGGCTATTTGTAAATGTAAAAAATGGACACATTCGGATACTGCTCCAAAGCTCCCCAAGTTTGTATCCCTAAGAGACCCATAGGTTTATTGCAATTAAAAGTATTAACTAACCACCTAGGTCAGGGTTGTCAGGGCGGCCCGCGTGCCATTTTATTGTGCCTACGAAGGTTACACAGGCACACACACAAACAGAGCAGGTGCTACAGAATCGCACAGACTTTCTCGTATTAGTTTTCTATTTTTTTTCTTTGATCTGGGCTAGCTATTCTGACTTGCCACATACTCTTGCTGGCTGTCATTTATCGTTTATAGTACGAATACGAGAAAGTAAAAATAGAATGTCACGATGTTTTTTGTGATAAAAAAAAGGAGAGGATGGCGCAATTCTGGCTACAAATTCGGATTCAATGCATCGTAATACATAGAGAAATATCAGTCAAGTCTGTGGGTCTGACAGCTTTTTTTGTGTTGCGAGCCACCGTCGTGTGCGGTACAAGCCGTAAGGCCAGCACCCGACCTGAGACGTCTTGGGGGGGAGGCGAACACAATTCACCAGATGGTCGACTAGCTCAGTATAGACGTCCCAGTGTGGACACAATAAATAAAAAATTAGGGGGGCAGGGTCGTGAAGATCGTTTATGGATTGGATGCAAATATTACAAACAACTCAGGTGAGAATCACTTTTCACTAAATTCAGAATATATTCCAAAAATATTGGCTGCCTTGACAAATACATACAAGGGCACAAAAGAAAAATCAAATACAGAATACTCTTGACTGAAAAAAAACACTAATAACACAATACACAATTTCCTACTTTCATCTACAACCCAATTGTTTAACAAAACACTTTCAAATTCAGAAAGAATCGTTAAAATATTACTTTACAAATTTGAAAAACACACATTGAAAATCAAAAATTAATACTTTTCCCTAAACATTACTTTTACAACAAAGGAAACTCTTTCTCTCTCTAAAATCAGAAATTACTATTATTATAATTATACTCTTACACAAACTCTTAATCACTATATTACAATATTTGATCTTGAAATCCTTTTGAAAGAAAAATTGATTCTGTTCTCACGTATTAGAAGTCGAAACAAATGTACTTTACTTTTCTTATCTTTTAAGCGTGAGTAAAATCTATTACCCTCCTTTTTCTTTCTACGTGATAGATACAGATGAGCTTTCTTATTAAACTGAATCACTCCTATCCTGCAAAACATCTTATTTGGAACGACCTTACTGTGTTCTCGGCCGCGTAGAGCAGTCCACTTTGCTTCCTTCTACACCTTTCCACCGAGCTGCTTCGCCTTGACGTCGTGGCCTCAGGTTGAGAACGCCGTTGCTCCCTCAGAAATCGCCTTCTTCTTCTCGTTCAAGTTTTATATGCTTGAATACTCTCATATGAATTTTACTTTATTTTCGATTACAGTTAATGACCAACTGGATTTCCCAGGTGAAAAAAACCCAGAGATCCCCCCTTTTAATAAGCACCAACTTAAAGGGAAGTATTTTATACGAAAACGGAGGAAAAAAAAAAAAAACTGGAAGAGAAATAAAATCAAGCTATTAAATTACTGCCATCTATTAAAAATTTCTCTCCTAATTTTTCCCATTATAAATTCTAACATTTCTTATTACCTTTCTTCAAATTATGGAAATCAATTTATAACAGAAAAATTTTACCTCTTCTGGTCTTCTAAAAGGTTTTCCCCAAAAAAAAGTTGCAAATCAAAAGCCCGCTGAAATGTCCCTGGGGCCGTTTTCCATCGTCCGCCCAGTTCGGCTGCTACCTTCAAAAAGGAACTTTTTTTCAAAAAACCCCCGGTCCCCCCTTAGGTAAAAAGGGTGGCGGTCTCTTTTTAAAATTCTTTATCATTCCAAATATCCACCCGCGTTGGCCCCATTTAAAAATATTCTTTTCCCTCCTTTTTTAGGGCATTTTTGGCACTTTTTTGGAATCTAAGAAAAAGGGCGGCCCAATAACCCCTTCTTTCAAAAAAAGATTTTAGGGAATTTGATTTCATATCCCTTTAAAAATTTTTTCACAAAAAATTATGCTCTTTTTTTCTTGATTCTAAAATGTCGAGCAATCTTGTTTTTTTCCCCTCCCCTCCTCCCCTTTTTTTCCCCTCATCTTCTTCTTTTCCCTCCCCCTTGTTTTTCTTCTTACCCCCTCTTGTTTCTCTTTTTTTTTTTTTCTTTTACAGGGTTTTTGTCTTTTACTTTATCTGTTTGTTTCATCATTTTCCTTTTTTTTCATTCTTTAAAGGGAAAACCCTTTTAAAAATTTTTATTTTCTGATTGTTTTCCCCATTTTCCCATCTAGTGTGCTTTAAAGCAACGGAAAAAATTTTATTTCAAGGGCATGGCAAATTGGAATAAATGGGGTAAAAATTTTGGCCCCCTAACAAACTTTTAAGTTGTTTCTTTTTTTTTGGCGGTGAAATTTTATCCTCCCCATTTTTTCCCCATATTCTTTTTGGCTCTTAATGTACATAAACCCGGGAACAACTTTTTGGTGCAAAAATTACTTTTCCCCAAATTCAGTTGTAAATTTTTTTAAACCCGGACTTTTTAAACAAAATATCAAAGCTTAGTCATTTTTTCTTCAAATGTCTTAGAATACAAACACTCATCAATATAGAAAAAAACATCCTGGACATCTCTAATGATTTTTAGACATTGTAAGAGCAGATCCCTGTTTTAAAGCCCAAATGGCATTTTTTTTTTGAAGACATAAAATTGGTGAATAAATCCTGTATATTGTCTACTTTTGGGTGCTATCGCTATTTGAATACGATGCAGTGAAGATTGAACTAAACCCATTTGGGTGGATAATTGATTATTAAAATCCTCCCCGCAACGGTCTGTTTTGTACGGTAAATGGCAGTTCAATCCCTTGCATCTAAACAAAACCTTATTTTTATTACTTTTTTCTACAAGCATTGGTTTGTTAAGGTTTTGGACTTCATGATGATATCATTTTTGGGCCATGGTAGCAATGAGCTTATCCACCTCTTTTATTTTTTTTCCTAAAATACATTTAAACCCCCGTAAAATGGTGTTTTATCTTTAATTCTTTTTCCCAATTGAAAATCACTGGATTCTTTTTTTTAAAAAACACCTTTTTTTCCCAAAATTCTGGTTAACTTTTTCTGATATGCATTAGTTACCCCGTTTCTCTCACCCCCGAACAATTTTAATTTCCCGTCTTCTTCCCCCAAAAAATTTAAAACCCCCAGTAACCCCCGTGAATAAATCAATTAAATCCTCCTGATTATTCGGTTTCAAAGTTAAAGTTTTTTCTCGTTGTTAAAACCCCGTGTTGTTTCAGAAATCAATCCCAGTATGAGGGGTTTAAAAGTTTTTTGCCCTTTCAAGACCCCCTTGATACTTTTTTGCCTATCTCTATTTCCAAAAAAAATTTTTCTTGTTTTGGTTTTTGTTTTTTTCCGTTTCCCGCCCCCTATCAGAAAAGATTTCCCGACAGCAAAAAGAGTACCCCCACTCCTTTGTTCTTTAATTCATCAACAAACTTTCAGTTTGACGGAATTTTTAAACCTGTAATCTACTAATCCGAAGTATCAACACCCTCACTTTTAATTTTAATTCTCGGACCTGCCTCCGGGAATCCGTCGCTTTTATTCTTCTTGTTCGTTCATCATCTAAAATTAATTCGATTGTCAATATCCCCCTCTTCTTCACTAGATTTTTTCCTATTTGGTTTGCGGCGGGATGGCGTGTCAAAAACAAACCTTTCAAATTTTTCCGACTCATGCCCAGAGATGTATTGGTCCTTATTTCGGGGTTGGAAAACCCCCCTCTATCAATAAAATTTTTTTTTTCTATCCCTAACCCAGTCCTGTCTTGTCTAGCATAAGTTTTTTTTCTTGGTGATGTTTGGGTTTTTAAAAAGTTTTTTCCCTTTTCTGGTTTGCCCATTATTTGTTGCTTCTGCTATCTTGACCATTTCCCCGGACCATTGCTTTTCCCCTTTGGGTAACCTTTCTTATCAAAAAGTGGCACCCCCCAAAATCCAAAGCTGCGTTATTAATTTTAGTGGACATTGGTAAGAGATTCTTAAGAAAATTTTTGCGTCGGGGAAAGGGAAAAAATGACGTATTAATAAACAAAACAATTTCTTCACCCGGTACCCGGGGTACATAATTTGAAAAAAGCTAATTTCTCCGTTGCATATTCCTGCATGGACATCGTACCCTTTTTCCATACCATACATTACATTTTTTAAAAATTTATTTGAGTTTTGTTATTCCCAAAATCTGGGAAAAAATTTTTTTTTTGAGTTCAGCCATAGTTTTAGGAAACTCCTAAACTATCTGCCCCGGTTTGTCATTAAACCCCGCAACATCATTAAAAAATTCGGTTTTTTTTCTGTCCGGGAAAACAATTTAAAAAAAAGAATTTTCTTTTCTTTCATAAAAAACCCTGGTTTTCATTCCCCTGCCTGGGGAAAATTTGGAGTACACGGGAATGAAACATCTGGAAACGAAAAATTCCCCCCACTCGGGGGTAAATTTTCTAATTGATTTTCAGTTTCTACTTCAATTTTTTATACATTAATTTTTATGTTGTGAACGCCATCCCTTTTCAGAAAAAGCCTTTTTTCCACTATCAATTTTTGAACCTAAATTTTTTTTATTTAAATAATTTTTGGGAAATTTTTTTTCTCCTTGTTCCCACCTCAAAACTGCCTGTCGGATACGGGGGTTATAAGATCCCTGTGTTTCGATCCTAGTTTTAAAATTTTTTGTTGCCAGTTAACCCTTTTTTTTTAATTCAAGTCCCCAACCCGTGAATTTTTTTCTAAGTTTCTCGTGTTCCTGTCTAATTCTTTTTGAACCTCATCTTAGTTACCTTCCCTGCTCCCCTAACAAAATAAACTTTTACAAATTTTTCTTTAACTTTCTTTTTTTCTTCCAATTTTTTGTCCCTTCCAATTTTTTTTTCCCTCATTTTTTTGCCAGGGGTTTTTTTCCCCAAATTTGGTTTTCCCAATGCCTTTTTCTCCCTTTGTTTAGTTTCCCAAAGCATTTATTGGAGTTATTTTTCCCCTAATTTGGGTTTCCAAAAATTTTTGCCCGTTATTCTCCTCAATTTGGTTTCCAAAATTTTATTCCGATTTTTCTCCCTAATTTGGTTTCCAAAATAACCCTAATTTTTATGGGTTTTCCCCTTTTTTTTATCCCCGGGGGTAACCCCCCATCTTTGTTGCATTTGACCCTAACCGTTGCATCATTGGTTGCCCCCTCGAGGTTTCTTTTTTCCTCATCCTGATCTCGTTTGGCGTTGGCTGGATTTCCTCGGGGAGGTCCCTTTTGCCCCCTGTCGCTCCCGGGTTTCTCCTGTCTTTCCTCCCCCCTCATCCCACCCGGTGTTTTTAGTTTCCCTATCCTTTCGATTCCTCAGAAGTTCCTTCCCCGGGAGGTAAATTCCCAGCCACTTATAAATTTTCTGCCATTTTGAATCTATTCTCCCGAATCAAACAATTCTTTTTCCCCGAACCCTACACCCTCACAAAATATTTCCCCGAAATACCGCACAAATTTGAAATAAAAACCCCTTTTTAAAAATCAACTTGAAAAAAAACCCTCCCGAAAAAACACCTTTTTTAACACCCTTTCTCTGCAACCTGGTCAAAATTTTTTTGAACGTGATTTTAATTTATTTAAAAATTTTTGTTCACAAATTTTGGGCTCAGTTTTCCCCAAAACAGGTTTTCTAAATGCATCAATAAAAGGAAACCCCCTTTGGGCGCCAATTGCGACCACCGTCTTTTGCGGTACAAAATAAAGGGCCCGCCCAACCGGACGTCTTGGGGGTGGGAGGAAAAATTCCCAAAATGGTCATTAAATTTCCCGTATAGACATTCCCAATTTGGACCAAAAAAATAAAAAAAAATTTGGGGCAGGGTCTGAAGATCGTTTATGGATTGGAAAAAAATTACAAACAATGGGGGAGAATCACTTTTTACTAAAATTTAGAAAATATTCTAAAAATATTGGCTTTTGACAAATACCCAAAGGCACATAAAAAAAAAAATCAAATACAGAATATTTGACTGAAAAAAAAAACTAATAAAAAATAAAAATTTTCCCCTTTCATTAAAAAAGTTTAACAAAAACACTTTCAGAAAATTTAGAAAGAATCTTAAAAATTCACAAAATTTGAAAAAAAACACTTTAAAATCAAAAATTAATTCTTTTCCCCAAAAAATTTTCTTTACAACGGGAAATTTTTTTAAAAACCCGAAATTACTAATTTTTATAATTATACTCTTACACAAACTCTTAATCCCTTTTTTCAATAAATTTTATTCCGAAATCCTTTTTTAAAAAAAAAAAAATTGGTTTGTTCTACTTTAGAAATCAAACAAATGCTTTTACTTTTCTTATCTTTTTTAAACGTGGGAAAAACTATTACCCCCCCTTTCTTTTTTGTTTTCTACGTGATGGAATGAGCTTTTTTAAACTAATCACTCCCTTCCCCCCAAAACATCTTTTTGGAACGACCTTCTGTGTTCTCCCGGGGGTGGGCGTCCCCGCCCCCTACCTTTCCACCGAGCTTGGCCCTTTAATCGGGCCCCAGGTTGAAAAAGGTTTCTCCCTCAGTCGCCTTCTTCTTTCTCGTTTTAAATTTTTTGGGCCCCTCATATAATTTTACTTTATTTTCGATTACAGTTAAAAAACTGGATGTTCAGGTGAAAAATGAAACCAGAGATCCCCCTTTTTTTATGAGCACCAACTTAAAGGGATTTAAATAACGGGGAAAGAAAAAAAAAAAACTGGAAGAAAATGAATGCAAGCTATTTTTGCCCCTCTATTCAAATTTCTCTCCTAAATTTTTCATTATAAAAATTTTTATTTCTTTTACCTTTCTTTAAATTATTTTCTTTTTAACAGAATAATTATCTTTGGGCTTCTAGAAGGGGTTTTCCTCAAAAAAATTCCCAAAACTAAGTGCTGCGTTCCTTTTAGGGGCCTTTTTTAACGTCCGGTTCAGCTGCTACCTTCAGAAAAAACTTTTTTTTTCATCCAATTCCAAGGGGCTAACCCTTTTGGGATAAGGGGGCGGTCTCTCTTTTTCAAAATTTAAATTTTCATTTTAAATATCCATCCGCGTTGGCGCCGGGTTTAAAATATTCTTTTCCCCCCTTTCTTAGGGCGGTATTGAAAGTTTTCCCGGGAAACTGAAACAGGCGGTCCCAGTGTGTCTATTTATTGAAAATGGGCAGTTCCTTGCAATCTTAGGGGCAAGAAATTTGTGTCCTAAATGACGCCTTGTCGACGTCAACACCTCATTAACGTAAAAATAGGTCAAGTTTGGATTTAAGATAATTTTCTTGTACATTCAGAAATTAAAAATTTCCCCAATGTGTTTCACTGCGTTATGCTTGGGATACGCCAGATATAACGCACACCGTTTCATCCTCCCCACGTTCTCCCTCCCGGTTCCTTCCCCCTCCCCGTGCAAACTGCCTAGATCAACAATACATGGTCACGTGTGAACGAAAATGAAAATGTGACCCGCAACCATATTCAAGGTTTTAGTTTGGCCCTTGAGGCCTTGCAAGTTGGACACCCCTGAGCCAGGTTATGTTTAGAAAGCAAGTTAAAACACAACATAAACGCTTAATAATATATTACGTATATCATATATTGAAGGTTACAATTTCAATCAAAAAGTTTAAAAGAAATCCATTTAACAAATTAAAGGATCAAATTATCGGAGACGTTTATAAGCGCATTTCCTGTACAGATCATTAATCAGGGAATGTTTAAATATATAAATGGTTCTAAAAATAGTGTTTCCAAAAGCTCATCACGAAAACAAATATTCTTAGTTAAACTATAGATACATTTTGCTGACCAATGTGTCTTGTAAACTAATTGGCCCCATGCACCTCACTAAGATTTCTCTTTATGATTTGCAAGTCGTTTAAGTATCCATTCAAATTATTCATTTGTCTGCTGATATATCAGCCTTTGCTTGCTAAACTCTCACAGTGAAGGGACAGAAGCGGGGACGGAAGTGACCAAAGAGGCGCTAGGTGTAGAAGCGGGGACAGGAACGGAGGTGGCAGTATGGTTGAGGACGGAGAAGAAGGGGCGGGGATGTAAGGGAGTTGAATTTGGCGTAGACGGGGGTGGAAGTTCCTGCGTGGGCGGGGCGGGTGGCGATAAAGGAAGTGTTCATGGCAGGGACGGGGGCGGAGGATGCTGCGGGGTAGGGATGGCAGTGTCGGTTAGGAGAAAGCATGGACGACAACGGGATGCAAATAGCTGCGTGGGTGGGAAGGTTTGGCGAAAAAGAGGGCTCATGGCGGTGTGGTAGCGGGGGCGGGGGCGGGGATGGTAGCGGGATCGAGAGTGGTAGAGGGGGTGGTCGCGGGGGCGGAGGTGGTAGCGAGGGTGGAGGGGGGGGGGGGGTTGTGGGATGGGGGGGGGGAAGGGGGGAGGGAGGCGATACATGAGCGGCTCATGGCGGAGACGGAGGTTGTTGCGGGGTGGGGACGGAAGTGTCGACGGGGAAGGGGGTTATGGCGGGGGTGGGGGACAATTGTGGTGGCTGGTGAATGGCTGACAGCGGGGGAAGGGATGTTGGCGGGGTCGGGAGTGAGGTGGTAGCAGGTCGGGGTGAGGTGGTAGCGGGGTCAGGGTGAGGGTGGTAGGGGTCGGGAGTGAGGGTGGTAGCGGAGTCAGGAGTGAGGGTGGTAGCGGAGTCAGGAGTGAGGGGGTAGCGGGTCAGGAGTGAGGGTGGTAGTGGGGTCAGGGAGTGAGGGTGGTAGTGGGGCAGGGTGGTGAGTGGGGCGGGAGGGTAGGGGGGGGAGTGGTAGCGGGGGTGGGAGCGAGGTGGAAGGGAGGGTGGTAGCGGGGGCGTGGGCGGTGGTGGGAGCGAGGGTGGTAGCGGGGGCGGGGGCGTTGCAGGGCGCCCGGGGCTCGAAGGGGGCCCCCCCAGCCGGGTGGCCTCTCTTTGGACGCCTCCCGGCAGCAGAGCACCCAGCGCAGCGCCTGGCCACAGGCGGACATGAAATGAAGTACCTTGATCCAACACTCTCTATACCGTCAAACGGGTATATATGAAACGTTTTAAAATATGAATTGAGAATAACTTTAAAACCAAACACTATACTTGTACATGGATACTGCTCCACTAATAGGGTAATCCGAACTACTACAAGCTTTTGTGGCAACCATTTTGTACGATAACAGCTTCACTGCAGCTAATCAATCATGATTTGCCAGTGTTGAAATTATAGATTCATTAATACATAATTCGTCATTATTATATTACACACCATGTGCCACACTATTTTTATATTTTATTGTATACACTACAACAAGATGTTTGTCCTTTAAATTAAGTCCGCCCAACTTATTTCTGTCCCATTGCTGCTTATGTGAGATCAACTAATATTTCGCTAGGTCCGATAAAATAAAATGAGTTACGGTCAAATAACTCACGTTATAATACTTGATATTCGATAGCCATTAACACTTAAGCTATACTAAAAAACACTGTTTCTCCTCATTATTTTTGGCGCTGTCATTCACTGTGCACAAGTTTTTAAAGAATATTTGCAATCTGAACCCGAATCACTTTCATTTTAGTAATATTCTATATTCTTAACACATTCGCTACACATTATACGAATTACTATTCATCCTTGGCAGTTAATCCAGTCTCGTTCATATCAGCTGCTTCTCTATCCAAACATGTTAGGGAAAGTAGTGCAAGGAAGCGCCATAAGGTAGCTGCACAAGCTTTATGGTGCTACCAACGTTATTCGTTTCGCGTAGTTTAACTCTTAGTAGTAGCTACAACTGCTTTAACTCTTAGCAGTCGGTCATGTTAGGTTGCTGGTCATGGACCTGTTATTTTTCAACTGTTATTAATAACAGCTATTAGGAGTCAGCTGTTTTTGTGATAACAGCTATTGAAGAAAAGCTGTTAAGCCCATCTCTAGTGTGAAGGCTGCCATTTAGAACTCTGTCCTTTTGGAGGTGGCGCGGAAGCGCGACTGCGCTGCTAGTGGCGAGAGTACCCCACTAACCGCCACTGCGCCGCCCGTGTGAATACCTACATTTAAGATCATGCCAGCTGACATGCCACTTGGAAGCGCTGGTCAGTGGCTTCGTTAGAAAAGAACCACCAAAAAATGGGTTCAGAATCTCACCTTAACGTCTGGTCCCAAACAATATAACAACGGGCTGAGAGCACTGCTTAGCACGTTGAGCAGGCTGAAGGAGAGTTTCATACGCCAAAAGGAATAAATCGACGAACTGCTGACGTCCTTGTTAAAGAAGAATACTGTCACAGCCCATGCTGGAGCTCGTAGAACAAGAGAAACGGCCATCATCAGTAAGATGCGTCTGTAAATGAAACAAAAAGGGTATATTTCACTAATTTCTCAGCAATCTTGCTTCCTATGAGTAAATGAAATAAGTATCTTCCTTATTCTAATCGTGTGTACCGCTTTGTGCGCTTTCCAGGCTTAAGATGACACTGGTCACTTTGCTTATGGTAAGTTTCTGCGGGCGACCTAATTTTCGCTTGAGCTGTGGCAATGTTTGCACAAAAAAGAACAGACTTTCGTAAACGTATTCTGTTATCTGAATGTGTATCAAAAGATGAAATTCTCTGAAGACTGAATGAGAGAAAGAGAGAGACAGAGAGAAAGAGAGAAAGAGACAGAGAGAAAGAGAGAGAAAGAGAGAAGGAGAGAGAAAGAGAAGAAAGAGAGAGAAGGGGAGAGAGAGAGAGAAAGAGAGAGAAAGAGAGAGAAGAGAGAGAGAAAGAGAGAGAAAGATAGAGAAAGAGAGAAGAGAGGAGAAGAGAGAGAAGAGAGAGAAGAGAAGAGGAGAGAGAAGAGAGGAAGAAGAGAGAGAGAGAGAAAGAATATAACTACGTCTGCCGGGTTCCGCTAGTTCTAATGTATATTAAAATTCTATTGAAACGTTTCATTACTAGAATGTGCAAACAATTTTAAGACCATACAATTTTAAAAGTCTAAGTTTAATGTTATTTACTTAAATTTAAACTGAATTAAATTACTGAACATAATAGAATATTTTTTCTGACCGTTCAGTCGTATCAGATGCACTGGCGAGCAGAAAATATTCGACATCTGACATTCTTTGCTGTTGCTTCTACAGCGAAACTGGAGCGGCAGAGGAAAAAACGCGTCCGACTGTGAATCGAAATCCCCAGCGTATTAAATGCTGCCATTCGCTGCCGCGACACGCCTGCCGCGCAGATCTGAACGTGCTGTATGCCTTCCTGGGACGCGAAATTTCCGCTGCGGAAATTTCGCGCCGGTCTATGGGGGCGGGGGCCTCACACGCAGCCAATCCGCTGCCACGACGCTCGCCTGCCGCGCAGGTCGAAACGTGCTCATAAGCGACCACGTGACACAGAACTTCCACTGTGGACATTTCGCGTACGGTGCGGATATTTTGCGCCGGTCGGTTGGTGCCTCGCTGAAATAATAGGCAGTTTTAGCGCCAGGCGTAAGGAGACATCCTTAAACTCTATATATCACGTGACTAACGACGTTATACGGTCGTAATTCAGAAGAGCTTTAAAAGTTTTGACATTGTGTTATGACTTATAACAAAATAAGCATTTGAAAGCGTCGAGCAAAGAAGCTGCATAATATATCAAAGAGTGTAGGCAAGTGGTGGGACATTGGAATCACAGTACGAGTCAAGAGTAAACAAATCTCTATAAAGCAAGGAGTTTTAGATTTTGTGAAAATGAGTATTCAGTTTAGAATTTCGAATCGGTTTTTCTTGAGAATGTAGGGAATATCTAATAACAGCGTTTCTTACTAGCGTAAGACGACCTAACAAGAAGGTATGTTTTCAACATATTTTCCGCGAATTTCTTACCAAACACCTTCATATTATTTTCCGTTAATTTTTACCAGAGTTGTGGAATTAGTAAGGATTAATTGTATCAGCCTTTATTACGAGAATCAGTTTAAGTTGGAAAATGCAACCTTTGCTATTTTAGACAGCCATTTTGCCGTTTGCAAGGTAACGGTGAAGACTCCCACGGGCGTGCACACTTTTTGAAGGCATAAGATCGTACCTTAGATCTAAGGTAGTGTCATGACTTCAAGATCCGTCACGTGACTGTTAACATGCATAACGTCGCATTAACATGCATAACATCGCTGCTTTAGGGGTGGTGCTAAATCTCCCTAAGGCCTCATTCACAATGCAAACTTTAATGTAAATATAACGTGGCCGCAAAACCTAGAAATGAATTATTAAGCGAGACCATTTACAATGCCTTGATATAACCGTAGACGTAAATCCGTAAACTTAAAGAGTTCACAAGCTCCAAGCTTTTACGTTAAGTGTACGTCGGAATTTTACCGAACACCAATCAGAGAGCAGCATTAAAAAATATAACATGGAGGATTTCAGATTGAATTCAGGTAGTTAGTGATTACGTCATTTCATTATTGTTAGTTACTGAACTAGTTTTCGAACGGTTTTGATACGAGTTGTGAATTCAAAGAAATAATTTGGGCCATTTTTCTCGTGACTAACTTCTTTATCGTGTGTACCTTTGCGGGAATTCCCAGCTCCATCAAAATTTCCAACTTTCACACGAGTTTGTCTACGCTACAAGCTTTCTGGACTCACCAATACGGCGGAGGTGGCTTCAAGTTTGTGACGTCATGCCATCTCCATATATTCATGGCTTCATGGTCCGAGTAGTGTCAATGGTGGTATTTCTGTGCGTGCGTTCTGGCTGTGATATTTGTTTAGTATTAACTAACCATGAGGAGCATAGAGAATAAAATCAGGAAGGCAGGAATTGAGTAAAGGAAAGTTTACCACAATAAACCACTTCACACAAACGCAACTTGACACACCTCACCACAAAATCGAAATGGCCGATTACCTTTAGTGAACGATTCTGCCTCTAGATGCGTTTGAGGCAAACATGAAAAATTATGAACATGCTCATGTAGCAAACGAGCAATCTGGACTGCACGTTTTGGCACGTCCAATCTGTACGAAAACTGTACCGTGTATACCGGCTTTGAGCCTCATTCACATGCAAACTAAACTAAGTAAATCCATAAACTTACAAGTAAAATTTATCGTAAACACAAGTTTACGAACGTAAGTGGAACGTACGTTTCGCCTGAACCAATCATATTAATATATAGAAGAATTTTCCTAAGGATGAGCCAAAGTGACAGTTCGTTAAACAAGTGAACATCACATTTAATTCAGAGAAGTATCCCTCCGCCGCGACAGTTCCCCTTAAATTTTTTCTGAGGTTATGCACGTACGCGAGTCCGGGAAATATTTAATTTAATTACGTATGTGGAAAATTCTCAACATGCTCTCACAATCAGTAAAAGAAAACTGCCACAATGTAAATAGAAAGAAAATGATTTTAAGCCGGAAACACGTGCACCGGTACGCATCTCGCATTCAAGCCTCGGTTTTAAAATAAACAAAATTTATCACACAAAAAGTAAATTCAATGTAATGTTTATAGAAAAAATAATTTTTACAGAAGAACACTTAACACTGCACTTTCTAATTTCAATTACTTCACGCGGCGCACTATATTTTTGTCGGACGATGACATCACAAAAGGAAGCGACGAAGCACATTACAAGTTAGCCAACTGCAAACGAACAAATTCTTACAATTACTAATAACATGAATTCTGACACAATAAATAAAACACGCATGTGCAGAGCATTTACTACTGTTAACATAAAGTTATTTACGGACTACTTGCTGAAAGAATCATGGGAGGCAGTTTATAACGCTATTGACACAAATGAAAAATATAATTTATTTTTTTCAAAGCTTTCATTCTCTTTAACGTATTCTTTCCTATTAAAAGAGAAAATTAAACATTTCACGAAAAGTAATACTTGGATCACACAAGGGATTAGAACATCATGTAAAAATAAACGTACGCTCTACTTTATTTATAAACATCATAACGTATCACCCGGTTTCCACGTCTACTTCCCAGAATATAAAAGAATTTTAAGGAAAATAATAGTTCAGGCAAAAATAATGAAAAATAATGAGGATATTTTGGCCGCTAAAAACAAAACTAAAGCAATGTGGAACATCGTTAAAAATTCAACCACGTCATCACGACATTTCGTAGAAAATGTTGTTTTAAAGGATAATGAAAGAGAAAGAAGAAATCCAGAAAAGTTGAGAATCTCTTCAACCAACACTTTTCTAAAATTGCGGTTGATCTCACGAAGGGAACTACAACCACAAAATTCAACATCATACGCGTCCCAAAAAATGTTCGGCACGATGTTTATTTACGAAACTTCTTCCAACGAAATCCTCAGAATAGTCAGTAAACTAACAAATAAACGATGTTTATTTACGAAACTTCTTCCAACAAAATCCTCAGAAGAGTCAGTAAACTAAAAATAAATATTCATCTGGTTTAGATGAATTTCCAGGTTGTTTGTAAAAACGTGTGCACCTGCCATTATACACCCATTAACTCAAATTGTTTCCTTGTGGACAGGAACATTTCCAGATATTTTCAAAACAGCAAAAATTAAGCCACTTTTTAAAAAGGGAACAAAATGAAATTCAAAATTGTCGACCAATTTCTCTTTGTCACAAATATTCTCACAAATATTGTTTTCTCACAAATATTAGAGAGGCTTTTCTATACGTGAATGGAAACTTTTCAGGAAAAACGAAGCGTTTTCAGACTCACAACACGGTTTCAGGAAATCAAAATCTATGGAAACTGCCATTTTTCTTTCCATCCAAGAACCCACTGGGATATTTTTAGATCTTTGAAAGCTTTTGACATTATTAACCATAACATCTTGCTCTCAAAATTACCTTCTTATGGAATTCGTGGTATTGCCCTAGATTGAATATCCTCGTACCTTGAACATCGATCTCAAAGAGTAGAAATACCGTACTGGCACGAAAGGACATTATTTACTTATCTCTCCAATTCTTTGCCAATTGAACATGGTGTCCCACAAGGTTCGATCTTAGGTCCTATCCTCTTCTGTTGTACGTAAACGATATGCCCTCATCTATTAAAAATGGAAGAACAGTTCTGTTTGCCGATGACACGAATGTTCTTTGCAAAAAAGAAACAATAAATAGTACAATTTCAGAAGTTTCAAATTGGTTTTGTAATAACAAATTAATAGTTAACGAAGGAAAACAGTCTCAATGAAATTTTGCGCTTCAAATCGGCAATCGTATGCTCCATTGAAAATGAACAATATGCAATTAGCTGATGTTAAGATAACAAAATTTCTAAGTCTCTCAATTCAATCAAACCTCAAATGGAATGTACATATAACAGAATTAAACACTAAATTAAGTCAGCCTTCATGCAGCTCGTTGCGTGTATTTTGCAAATGTACATTCCCGCCTGAGATATGGCATAATATTCTGGGGAAGCTCATCCTTTAGTTCCCAGACATTTAGATTGCAAAAGAAAATTATCCGAATAATGAAAAAATCCCATCCACGTGATCCGTGCAAGCCTCTTTTCATTGAGCTTGGAATCTTACCATTGCCTTGCCTATTTATTTATGAGTGTGTAGTATTTGTCAAAATTGACTCACTTAACGGTGGGAACATATTTTCATGTAATACTGATATTTATAGTTACAACACTCGACGTAGAAATCATGTTCATCAAGTGTCAGTATCAACAGCTCACTACAAGAAATCCACATACAATACATGTACGTTACTTTATAAAATATAAAAAAATTTACAAATTTAAGTTAAAAGTAAAATCTTTTCTGCTGCAAAACTGTTTCTATACAATTAGAGACTATACTGATCGTCAAAAAGAAAAATAATGTTTACTTTAACAAAAACAAGATATAGTATAATGAATTAGTCTACATTTGCATTATATAATTTAAAAAAAGACTCAATATGCCTGTAACAAATAATGTACTTCCGGGTCAATGACCCCTATCTCGATTGGGTTTTGTCCAGTTTCCCTGATCTATTGAGCAAATGCTGAGATGGCCCCTTGATTTACTTCTGGACGTAAATGTAGCTTCACTATGCGCACGTTTTATTGAACTTTCCTTTTGCTTGTAGTGGTAGAGCTTAGGTGAGTTTCTATTTTGTTAACAATACATAAAAATCAAATGTTTGTTACTTTACCGTTAAAATAAGTTTTCTATAATTTTGCAACGAAAATATCTAGTTTTTGAAATGTTAATCCCTCGCTTTTTTAAATTTATTATTATTATTACTATTATTTTTCATCTTTCAACTTTTAATAGTTAAATTGTTGGGAAGGGATTCTGAAACTCAAGAAAGCGTGCGCAGATGATTTTCTCCCCCATACGTCACATACAGTTTTTAACTGTTTTGACTAAATAAATAAATAAATAAATAAATAAATAAATAAATAAATAAATAAATAAATAAATATTCAAATGCAGGAAGGGAGGCTAACGGGCTCGAGGGCACAACGACCGCAGAACATTCAGTTACATTGTCAGCACTAGCTGTCCCTTTGGCTCATTCTTAGCAAAATCGTTCTAGGGCGGCGGGGGACGCCCGTGCGCTGGCTCAGGCTCGGGCTGGCTTGCGCTGCCTGGCGGCCTGGCGTTGCGGCGAAGCGACGGCGGGGCGGTGACGGCAGGGGCGCGTGGGCGCGGGCGGGGGTCGCGCTTTGCGGTCGTGCGACAGCGTGGTGACGCCCGTGCGCTTGCCGTGCGTCAGGCTCGGGCTGGTGCCCACCGTCGGCCCCTGGTCCTGCGGCTCGCCCCGCTGCGCTTTCGCGGACGGCGGCGCCGGCGACGTGCGAACGGGGAAGCGGCGTTGCCACACGTACCTACATTTTTTTGTTCAACGAATATTTACAATGTGTTTCTTAGGACAAATAATCAGTGATAAGGTGACATCGGATGTTTAGGCACTAAAAATAGTCTTTTAGGTGTCTAAAAAGGCACTGAAAATGTCAAGAATAAGGAGAAAAAAGGCACTGTCATAAGTTACATACACAATAAGATGGAAACATTGTAATTTTTGTTTATATTATTTTGTAAACTTAAATGCACAAAACTCGTTCGTACATTTTAACGTAAAACTAGATTTACATATTTACAACTCGTTTACATTTTATTCTTAATAGTTTCCATTACCACTAATATTTGCATATTACCAGTAACTTTTCAAGGATCGCAATTTCAAATTTGCGACGACTGGGAGACAAAATCAGTTTGAATGTGAAGGATATCTGAACTCTGTGACTGGCATATATTTTAGCAGCCCAGCACTAGCAACACTGAAACCTTCTGGGAATTTATATTTATTTCCACTTAAAATTTCGGTGTCCTTGGTGTATTGTCAATCGATCATGATCTCAGATCATGGCTGGTATTTATGAAATAGGGAAATGGAGAAAAATCAGTTGGTATACTTTTCAGGAATTCTTTCGTAATTTGAAATACTAAGACGTGAATTGAAGGTTTCGTAATGAATGGTCACGTTGGAACATCGCCGATTTTCCGATATCTTAGCATTGTATATACTTATAATAAATAAAAGCTAAAAAAATTCTAAAAAAGGTATTTATGCAAAAATAAGCCTTTATGCTAAAATAAGCAAAAATAAGCATTATAAAACTTCGTCATATGTCATCATTTGTCAGGATTCATGCACATACATTATCAGCCTTTAAATGTTCTCTAAAAAAAATAGGTATTTCCGTAAACATCTGATGTCTAGTGATAAGAGAGTTATTAACAGGGGACGGAATTTGATGACCTAAAACTTTGTCAAAATGATTAATAAAACGCTTTGAAAAGTTTTTAAAATGTCCTAAAAGCACAGAAAAATGACGTAATTTTTTTAAAATCAAAACCAATTCGGATGAACAACTGAATCTTTCGAGTCAAGAAATCGAATAGGCTACTTAGGAATTCTGTGGAGAACGTATGTTGCATCTCGTTAATATTATTTGAGGTACGTACCATTAAAATGATATTAAAATAGATGAAATCAGCGAAAATGTATTAAAAAACGACTTATTAGACGAATTCAAAAAAACCAACAACATAAAAAATGGGAAATTTCCTTTTGTCATAACACAAATGAATTTCTATACTAAATGGCATTGTCCTAAAATGAAAAGGAAAATATAGCATGTCAATAAAATCTGCCCCGTAGTTGTAATAAAATGCAATGAAATACAAGTAAAAATATCACTCATTGGTTCTTTTCTTGGTAATCTTCACAAATGTATGACAGAATAATTATTTACGCCACCAAGGGGTTCTATAATTCTATATTCTATTATATAAGGGCCTCTGGCCCGAGGGCTTCTTGTCTCCTGAAACCATTAGACTCAGTTAACCCCCGTGGTAGTACATGCAAGATTTTATTTTTTACCTAATTTTATTGTTTTAGATTTACTTATTTACTAATTAACTAGAAGTTAACTTGACTGTTTGTCTTTTCATATTTTCCTCCCATAATTCCCCTTAATAATACCCTCTTATAATTCCCTCCTTAAGAGAACATGAAGCATCATTCAACTGATTTCATATTTCCCTTGATAGTCACGATCCTTTCGATCCAGATAAGTTTTGCAATGTACATAGAGCTTCGTATCGAAGGCAACAACAAGCTATAAAGAAGCAGTATAGAATAAAGATAATTAGAACTTCAATACAACATTAGAACATTAATGTTTTAATATAGTTGTAACAATGTTAAAATCTTTTTGTTATAGATTTGAGAAAAATACAAAGGAAAGTACCAATGGGTAATTTTTTTACTTTTATTTTTTATTTTAAGTTGTCAATAACTATCTTTATAATATTCACTTATTATTTTTCCTATGAAATATCAGGTATTGGTAGATTATTTTGTTTCCAGGCGCGTCAATTGCTGTTGTCATTAGTTTTGAAAGTGTCGTGCTTGTATCTCGAGAGGTGCCGTCGTTCATTCCCGACTGGAACACGAGGTTCGGCATGCAGAGTTTCCCACCTTCAAATATCTCCCCCTGCAGGCGCCACCTGCAGCCGCAACACATCAAGGCTTCCCACTGGTGTCCCGATATGTGTAATAGTGTAGTGCTATAGTTAATGTGTGTATGTGTAAAGGACAAGAAGGGAGCGATGATCAGATTGGAAAAATCGTGCGCGAATCGTGGCCCGTTTGTAAAGGTAGCGCATCGGCTTTTGTTCGATATTGACCGGGGAAACTGTGGAAAATCACCGATCACACCAGCTGATCGCTAGAATTTTCCTCCAAACAGCGGCGACAATCGACCTAGCTCTCTAGCCAGTGTTGAAAATTGGGCAACCGTTGGGACAGACACCCTAGGACTTCCCTCGGAACTGCAACGTACCTACGAGCGGGAAAGAGTCCAATATTGAGATATTTCAAGTCTGGGGTTGCGAAGGTGCGCAGGGTGCCGGAATTGCCTTTAAAGGTGTGCGATACAATGTTTAAATCGCTATTTCTCCCAGCAATGAATTATGGGGCAGAAATTTGGGGAGTGGATAGGAGAGATCGACTATATAGCGTCGAAACAGATTATTTCAAATTAATTCTCGGAGTCTCTAGATTCGCAGCAAATGCCGGAGTCCTAAGAGAGGTCGGTAGTGTAGGAATTTGGAAAGATTTTAAAATGAAACCCATTAAACTTTGGATTAAATTAGCAGGTGAACAGGCTGACTCACTTATAAATAGATGTTTTCGGGTGCAGTTACAGGGAAGCAACCAACGCTACTGGTCGTATAAAATTAAACTGCTACTGGAACGTGCAGGTCTGGGAGACGTTTCTCCGGAGATGGTGGGAGATAGGGGAACACGTGAGATAGAACGGCTAATTTCGATAGACTTGCGGATATTAAAAGGCAAGAGATCCTGGCAGCAACGGCCGAAAAACGTTCGCTAGTTGCGCAAATTCACGCGAGCCGTTATGGGGTTGCGAACGTTACGTACACACACTCGAAAGGACGCAAGAGGGGGATACGCTTGGTTCAGGGTCGGGGGGTGGATGCAACGTAGATTAAAGGACTCTAATGGTAATGGCATCTGTGTGCTTTGCGGTGATAGGGAAGACTGGATCCACATCCTTTTAATTTGCAGTGCGACCGAAACTTGGAGAGGAAAATGGATGGGAATGGGAAATTACTACTTCCAACATAGGCACGTAACGCTCGCCCAAAACATTTTGGGAGATAAAAGATCTAAGTTCATGAAAGAATTAGGAACATTTCTTGGAAAGGTTCGGACCATTAGAGAAACTGAAATTAGGGAGTGGGAAAACAGCACTGGTTAGTACGAGCAGAGCCTAGACTGGAGAGAAATAAATAATAAATCAATAAACTAACAATAATTAAGTTAGTCAGTAAGTTATGTTAGGTTAGTAAACAGTAAAAAAAGTCATAAGTTGTAGTAATTGTTAAGTATAAGTTAAAAAATAAATGAACTTAAAAGAATTAAAATAAGTTAAATAAATTAAAATTAAATTAAATTAAAATAAAATAAAAGGAAACGGTTAAAATAAAACACATTAGGGGGCGAAGGGAAGTGGGAATCGGAAATGTTAGGGCAGAGGCGTTGGTGCGGACGATTTTCTGTGGTGCTGTTTGTTTTCAGGCGCTGAGGAGGCCAAACAATGGAAGGAGAATGCCTGACGCCCGCGCCAAATAAATAAATAGGTCAAAAACCGGATAGATTAGCATGTACTCGGCTTCTGACGACAGGTTTTCCCCCCTTATGGGGTTTTTTACTCAGCCGTACCTTATGGTCTCTTTTCCGCGGCATTGATGCGATGAAAAGACCATTTGGGGTGAATACCAGAATACGAAAGGTTAGAACGCGGTAGAATGTAGGTATTGTAATGGCTTAAAGGACTTCGGTCTAGCCACTTAGCATCACGTTCTCTAATTTGTATGTAATAATTACCTACTAAATAAAAATAAAATAAAAATAAATAAATATTTCAAGTGAGGTTGTAAACAAAATACAAAGGAGCCATGACATTGGCCATCATCTAACAGTGCAATCAGAAAACAAGAAAGCAGCAGGTGGGAGTTTGTTTCCACACTACTGCAGGAACGAGAGGAAATTAAATTTGTTAGCGGCATTCAATGATGTATACATCATTGAATGATCTTATACATCATTGGCGGCATTAGGCACGTAATAGAAACGGTTGGTCACACATTTTTGCTTCAGCCACCGTTTACAAATTTGAGCCGCGTCTGTATTGGTTTAAGAATCGGCTAAACTTACGCCATACGTTAAAATTTGCATTTCGTTCTTCTGTTTGATTGTGTTAGATCGATATTTTAGCACAAATTACGAAAAGGCATTTTAAATGTTGTTAATCATAGGATACGAATAAAATGTATGACATTGCCAATCGCCCGTCAGTACTTCCAATAAATATGGATTCATGGAAGTGCGACCTTTCCATCCACACGCACGGGTGAGAAAGTTTTTTCGTGATATTTTATGTGGAAAAAGGTGCGGCATTGCCCTTCAGTGGCGTCAATGAATACGAATGCATATGTGGGAAAGCTCCGTTGCCTAACAAACTACTATTAGTAAAGTAATTTTAAAAGCACTTGTATACCGTTCGTTAAGGTAAGGACGGTGTACTATCTTGTTCATCGCAAATAAGTGCGGGTTTTGCCACGTGTATCTTACGTGTGCAAATGACATGCTCTTATTATTTTTATCAATAACGTGTTCTCATTTGACATCTAAAAGAGGTGTCTTTAAAATACGAAAA
Source organism: Teleogryllus oceanicus (assembly GCA_964035755.1). Taxonomy (NCBI): domain Eukaryota; kingdom Metazoa; phylum Arthropoda; class Insecta; order Orthoptera; family Gryllidae; genus Teleogryllus; species Teleogryllus oceanicus. The sequence continues at coordinate 81,589,019 of CAXIVR010000010.1, read as the reverse complement.
CTCGTAAATGACTACTTATATTAAACAAGACCTTACTGCTTAAGAATTTTCGCATTCCTCTAGTTATGATTCGGCTCATTAAATTAATTCTGAAAGTTGTACTTAAAAGTTGAAAATCGAATATAATGGAAGATTCACGTATGTAGTTGGTTGGTTGGTTGGTTTTTCGTGTTTCCGGGCGTGTCAACTGCTTCGGTCATTAGTCCCGTAAGTGTGGTGCATGTTTTTCTCGGGAGATTGCGGTGATCTTCCACTCCTGGATGTCGAGATCTGGCGCCGACCTACCGTCGGCTAGTGGGGTTCCCCCTAACCAGGACTCTCCCACCAGCGGGGCACCGCCCCAGCCGGGACAAGCTCTAAGCTCCCGACCGGTCTCCCGGAATATGTGGTAGTGTAGTGCATGTTAGTGTAAGTGTGTGTGTGTGTGTGTAAGGGGAGAGGATAGGACAAGGAAGAGGAAGGACAGATCGCGCGCGGTCCGTGGCCCGTTTGTTAGGGTACTGCTCCGGCATTTGCCTGGTGTTGATCGGAGAAACCACGGAAAACTACCGATCAGAGCAGCCGGCCGCTAGAATTCTCCTCCAGACGACGACTGAATTCGACCTAGCTGAAAAGCTAGTGTCGAAAATCCTGCCACCGTCAGGAATGGAACCTAGGACATCCCGGTCAGAGGCGCGGCAGTGACATCAGTTGATGCACTGAGCTACCGCTCCCGGTGCGTATGCAGTCCATCGTAGTGGGACCTGCCAGTGTGACCAACATATCGTACGTATTCAAATATACATCTATAGTATTACCAGACACAACGCAACGTCCCGTGCGATGTGAGAAAATAGTGTAGCGACTGAAGTGGCAATTTGCGAACAACGGATGCAATGCTCACATACCGATCGCATGCGGTAGTAATTGAACATTGTTTAGAGATTAACACATTTTGTGTCGCTGCTGTTAATGGTATTCTAGTACAATATTCAGAATTGGGTTGACGTACCACGGTGTTCATGCTTTTTCGATCGTAAAATAATAGAAGCAATGTGTTTTTTGTTTATTTTTTACTCCATCCTGAATTTCGTTCGGATTTATTCGAAATTTCGGATTTGCGGGTTCGGATTTGCGGGGTTCTACTGTAATAGGATTCGGATTCGATTCTTGTACTTCGATATTCGAATGCTTTGTGGATGAAGCATTAGGAGATGCATACCATACTACCCTGTACGTTTCTGTCGCAACTGGCACCTGCAACGATGGCTCAGGGCATGAACTGATGTCATTGCAATGTCTCTGACCGGGAGGTCCTATGTTCGAATTCCGACGGTGGTAGGCATTACTAGCCAGATATCTAGATAAAATTCAGCCGCTGTCTGAATAGTCTTGGGGTCGGCTGCTCTGATCGGTTGTTTTCCGTGGCTTCTCCGATCACCATCAGATGAATGATGGAGCAAAACAAGCGGGCCACGGACTGCACGCGATATTTCCTTCCTCTTTCTTGTTATTTCTTCAACCCCCACTTACACGCACACTCACGTACATTACACAATCATGCATGTTGAACGAGACGGGAACTTAGAGCTTGTCCCGGCTGGGGCGGTGCCCTGCCGATGGGAAATACCTTTCGGACAACCTCGCCTCGACTGGTAGGCCGGATCTCGTCCACCAAGGGGAATTCCCCTTGCGATAAATCATGCACTATTCATTCGGGACTAATGACCTTCGCAGTTGACGAGCGCGGAATCACTATCCAATCAGTCGCACCTGGCGATGACGGCGTGCAGGACAAGGAAGGCGAAGAGCAGCGGCAGGAAGATGACAGCGAAGACGATGGCGAAGTAGGTGCCGGTGTGGGTGAGTTCTCGCAGCAGGCAGCGGTGCGCTTCGTCGCACTGGCGAGTCCCGTCAGAGCCGCAGCTGAGCACTTTCAGGTGGGCGTACATGTGCTCCCACAACGAGGGCGTCCCCACTCCTGCAAGGTCACGAACGGAAAATATTGCATCAACAGTTGCAGGCCGATTCCATTCTGGCACCTGAAGAACACCAACGGGAGGGAGATCAAAGGCGGACACCGGGATACATTGTAAAATAACTGAAGTAATAAAATAATAATTTAATATCAGTTTAGCAATAAAGTGTGTTAGAGACGTATAGGACGTTTCTAATTTGAACGAAATGGACAGTGTTTTATCATAATGATAACGAAGTTTGTCAGTGCGGATATGTGAATCACGGTTGGTTGAAGTTTAGTGAGCGTACTCATGGAGATCTAATGATAGTTGTGAAGTCGTGGTCGCCAGTCAAAAAGTACGTGCATAGGAGAGGAGTGCATACTCACATGCTTGGTGTGCGTTCACAGGTAACAATCGCGCTCACAGGAGGAAGGCATGCCGGCCTGCTTGGTGTGGGACCAGTACAAATATGATAACAACAGGAAGACATTGCCTACGTTCATGGTGCGTGATCACAGACGAAGAACGAAATAAGAGGAGGACTGCATGCCCACATGCTGGGTGTGCGTTCACAGGTAACCATCGCGCTCACAGGAGGAAGGCATGCCGGCCTGCTTGGTGTGGGACCAGTACAAATATGATAACAACAGGAAGACATTGCCTACGTTCATGGTGCGTGATCACAGACGAAGAACGAAATAAGAGGAGGACTGCATGCCCACATGCTGGGTGTGCGTTCACAGGTAACCATCGCGCTCACAGGAGAAAGGCATGCCAGCCTGCTTGTGGACCAGTACAAATATGATAACAACAGGAAGACATTGCCTACGTTCATGGTGCGTGATCACAGACGAAGAACGAAATAAGAGGAGGACTGCATGCCCACATGCTGGGTGTGCGTTCACAGGTAACCATCGCGCTCACAGGAGGAAGGCATGCCGGCCTGCTTGGTGTGGGACCAGTACAAATATGATAACAACAGGAAGACATTGCCTACGTTCATGGTGCGTGATCACAGACGAAGAACGAAATAAGAGGAGGACTGCATGCCCACATGCTGGGTGTGCGTTCACAGGTAACAATCGCGCTCACAGGAGGAAGGCATGCCGGCCTGCTTGGTGTGGGACCAGTACAAATATGATAACAACAGGAAGACATTGCCTACGTTCATGGTGCGTGATCACAGACGAAGAACGAAATAAGAGGAGGACTGCATGCCCACATGCTGGGTGTGCGTTCACAGGTAACCATCGCGCTCACAGGAGGAAGGCATGCCGGCCTGCTTGGTGTGGACCAGTACAAATATGATAACAACAGGAAGACATTGCCTACGTTCATGGTGCGTGATCACAGACGAAGAACGAAATAAGAGGAGGACTGCATGCCCACATGCTGGGTGTGCGTTCACAGGTAACCATCGCGCTCACAGGAGGAAGGCATGCCGGCCTGCTTGGTGTGGGACCAGTACAAATATGATAACAACAGGAAGACATTGCCTACGTTCATGGTGCGTGATCACAGACGAAGAACGAAATAAGAGGAGGACTGCATGCCCACATGCTGGGTGTGCGTTCACAGGTAACCATCGCGCTCACAGGAGGAAGGCAGGCCGGCATGCTTGGTGTGAGACCAGAACAAATATGATAACAACAGGAAGACATTGCCTACGTTCATGGTGCGTGATCACAGACGAAGAACGAAATAAGAGGAGGACTGCATGCCCACATGCTGGGTGTGCGTTCACAGGTAACAATCGCGCTCACAGGAGGAAGGCATGCCGGCCTGCTTGGTGTGGGACCAGTACAAATATGATAACAACAGGAAGACATTGCCTACGTTCATGGTGCGTGATCACAGACGAAGAACGAAATAAGAGGAGGACTGCATGCCCACATGCTGGGTGTGCGTTCACAGGTAACAATCGCGCTCACAGGAGGAAGGCATGCCGGCCTGCTTGGTGTGGGACCAGTACAAATATGATAACAACAGGAAGACATTGCCTAAGTTCATGGTGCGTGATCACAGACGAAGAACGAAATAAGAGGAGGACTGCATGCCCACATGCTGGGTGTGCGTTCACAGGTAACAATCGCGCTCACAGGAGGAAGGCATGCCGGCCTGCTTGGTGTGGGACCAGTACAAATATGATAACAACAGGAAGACATTGCCTACGTTCATGGTGAGTGATCACAGACGAAGAACGAAATAAGAGGAGGACTGCATGCCCACATGCTGGGTGTGCGTTCACAGGTAACCATCGCGCTCACAGGAGGAAGGCATGCCGGCCTGCTTGGTGTGGGACCAGTACAAATATGACCACAACAGGAAGACATTGCCTACGTTCATGGTGAGTGATCACAGGCGAAGATCGGAATAAAAGGAGGACTGCATGCTCACATGCTGGGTGTGCGTTCACAGGTAACAATCGCGCTCACAGGAGGAAGGCATGCCGGCCTGCTTGGTGTGGGACCAGTACAAATATGATAACAACAGGAAGACATTGCCTACGTTCATGGTGCGTGATCACAGACGAAGAACGAAATAAGAGGAGGACTGCATGCCCACATGCTGGGTGTGCGTTCACAGGTAACCATCGCGCTCACAGGAGGAAGGCATGCCGGCCTGCTTGGTGTGGGACCAGTACAAATATGATAACAACAGGAAGACATTGCCTACGTTCATGGTGCGTGATCACAGACGAAGAACGAAATAAGAGGAGGACTGCATGCCCACATGCTGGGTGTGCGTTCACAGGTAACCATCGCGCTCACAGGAGGAAGGCATGCCGGCCTGCTTGGTGTGGGACCAGTACAAATATGATAACAACAGGAAGACATTGCCTACGTTCATGGTGCGTGATCACAGACGAAGAACGAAATAAGAGGAGGACTGCATGCCCACATGCTGGGTGTGCGTTCACAGGTAACAATCGCGCTCACAGGAGGAAGGCATGCCGGCCTGCTTGGTGTGGGACCAGTACAAATATGATAACAACAGGAAGACATTGCCTACGTTCATGGTGCGTGATCACAGACGAAGAACGAAATAAGAGGAGGACTGCATGCCCACATGCTGGGTGTGCGTTCACAGGTAACAATCGCGCTCACAGGAGAAACGCATGCCAGCCTGCTTGGTGTGGGACCAGTACAAATATGACAACAACAGGAAGACATTGCCTACGTTCATGGTGCGTGATCACAGACGAAGAACGAAATAAGAGGAGGACTGCATGCCCACATGCTGGGTGTGCGTTCACAGGTAACCATCGCGCTCACAGGAGGAAGGCATGCCGGCCTGCTTGGTGTGGGACCAGTACAAATATGATAACAACAGGAAGACATTGCCTACGTTCATGGTGCGTGATCACAGACGAAGAACGAAATAAGAGGAGGACTGCATGCCCACATGCTGGGTGTGCGTTCACAGGTAACCATCGCGCTCACAGGAGGAAGGCATGCCGGCCTGCTTGGTGTGGGACCAGTACAAATATGATAACAACAGGAAGACATTGCCTACGTTCATGGTGCGTGATCACAGACGAAGAAGGAAATAAGAGGAGGACTGCATGCCCACATGCTGGGTGTGCGTTCACAGGTAACCATCGCGCTCACAGGAGGAAGGCATGCCGGCCTGCTTGGTGTGGGACCAGTACAAATATGATAACAACAGGAAGACATTGCCTACGTTCATGGTGCGTGATCACAGACGAAGAACGAAATAAGAGGAGGACTGCATGCCCACATGCTGGGTGTGCGTTCACAGGTAACCATCGCGCTCACAGGAGGAAGGCATGCCGGCCTGCTTGGTGTGGGACAAGTACAAATAGGATAACAACAGGAAGACATGGCCTACGTGCATGGTGCGTGATCACAGACGAAGAACGAAATAAGAGGAGGACAGCATGCCCACATGCTGGGTGTGCGTTCACAGGTAACAATCGCGCTCACAGGAGGAAGGCATGCCGGCCTGCTTGGTGTGGGACCAGTACAAATATGACAACAACAGGAAGACATTGCCTACGTTCATGGTGCGTGATCACAGACGAAGAACGAAATAATGGTGAGGAGTGCATGCTCACATGCTTAGTGTGCGTTCACAGGTAACAATCGCGCTCACAGGAGGAAGGCATGCCGGCCTGCTTGGTGTGGGACCAGTACAAATATGATAACAACAGGAAGACATTGCCTACGTTCATGGTGCGTGATCACAGACGAAGAACGAAATAAGAGGAGGACTGCATGCCCACATGCTGGGTGTGCGTTCACAGGTAACAATCGCGCTCACAGGAGGAAGGCATGCCGGCCTGCTTGGTGTGGGACCAGTACAAATATGATAACAACAGGAAGACATTGCCTACGTTCATGGTGCGTGATCACAGACGAAGAACGAAATAAGAGGAGGACTGCATGCCCACATGCTGGGTGTGCGTTCACAGGTAACCATCGCGCTCACAGGAGGAAGGCATGCCGGCCTGCTTGGTGTGGGACCAGTACAAATATGACAACAACAGGAAGACATTGCCTACGTTCATGGTGAGTGATCACAGGCGAAGAACGAAATAAAAGGAGGACTGCATGCCCACATGCTGGGTGTGCGTTCACAGGTAACAATCGCGCTCACAGGAGGAAGGCATGCCGGCCTGCTTGGTGTGGGACCAGTACAAATATGATAACAACAGGAAGACATTGCCTACGTTCATGGTGCGTGATCACAGACGAAGAACGAAATAAGAGGAGGACTGCATGCCCACATGCTGGGTGTGCGTTCACAGGTAACCATCGCGCTCACAGGAGGAAGGCATGCCGGCCTGCTTGGTGTGGGACCAGTACAAATATGATAACAACAGGAAGACATTGCCTACGTTCATGGTGCGTGATCACAGACGAAGAACGAAATAAGAGGAGGACTGCATGCCCACATGCTGGGTGTGCGTTCACAGGTAACCATCGCGCTCACAGGAGGAAGGCATGCCGGCCTGCTTGGTGTGGGACCAGTACAAATATGATAACAACAGGAAGACATTGCCTACGTTCATGGTGCGTGATCACAGACGAAGAACGAAATAAGAGGAGGACTGCATGCCCACATGCTGGGTGTGCGTTCACAGGTAACAATCGCGCTCACAGGAGGAAGGCATGCCGGCCTGCTTGGTGTGGGACCAGTACAAATATGATAACAACAGGAAGACATTGCCTACGTTCATGGTGCGTGATCACAGACGAAGAACGAAATAAGAGGAGGACTGCATGCCCACATGCTGGGTGTGCGTTCACAGGTAACAATCGCGCTCACAGGAGGAAGGCATGCCGGCCTGCTTGGTGTGGGACCAGTACAAATATGATAACAACAGGAAGACATTGCCTACGTTCATGGTGCGTGATCACAGACGAAGAACGAAATAAGAGGAGGACTGCATGCCCACATGCTGGGTGTGCGTTCACAGGGAACAATCGCGCTCACAGGAGGAAGGCATGCCGGCCTGCTTGGTGTGGGACCAGTACAAATATGATAACAACAGGAAGACATTGCCTACGTTCATGGTGCGTGATCACAGACGAAGAACGAAATAAGAGGAGGACTGCATGCCCACATGCTGGGTGTGCGTTCACAGGTAACAATCGCGCTCACAGGAGGAAGGCATGCCGGCCTGCTTGGTGTGGGACCAGTACAAATATGATAACAACAGGAAGACATTGCCTACGTTCATGGTGCGTGATCACAGACGAAGAACGAAATAAGAGGAGGACTGCATGCCCACATGCTGGGTGTGCGTTCACAGGTAACCATCGCGCTCACAGGAGGAAGGCATGCCGGCCTGCTTGGTGTGGGACCAGTACAAATATGATAACAACAGGAAGACATTGCCTACGTTCATGGTGCGTGATCACAGACGAAGAACGAAATAAGAGGAGGACTGCATGCCCACATGCTGTGTGCGTTCACAGGTAACAATCGCGCTCACAGGAGGAAGGCATGCCGGCCTGCTTGGTGTGGGACCAGTACAAATATGATAACAACAGGAAGACATTGCCTACGTTCATGGTGCGTGATCACAGACGAAGAACGAAATAAGAGGAGGACTGCATGCCCACATGCTGGGTGTGCGTTCACAGGTAACCATCGCGCTCACAGGAGAAAGGCATGCCAGCCTGCTTGGTGTGGGACCAGTACAAATATGATAACAACAGGAAGACATTGCCTACGTTCATGGTGCGTGATCACAGACGAAAATAAGAGGATGAGTGCATGCCCACATGCTTGGTGTGCGTTCACAGGTAACAATCGCGCTCACAGGAGGGGTTTGGCTCTAGACACGGCTGAATTCGACCTAGCGTAAAGGTAGTATCGAAAATCTGCCACCGTCGGAACTCGAACCGGACATCCCTGTCGTAAGCATGGTTATACAGGGGTAGGAAGGCATGTCATGTGCTTGGTGCCTTCTCCAAGTGGAGCACGTGCTCACCAGAAAGACCTGCGTAAGCGGAGGGTGTGCTCACATCGGAAGGCATGTTCATGTGCTTGTTCACAAGAAGATACCAAGCTCCCAGTTGTACTGGTTATAGGTGAAACTGATCACAGAACGAAGGTGCTTGGTGTCTTCTCATTTGTGCATCACGTGCTACCGACGAAGATTAGTTCGTAAGCGAAGGATTTGCTCTCAAGGAATATGCATGATCTCGTAGTTTGTGGCTTCTCACAAACACACCATTTTGTCACAGGCGAGGGACCTGCTCGTAAGCGTAAGTCATGTAAGAAGCAGGAAGGCATGTTCACATCATTCTTGGTGTCTTCTCACAAATCCAGCATTTCCTCACCGGCAAGGGATCTGCTCGTAAGCGAAAGCCATGCGTGGGGCAGGAAGGCATATTCCGTTTGGTGTCTCCTCACAAACACCATTTCCTCATATCGGCAAGGGATGTGCTCGTAAGCTAAAGCCATGCGTGGGGCAGGAAGTCATATTCACGTGCTTGGTGTCTTCTCACAAACACACCATTTCCTCATCGGCGAGATACCTGCTCGTCAGCGAAAGTCATGCAAGAGGCAGGAAGGCATGTTTACATGCTTGGTGTCTTCTCACAAACACACTATTTCCTCATCGGCAAGGGATGTGCTCGTAAGCTAAAGCCATGCGTGGGGCAGGAAGTCATGTGAACGCGCACTCACCGGCAGCGGCGGCCCAGAGCAGCGCGGCGGCGGGCAGGCCGACGAGGCAGTTGGCGTGGGGCGCGGCGGGGGCGGCGGCGGAGGCGGCGCGCACGCGGAAGACGGCCCTCCAGCGCTCCACGGCGACGCAGGCCAGCGTCAGCGAGTGCGCCGCCGTCGCCGTCATCTGCAGCCCCAGCGCGCACCGGCACACGCCCGCGCCCAGCACCTGCTCACACACACACACACACACACACCTTTTCCAAGTATCCACCACAGCTGTGGCTCAATGCATCGACTCATGTCACTGCTGTGCCTCTGTCCGGGAGGTCCAAGGAGGTTCGATTCCCGACCGCGGCATGGATTTTCGGCACTAGCTTGTAAGCTAGCTCCTCCAGTCGCTGTCTGGAGGAGAATTCTAGCGGCCGGCGGCTCTGATCGGTAGTATTCCGTGGTTTTGCCGAGCAACACCAGGCGGATGCCGGAGCAGTACCCTACCAAACGGGCCACGGACCGCGTATGATCTTTACTTCTCTTCCTTGTCCTATTCTCACCCCTTATACACACACACTTACACTACCACACATGCCGGGAGACCGGTCGGGGACTTGCTGGTGGGAGATACCTGTTTGGGTAAATCGTAGGTCGACGCCGGATCTCACCATGCAGTGGGGGAAGATCACCGCCACCTCCCGATGAAAAAAACACGCTCCACACGTACGGGACTAATGACCATAGTAGTTGACACGCCCGGAATTACTCACAAATCCATCATTTTCCAAATATCCACGTTTGAAACATCCAAGTTTTGAAGGAGATGTTTTCAAAACATCCATGTTTTAACATTGATGTATCGTCTTCTATATTATTCCATTGGTATTGTGATACACAAAAATGACGACCCATTTTGGTTATGAAAATTTCATTTATATGAAATAGAATATAGGGATGTCAATAAACGACTGGGGGGGGGAGGAGGGAAGTCGCTATGTCACAAGTCTGCCGACGTTAAAGATCATTTTGAAGAGGATGTGGAAGGTTAGTGGAAGAGGATGTGACTGGCGGATGTGGAAATAGTATTGTTTTTGTTAGACAAAAGATCATGATTTGGGTTTTATGAAGAACAGTGGCACTCTCTCTAGCAACGCGGTAATGAGTGGGTCGGCTTCTCACATTTTGCTAGGTCGAGGAGAGACTGTTGATTGACAACGAAATCGGAAGCAATAACTTGTATTATAATTAAGTCTATCGTTTCCTGTATAGGATAAAACATTCTTGTGGGAAGAGACGAAGGAATTCTACAAAGTAATAGTTAGTACGCGCATGGGCGTCCACCCGTGACTCGAGTAAGGGAAGTAACGTGTAATAATAGTATCGCTGGGAGAATGTGAACTTGATCGCGAACTTTAGGCAGAGGATTTTATGAATAAGGAAGATTATGCTGTGACTACGGAAAGTTTCTACGGGGCGCCATCGAATGGAGAAGTGAAGAGCGCGCGAAGATCCGCGAATATAACAAAGTTGTTTTATAATTATTACAAGCTAGAGAAAACTGGTCATGACCAAAGATAATTTCATTTTGATTAACGATATAACAATTCTTGTTTAACTTTTATAGAATCATAATATTTCACATTATATAAATTCCAAATTGTTACATTAAATGAAAGCTGATTATTTATTCGTTACGTGCGTCGTTCGTTACGTCCAGTAGTAGATATTTTGATAAGATTTTCAGATTCCTAGCCTCTCCGTATGGATGAGTTCAGATTGAGTGATTGGTTGCAGAGTAAGTAGCAACAATTATGAACTTCGAACCCAATTAACTGAGCTAAACGACATAATTTTGGATGCGAAATATTAAAATTACGTAGGAAACATCAGGGTTCGTCGTAATTATTTCCTGGCGCTCAAATCAATAACTAAATTATTCGGAAAAGAATTACAGTGTCATTCAAACGAAACGAGTTAATGAATCTAACGTAATTAATAATTCGTAAAATAACGAATTTTGCTGGTAAAAAGAAGGGCTTGTTACAGTATACATACCTTTTGCGTCTCCCACACACCACTAATATTTATAATTGAGGTCAAACAGAAACGTTTTCCACACCGTAATCTACACGATGAGATGTACTTAGACATTCTATTAAAATTTTTGCCGGTTCGGCGCTTATCAATACTAATAATACCACCTATACATGGAGGAATACAGACTATATTCCTCTATGAACCCTTGGTGCTGGTGGGCATCGTTCTGACGTCACGCTTAGAAGGCTTAGATTCCTCCATCTTATATTTACGCTTTCTGAGTGAGCGCAGATTCACGAGATTTATTAGCATAATTCAAGATTCGCTCTCGCAGCAAAGACTAGAAGTATCATCAATAGTTGCTTGATATAAATGAAGATAGTTTCTAGTGCGCGTAGTGCAACCATTCATTTAACATTTTGCCGTGGGCTACAAGAGCTGTGTATCTAATTGCGGAGGGAACTACGATCGAAACGGACCACATGTTCTCATGTTTCCGTTTCACGATACCCTTAGAAAAAATCGGGGTGTGGTTTAACATGCGAGAGTTCTGGCACGGGTACTCTAATTTTTTAATAATAATAATAATAATAATAATAATAATAATAATAATAATAATAACAACAATAACAATAATAATTTTCAACAGCAACAAAATTTAATTTGATAACAGCCTGTATATTATTTATAATTAAATTTAAGAAAACAAAAGGTAAAATGCCACACCATATGCGAAATACCAGGTAAAACAAAGAAAATAAAAAATCAACAGGATCTTCTAGGACGAGATATAGTCTGCTCGATGAAAGTAGAGAAAAGTGAAATCATCTAACGAAGAGTGCGTGACAAAGTGCAAAATAATGTAATTAGTGGCTTTCAAGTGTGTGTTGTGTTTGTTTTTGTAATATATTTCATGTGAAAATCGTTGCAGGATAAAGGTCAAACGAGAGATTGAGACAAATGGAAGAAATTAAGAGTTTAAGGCAAAGAGAAAATCATTTTATATAAAATTGTGTAATTATATGTATGTAATTTTGTGTAAAAGCAATTTCCTTGGGTGTAAACATGAAAACCATTTTTTTCTCCTGCTGAAGTAGGAGACCTTTGCTCTTAAAAGGGTTTTGCAGGCTCAATAAATAAATAAATAAATAAATTATTGCTGGTAATGAGCATACGCTTGGTGACAATTAGTCAACAAAGAATGTGCAAAAATAATAATGACTAAAAATTTCATGCAAATATTAAAAAAAGGTATGTAATAAAATAAACGAAAATAAAATTAAAACACAGAGAGACAAGTCCAGAAAAGCTGGTATTAAGCAGATGTTTTTATTATCGATTGAATAATTGGTAATTCAGCGAGAGCCAACTACTAAGGTCATTAGTCACGTGAGATTAGTGCATGTTGTTATCGCGGGAGGTGGCAGTAATCTTCCTTCGTTGGATGGTGAGATCCGGTTTGCGGTGTTTTCCGAAACCAAGTATTTTCCACCATCAGGCCACAGCTCCAACCGGAACAATCTCTAAGCTCTCGAATTGTCTCCCGACATGTGTGTTAGTGTAGTGCATGTTGATGTAAGTGTGCGTAAGGGACGAGGATAGGAGAAGAAAGAGGAAGGAAAGACCGCGTGCGGTTCATGTCCCTTTTGTTAGGGTAGTGCTCCGGCATTCGTCTGGAGGTGGTCGGAGAAGCCACGGAAAAGTACCGATCAAAGGTGCTGGCCGATAGAATTCTCTTCCAGACAGCGACTGAATCCGATCTAGCTGAAAAGCTAGTGTCGAAAATCCTGCCGCCGTCAGGACTAGAACCTAGGACCTCCCTGTCAGAGACGCTGCAGTAACATCAGTTTATGCACTCAGCCACCACTTCCGGTTTATTATTTCATATTTTGTCTTTTACATAATTGTGATTATGGGAATTTTTCGTCCACAAACAAAACATCGAAAACAAAATATTGAGCACAAAACATCGATGTTCAAAATACATTAGATTTAATATATTGATGTTAAAACATTGATGTTATTATAGAAACATCGATGTTTTGCAAACATCGACATGGATGGTGTATCCTATTCCGCGAGGGTCGTAGCCTGGAGAGTCACTTACCCACTTCATGTACGGAGTGCTGAGGTTTGCGATAGCAGTGCCTCCAGTGAGAAGGGCGTTGACGAAGTCACTGACTGCCAGCGAGCCCACCATCCATCGATATCCATCGCCCCGCTGCCTAGAAATTGGATAGATAAGCTTGATATTATACAGAAGAAAAATTAATGTGACTAAAAAAAGATGTGTCAAAATGACTACACTACCAAATGCTGTACCGGGAGAGATGACTCAGGGCTTCAACTGATGTCACCGCCGTGCCTCACAACGGGAGATCCTAGTTTCGAGTCGCGACGGTGGCAGAATTTTCGACACCAGCTTGTCAGCTAAGTCGAGTTGTCTGAAGGAGAATTATAGCGGATGGCTGCTCTTATCGGTAGTTTTTCGTGTTTTTTTCCGATCAATACCTGGTGAATACCGGAGCAGTACTCTAACAAATGGACCATGGACCGGACCGCGCGCGATCTTTCCTTCCTTTTCCTCGTCCTATCCACACCCCCTACTTACACACGCATTTATACACTACACCACTATACATGCTGAGAGACCGGTCGGGAGCTTAGAGCTTGTTCCGGCTGGGGCAGTGCTCGGGTGATGGGAGAAACGTGGTTGAGGGAAACCTCGTTAACAGATAGTAAGTCGGCGCCGGATCTTACCATATAGTCGGGGAAACCGCCACCTCTCGAGGATTGATTGATTGATTTTTTTCGTGTTTCCGGGCGCGTCGACTGCTTCGGTCATTAGTCCCGTTAGTGTAGTGCATGTTCTTTTTCCTCGGGAGATGGCGGTGATCTTCCCCACTGGATGGCGAGATCCGGCACCGACCTACCGACCTACCCCAGCCGGGACAGGCTCTAGGCCCCCGACCGGTCTCCCGGAATATGTGATAGTGTGGTGCATGTTAGTGTAGTGTGTGTGTAAGAGGAGAGGATAGGACAAGGAAGAGGAAGGACAGATCGCGCGTGGTCCGTGGCCCGTTTGGTAGGGTACTGCTCCGGCATTCGCCTCCACCTCTTGAGGAAACCACGCGCATCACACTTATGGTACTAATGACCTTAGCAGTTGTCGCGCTCGGAATCGCTAAACAATGAATCGACCAATTGTGAGAGGGATGAAGTGTGTTGCCGAGTTTCCAACAAAGATGTTACTTGAGCAGGGATATTACATTCATATATTGCTTAGCGGCACCTTTGAAAGTACTAATGCATTCCTTGAAAGAACCCAAAGTGATGAACTTCACTTTTTAAAAAAAATAATTGCACAATTAGTAGACAACTTATTGTGCAGCTGTGTTCACAAAATAGATTTCGTGTCTGTTTAACACCACTGCAAATGAGGGGATCAGCGGCAAGTGCTACGTGTGTAACTTGATTGTCGCACAATGCATTCAATGGCAATTAGTGGTGCTAAAACAGCACTTTTTTGACCGTATTTTTCACGCAGAATTACATGAAAAGTACTCAAATTTTCGAAAAATTGTTCATGTCCTTATTTCAAAATATTGTCTTTAAGTAACATATTTAATTAAGGAAAAATCTCTACCTTTAATATTTTTGTTGTAGGAAGATACTGAAAAAATTTGAACTTGTGCAATTTTCGAAAAATCTGGGTTTCTGCAACGAACATGAGATCTGCACCATTCTCTTAAACGTCCTTCACACTATCCAATAAAAAATTTTTATAAAATACGATGGAGTCACTTTTTTAAAATTTGGAAAATATTCCAGGGCTTCTTGTAAAGTATCCCGAAAATTAAAATACCGGTTTCAAATTCATCGATTGTGGAATATCAATTTTGGAGAAAATCGGTTGAACGGTTTAGCCACTAGCGTTGTTCACAGACGGACGAACAAACCGTCATTCGATTTTTCGGTATCAGTTACACACAAAACATGGATTCTGGCTGCACTACGTGTTAGAGGATTTGTCATCTTCATTTAGCAACTATCTACATATTCGTTACCAGAACTATAATAAAGAACTTTTGTGCTGAAAATTCGCCGTTTTTCCGCGCAGCATTACATAACTTCTCTCTACTTCATAGCGAGAAAGACATCTTCGACCCCTTACAAATTGGTAATATTTGTTCTGCGTGTGTTTTCCCTAGTGGGGTTTCGTGCCGAATTGAATTTCCTATACATCATCCATATCTATATTCCCAAGTAAACATGTTCCAATTCATTCTTCCACAGCAGGAGCAACACATCCAGAGAGTAAAAACAAGGAACCCATGGCCACGCTTGGCAATCGCTTCTCGGTGTGTTTTTTCGGAAACAAATGGTTACGATGTAAACAACACAAGACGACGACCATTTGCCACTTTCGATGAAAATGGGCGATTATGAATCAGCTTTTAACCTTCACATATATAATTTTAGTTTTTCTATTATGTACAGTTTTGCAAAATTTTCGATTTTCGTGTTTCAAATTAGCACGCGCTGTCATACGCAACACAAGTCTGCGACGATTCGCTGGTTTCGATTAAAAGCTGGGTGACAATGAGTCTCATTAGATATGTGCAGTGTGTTTCCTTGCATCACTACATTTTGTGCGAAATGTACGATTCCTTAAATTTTAAATTAACGCTGGCAATGTATTACAATAACTTACGTATCGTTATATAATATGCCAATCGGTACTGTTTGAACAAAAGTTGATCGTTCTTTAACTCCAGTTCAGTCAGTTATTGGTCTCAGGTATTAAGCAAGAACTGTTCGTTATGAAGGCTAAACAAGTGCATTTAATTTGTGGGAAAAGTTTTTCAAAGAATGGCGAGTTCATCTGGAAGAACTGAAATTGATTCTATTTTTTCTGACATATGTGGCTCATTTACACTAAAACTCCGAAGGAAACATCACCTCGTTTGTAAGAAAAGTACATCACGCTTACGTCGGCATTTAAGTCAGGGGATCGAGATAAATATTTGGCCCACATAATATTACATAGTATACATGGGTTGCAATCTGCTTCATAATGGAAATTAATATGCCTCAAAATAAGTGCTAGTAGCCCGGGAATCATATAGAAGGAATCATATGGAAGATGGAAGAATTCTTTATGATGTAACGTGAGCATCGAACTTATTTTCTTCAAACCACTGACTTCTTCCTCCAGGATTTCAATGACGAACACGAAGAAATTTCATGAAGACCAAAAGAGGAAAGAAAAATGTTATCGACGCCGAAATTTTGAAGTGATGATAGCAGACTACTGTTTGTTTTAAAAACAGAAGGTGCAGAATTGCACAGCAGATGACTGAGGAGACAACATTTCAGAAAAAAAAGCGTTCTATATATAAAAGAATTTTGAATAAGTATGTTGTCAATGTGCATAAATATGTACTCTTGTATACTTTTATACTTCTTCCTTCAGTAGAATTGTGTATATCAAGTTTTAAATTTCATTGTGTGATTTGTGAAACTTTCATAAATCAAGAGGTTTTGTTTACCCGTCTTTTCTTTGAAATCACAAAAAAGTCTCACGTGTTACAGAAAAATAGATTTCAGATCTCTTTATTATTAATTCAAATCACCCATCAGAACCAAAAGCGCCGAGATTTTTTTTCGCAGCCCTGTGTAATCGAAGTACTAAATCAAACCTCAGAATATAAAATGGAAAAATCGATAAACGAAACCGGGATGACGTCTAACTTTCGACACTAGTTGGATAGATAAATCGAGTTCTGTCGCTGTTTTGAGGAGAATTCAAGCGGCTGGCTTCTCTGATTGATAGTTTTCCGTACTTTAAGCGAATAGCCGAGCAGTACCCTAACAATTGAACCACGGACCGCGCGCTGTCTTTCCTACCTCTTCCTTGTCCTATACTCACCCCTTACTTACACACATTTACACTTACATACACTACACTACCACAAATCATAGGATATCAGTCGGGAGCTTCCCGACTGGGTCGGTGTTCCGCTGGTTGGAGATACATGGATGGGAAAAACCCTGCAAGCCGACTTTTAAGTCTGCGCCGGATCTCACCATCCCCAGGGGGGAAGATCACTGCCACCTCTCGCGATAAAAAACAACATGCAATACACCTACGATTAATGCCTTAGCAGTTGAGCGACTAGAATCACTAATTAATCAATAATCCAGTGGGGGAAAGTATATCTCCACTTTCAATGATAAAAACATGCACTACACCTACGGACTTATGATCTTAGTAGTTTTTAAACATCGATGTTTTTAAGAGTTCGTTTAGCAACCTTAAACTCGTTTGCAACAAAATGTAATTTTGACAGTTATCCCGGAAACACGAAATACTGAATCAATGGAATGCACTTACTTTAGGGCGGCGAGGAGCTCCGCGGCGTTGAGGACGAGCGCCGAGGCGGTACACTTACGGACTAATGACCTTATTAGTTGACGTGCCCGGAAACACGAAATACCGAATCAATAGAATGCACTTGCTTGGGGGCGGCGAGGAGCTCCGCGGTGTTGAGGACGAGCGCCGAGGCGGTACACTTACGGACTAATGACCTTATTTGTTGACGTGCCCGGAAACACGAAATACCGAATCAACAGAATGCACTTACTTTAGGGCGGTGAGGAGTTCGCGGCGTTGAGGAAGAGCGCCGAGGCGGTACACTTACAGACTAATGACCTTATTAGTTGACGTGCCCGGAAACACGAAATACCGAATCAATAGAATGCACTTACTTTAGGGCGGTGAGGAGTTCGCGGCGTTGAGGACGAGCGCCGAGGCGGTACACTTACAGACTAATGACCTTATTAGTTGACGTGCCCGGAAACACGAAATACCGAATCAATAGAATGCACTTACTTTAGGGCGGTGAGGAGTTCGCGGCGTTGAGGACGAGCGCCGAGGCGGTACACTTACGGACTAATGACCTTATTAGTTGACGTGCCCGGAAACACGAAATACCGAATCAATAGAATGCACTTACTTGGGGGCGGCGAGGAGCTCCGCGGTGTTGAGGACGAGCGCCGAGGCGGTACACTTACGGACTAATGACCTTATTAGTTGACGTGCCCGGAAACACGAAATACCGAATCAATAGAATGCACATACTTTAGGGCGGCGACGAGCTCCGCGGCGTTGAGGACGAGCGCCGAGGCGGTACACTTACGGACTAATGACCTTATTAGTTGACGTGCCCGGAAACACGAAATACCGAATCAATAGAATGCACTTCTTGGGGGCGGCGAGGAGCTCCGCGGTGTTGAGGACGAGCGCCGAGGCGGTGACGAGAGCGAACACCGCCAGGAAGCAGTAGCGGTCTGCGGCCGGGAGGATGACGAGCTCCGAGTCGAAGTAGGCGTACACCACCTCGTCCTCCGGCATGGAGGAGCACACCTCCAGCAGATCTTCCTGCGAGCACACGCTAGTGATGCGACATCGATAGCAGAACATCGATGCTTCCAAGCATCGATGTTAAAAATTGTGACATCGATGTTCAAAATTATGACGTCGATGTTCAAAATTATGACGTCGATGTTCAAAATTATGACGTCGATGTTCAAAATTATGACGTCGATGTTCAAAATTATGACGTTGATGTTCAAAATTATGACGTTGATGTTCAAAATGATGACGTCGATGTTAATAATACATTGACCAAAAACCATCGATGGAACATGATGCGAAACATGATGCATCGCCCACAACTGACACATCTAGCGCGGGCAGCAAGGCATTTTCGGCATGTTCCCCATGAAACCACAGGAAACGTCACAAGAATGAATCACCAACAGAACCAATTCAATGAACAGCCATGGACATTGCTTCGTAAACAAATGAAAGATTTCTTACAAGAACCAAACATGACCAAAATTCCATATTTTGAAGATATTTCACCAAGTTATTACCTACAACGCTACCTGCTGGAACATTTCCTTTCAGCAAATGCCAATCACACTGAAATAAAATCATAAATTCATTAGCAATCATAAGGCGGAATAAAATCATAAATTCATTAGCACGTCTACGCTATGAAATTTGCCGTGCATCCCGAAAAATCTGGAATTTGCGCTTGTTTAGTTCTCGTAGAAAACCTTCTTTAATTAAATTACGATTATACACTTAAAACTCTGATAACCTATTAGACAGAATTGGAAAAAAAAAGTTCTTGTCTTATCATAATGCAACTCTTAACACTGATTATTGATATTCAACTATTTGAACAACTAATGCTGTATATAGTATCAAGATCACCCTGTACTACAAAATATTTATTTATTTAATTATTTATTTTACGTCAAAAACGGTTAAAAATGTGTGACATGCTACGAGGAAAAATGTATTCTGTTCACGTTTCTTAATTAGCCTAAACCATAACAAGTTGAATTTTGAATCAGAAAGAAGTTAGCTTTTTTTTGTCAAGAATCGTTAACAATATATTCGCTCTGATGCAATAAAATCTATATTCAAAGGCAAATTAGCTGTAGATTTCTTGTCCCTCATCATGTCCTTCATGAAGGAATATACTTCTTGTATTCCGCAAAAACATGGAGAACGATAATTTGAATAACTATATTTCCCACTGAACTCTAGGAGACGTGCACAGATAATGAAGTTACATTTATGTCCAGAAGCAAAACAAGGGGCCGTCTCAGCATTTGCTCAAGGGATCAGGGAAACTGAACGAAAAACCTGATCGAGATGGGGCTCATTGACCCAGAAGCTGAGGCACAATATTATCGGACAGACACCGCAATCCAAAACCTCCAATACCCAACGGGACAAACGCCTGGCGTGAGTGGTAAAGGGTTGTAAAGAGTTTTTGATGTTGTCACAAAGGTATGAAGAAATCTTATGAAATTTCTTCTTTATTAAGAGAGAAGTGTCTTCATTGAATTCAGAGCGTGGGCTGGGGAAGAGGGTTACGATTTTAAGCTCTTCTCTTTTGTAGGCGTATGATAATGACTATGATTTGCCAAAGCGTTGTACTGAGTCAGACGCGTGCCCATTCTACAACTGTATTGTTGTGCATTTACTGTTTGTAAAAGATCCTCATTTCTAAAAGCAGCCTCGAAGCTACATTCAAATCGTCTGTTTCGTCGCCCGAGTGAAACCTTATTTCTCAGCTAGATGGCGACAGGAGCATATAGAAATTTGCATGGTTAGGTGGAAGAGCAGGCCTGATGGTCCAACACTCGCTAAGTAAAACAAAGCATCATTAATTGATTTGATTTGATTGATTGATGCTGGGGGCTTGATACTTTAGACATTTAGTGAGAACTGTGTTTTATTGCCTAAAAACTTCGTCCTAGATTACTGAATTTCGGTCTGAATTATTGAATGCATTTTATCACAGGTAATGTATTTAATACGTAATAAGTCACCAATTAAATAAATAAACTATACATGATGATGGATTTTTAAAAGAACAAAATGGAAAGTCAGTGAAAACTCTGTTTGAAACATTGTTTGAAAAGGGGTTATTGTAGTGTGGTGAAGTAACGGGTAACCCCCTGCTTCTACCAACGAACAATAATCCAAAAATATAGAATTACTTACCCACGTCAGATCATAAGGCCAACATGAGTCATCAAAAACTGCTGAGAAGGTCCTGTTTCCGTGATGTACATGATGTAACATCCCTAAGAAGAGAAAAAAATGTACTTTTTTCATAAAAAAGTTTTGAAACCTAGGTTTATAAATACTTGCCTACTTTGTAATGATTTTACGTTTTACATTGCAATCACAACAGCATAGATTGATGTTTAGATTTGTGATAGTAGATGTGATAACGTATGCAATCTACCAACCGGAATTATAACATGGCTGTGCCCTACTTGCTGCACGTAAAATAACCTAGTTAAATAGCTGGCGAAGTAAATCCTCCCACAATTACCATTCTATTCAGATACTCGTTTCTTTAAAAAGCTGTTCTTGATCTTTTTTAAAGAGCAGATTTTTTGGAATAGTCTTTGTCCGAGACAAAAACCTCTATCTTCAATTTTGTTTTAAAATGTTAACTTTTTGCAATTTTTTAAAATACAGTGACATTGCCGAAAATGAGATATTTGTTGCGCCATATTTGTTGAGAAAATGTAAAGAAAGAAATTGGAGCGGTTTTTGAGAAAATAGATGTTAAAATGTTATAAATTGCGTGTATTTCGCCAAAAATTACAAAAAAATACTCATATTTTCAAAAAATTTAATTACTCCTATTTCAAGATCTATCTATAAAAACAGATTTTATTCAGGAATAAAGGGTACATGATAATAAAGGGTAAATTAAGTTTTAAGATTTTTTCGTGCCTGGGCCGGTGTCCTAAGACAGTAAAATAGGTCTGGCAAATCCGGGTTCAACCTTTTCCCCATCATATTCCACATGTCCCCCACTTCTCCTTCAACTGTGACCGACTTATTTTCTCATAAACTGACAAAACCTATCGTATTTCCTTTGCGTATGATATATTTATGTAAAGGATTAGAAAGATTAAAATAATGATAATTTGTAACTAAATCCCCAAACCAAAATATTACTGGGTGCACAACAATGTATACAAAGTATAAAGACCTAAAATAATTGACGAACTGTTGCAGTCATTTTCAAAGTATATTTAAAGTGAAGGTGATTTAAAGGCGGGAAAATGGCTTTAATTTTTTTAACTGCAACCCAGTGGTGAAAAAAATCCGAAAACATTCACAACAATTTATGTTTGAAGAGGAACGTTTGAGTTTTTTTCGAGCATGTTTCCTGATTCTAAGACACAATGAAAATTAATGTTTTGTAATTTCTTTTAAAAAATATATTTTTGTGTTTGAATTTGAGTCTGAGAAAATAACTAAAAATGTTTATCTGCTAGTATTAATTGTTTTCTTATTTATCATATTTTTTCAGTCATATAAAATAGTGTTAAAATGCCGAATAAAATTAAATAAACATCACGTTTTTGGCTGTAGAGGGGTGTGGGTGGTGGGACGGGGCTAAGAGACCTTTCAAAAATATTATTTTTATGTTAGAATTATAATGTAACTACTCATATGTCATTTGGTTTAGGGGAACTTTTCACCATCTTATCCGGGGGTACCCTTTCAATCTTCAAAATTATAGTTGTAGGAAGACCCCCCAAAATTGCACTTTTACATTTTTGGTTTAAACAAAAATTTAAACAAAAAATTGGAGCCTTTTTGAAACAAAATTGAAAATGTTTTTGAGGCTTCATGTAAAGGATCCTCAAAAATCATATATATATATATATATATATATATATATATATATATAAATTTTGGAGAAAATCTACTGAACGGTTTAGGCGCTAACGTTGACCACAGACGGACGTAGGGGCTGACGGACAGACAGACGCTTTGTCGTCAAACGATTTTTCTATACCAAGGGCCCACAAACCCATGGATTCTGGTTACACCACGTGTTGGAGGAAGAAATTTCCTATAAAAGCAACATGATTTATCCCCATACTGCCAGGGCTCGGCAATAACAGTTGCGCTGCAGAGAATTCGCCGTTTTCCTGCACGATTACAATACTGAATTTCTCACCCTTCAGAATGTATTTTAGGAAGTAAGGATGAGAAAGAAAAACTTCTGAATAAAACTGACGGTCTGAGACAGTGACTTTACTTTTCCTCACTCTCTTACACACTCTCTCTCTCCCTCTCTCCTAAACTCACACACAAACAAAAACGTTATCAATTTCTCTCGCATACATGAACTTACAAATAATGTCCAAAGAAAACTATGAATTAACCCAGAGAAAGTACACTCACCAAACTTAACACCAAGCTCTCCTCGTCCAGACGATGACTTACCGGTGACGCTTTGAAATCCACTGGAGTTAGAACAGTAGAAACCCTCTGAATAATGAAATAATTTGAGTTATTATTCGTGATATGAAGAAAACAAGAAAATATATTTCGTAGAAAAGAGAGTGTGTGCACACGACCTTGTACGCAGAAGACCATACGACATACGCAAACTAGCGTTAAGTATTTTGTACCTTACACTATCTGCCAAATATTCCCATTTTTGAATTGTATGTGAAGTAATAATGTTGAGAAACATAAACAATTTTCACTCTAGTAATTACATTTTCAATTGTACTTATCTTATTACAATTTAATAGTACTTATCGAAAATTGATAGATTTTGGATGAGGTCATACTGTTTAATTTTCTAAAACTCTACTTCCTGGTAATATTTCAAACAACTTAAAATTTAGTAAGGTAATACCTAAAAAGTATTGTATATTGCTAATTTAGTAATATTGCTATTAATATAAAAATTACTTATCGTTGCGTTGCATTATTATTATTATTTATTATTATTATTATTATTATTATTATTATTATTATTATTATTATAAAAAGAATTGTGTTTCAAAAACGGTTCCCCGGCTCTAATATTGCGTTCTATAACGAAATGATGAATATTCGTCTTTCTTCAAATTCATTGGACACCTGCCTACAATTTCCAAAGGGAAGTTAAATTTAACAATAAGTTCAATTCCCCAAAATGAAAAATTAACTTCTCAGGGAAATGTACTCAGAATAAATATTCTTACCATCCAAATGGGCTTGCAATCTCCTCGCATCCAAGGACCGACGACTGTCGATTAGCTTCGAAGAGGCCTTGTCTTGGAACACCGCTGACGTCACAAGCGCTGCTGCCTCGTGCGTTATCGGATGAACGAGAGGCAGGGGAGTTGGAGGGTGCGGAGGGAGGGTGGCAGACGGTGCAATAAACGTGCTCGTCGGAGCACGGCGCCGTATCTCACCGGTGACACGCCCGACCGCGCTCCCACACCTGTCCGAAAGCACGTAGGGCCGAATTCATAGTGAGCGCCGGCTGCAATAGCTCAGCGGTAAACATTTGCCTCTGCAGTAGCTATCAATCAAATGACTGACTGATTGATTGATTGATTAGTGATTCCGTTCGCACCAACTGCATGCACTGGTTCCGTATGTGTGGTGCATGTTTTTATCGCGGGGAGAGGTGGTGATCTTCCCTCGATGCAGGTAAGATCCGGCGTGGATTTATAGTTCACCTACCGGGGGTTGCCCCCAACCACATATCTCCCACCAGCGGGGCACCGCCTCAGCTGACCTCAGCTCCAAGTTTGCGACTAATTTCTAGGCATGTGTGGTAGTATAGTGCATGTGAGTAAGTAAGTAAAATGTGAGTGATTGAATGAGTGTTAGTGATTTCGGGCGTGTCAACTAAAGAGGTTATTAGTCCCGTAAGTGTAATGGGTGTTTTTTCATCGGGAGGTGACGGTGATCTCCCCCACTGGAGATCCGGCGCCGACCTACCGTCAGCTAGCGGGGTTCTCCCCAACTACGTATCTCCTATCAGCGGGGCACCGCCCCAGACCGCCCCAGAAGTCCCCGACCGATCTCTCGGTATGTGCATGTTTAGTGTGTGTGTGTGTGTGTGTGTGTGTGTGTATGTGTGTGTATGTAAAGGGTGAGGATATCACAAGAAAGAAGAAGGAAAGATTGCGTGCTGTCCGTGGCCCGTTTGTTAGGGTACCGCTCCGGCATTCGCCTGGTATTGATCAGAGAACTCACGGAAAACTATCATCAGAGCAGCCGTCCGCTTGAATTCTTTCAAGACAGCGACTGAATTCGACCTAGCTAAAAAGCTAGTATCAGAAATCGTCGGGACTGGAACTTAGGATCTCCCGGTCACAGGCACTGCAGTGACATCTATTGATGCACTGACACACCGCTCCCGGTTGGTGTGAGTATAATGCGTGAGTGTGTGTAAGTAAGGAAAGATCATGCGCGGTCTGTGGCCCGTGTTTTAGGATACTGCTCCAGCATTCGCCGTGTTGATCGGAAAATCCACGATCAACCTCTAGACTTCTCTTCCAGACACCGGCTTAATTCGCAATGACTGTAAGGTCCCAGTATTCGATTCCAGAAAAAAAGCGGATTTTCGACCTTAGCTAGTCCACTGGGTCGGGTTCAGACGCTGTATGGACGCGAATTCTAATTGTTGGCTGTTCTGAACGGTCGTTTTCTCCAACCAATGCCAGATGAATGCGGAAGCAAATATCCTAACAAACGGGCGATGTTCTTCGCGCCCTCCTTTACCCTCCTCTACCCGTACAATCACATGCACATAATTCCTCACCTCATAATTACTCATGTTAGGAGGCTAGTCGGGAGCTTCGAGCGTGTCCTAGTTGGGGTGGTGTCTCGCTGGAGAAGATACTTTGAGGGGTGACACTCCACACGCCGACATTAATGCTCACGTTCCAGCATGGAGAAACATCGGGCCCTCCAAGAACTCATTGATTGATTGATTGTTAGTGATTCCGGGCGCGTCAATTGCTAAGATCATTAGTTCCGTAAGAGTAGTGCATGTTTTTTCAGAGGAGGTTTACACCGGGAGCGGTAGTTCAGTGCATTAACTGATGTCACTGCAGCGCCTCTGACCGGGAGGTCCTAGGTTCGAGTCCTGACGGCGGCAGTAATTTCGACACTAGCTTTTCAGCTAAGTCGAATTCAATCGCTGTCTGGAGGAGAATTCTAGCGGCCGCCTGCTCTGATCGGTAGTTTTCCGTGGTTTCTTCGATCAACACCAGGCGAATGCCGGAGCAGTACCCTACGAAACGGGCCACGGACTGCGCGCGATCTGTCCTTCCTCTTCCTTGTCCTATCTTCTCCCCATACACACACACACACATACACACACACTTACACTAACAATCACTACACTACCACATATTCCGGGAGGCCGGTCGGGAGCTTAAAGCTTGTCCCGGCTGGTGCGGTGCCCCGCTGGTGGGAGAGTCCTACTTAGGGGGAATCCCCGCTAGCAGACGGTAGGTCGGCGCCGGATCTCGCCATCTAGCGGGGGAAGATCACCGCCATCTCCGGAGAAAATAACATGCACTACACTCACGGGACTAATGACCAAAGCAGTTGACGTGCCCGGAAACACGAAAAAATCAATCAATCAATCAATCAGGGAAGGTTACAGTGGTCTTCGCCAGCTCGATGGCAAAATCCGGCGCGTAACTACCGTTGGCTAGTGGCGTTTTGCCTAATCAGGTATCTTCCACCAGAGAGACACCGCTCCAATCGGGAAAAGTTCCAAGCTCCAAACTGGTCTTCCGGCTTGCGTGATGGTGTAGTGCTTCTAAGTGCGAGTGTGTGTAAGTAAGGGGTGAGGAGAGCACAAGGAAGAGGAAGGAAAGATCGCGAGCGGTTTGTGGCCCGTTAATTATAGCATTGCTGCGGCATTCGACTGGTGATAATTGGAGAAACAACGGAAAACTACCGATCAGAGCAACCGGTCGCCAGAATTCTGCTCCAGAGAGCGACCTAGCTGAAAAGCGTCGAAAATCCTGCCACCACCTTCGGGAATCAAACCTAGGACCTCCAGGTCAGAGCCACTTCCCAGAACAAAGCATGCATTGCAGTTATGGGACTAATTACGTAGGTAGTTTGTTTGCCCGGAATCAATATTTACACAAAGTGCACACTTTACCCACTATTGCCCACCACCCTCATTTGACCAACTTTGCTGCTGACCTTACACATATTCTATTGGTCAAGTTTACGAACTTGATATCCGCAACACACATATAGGTTGATTCATAATAAATGTTACAAACTTCTAAGGCTTGCGAAGAGGTCAACAATGACACCTTTTTTCCAATGAACGTATACCGGGAAATTGCATATAAAGGAGATATAAACGACGTTTGATATCAAGAAGATATAATCACGAAGCATTTGGCCGTGATTGTTTGGCAACTTCTTATGCACAGATGTCCGAAAGGTCATAAACTGACGCAGTTAAGGAGATTTCATACATCTGCCAAAGATCTATTCACACGGAGTTGCTCGCCGTAGCGCAAATGGAGACGTGCCGTAGAACAAACGGAAACGCATTCTAGTGCCGAAGTGCCTACATACACGTGCGTCTGCATACAGAGACGTACTCTAGAAGTTTGTAACATTTATTCTGAGGCAGTGTAAGGATATGGTCAGTTTGGTTCCGTGTTCGCCCGAAAGTTCCGGCAAGAACAATAGTCTGATTCTGCCGAACTGTGGTTGTCACACTGCTTTCGATGCTCCAGATATTCGTCTCCTAATCTTTAATACAGGAGACATGTAGCGGAGGCAAGAGATAACATCTGCTCGATGAGAGAATTTTTAATGAGATATGTTTGATTTGCCATCTGAGATATTGCAATAAAATTTTATTTTTCTTGCATTAGAAAATTAGGATCATGTGAGCAACTGATCTTTCTGAAATGGTCTGCGATCATTTCGGAGACATGAATCCGAAGTTTTGCACAAGGCTTTTTCGTATATAGTTCACGAAAACATTTTGAAATAGAAAACCTCCAATTATTTTTACTTTCTCGCTACGGAGTAGAAAAGTTACGTAATGCTGCACAAAAAAGGCGGATTTTCGGCAGAAACACTCTTATTACAAGTTAACGAAAAACTGGATAAATACAGTTGCTAAATTTAGAAAAACAGTCTCCTAATACGTAGTGTAGCCAGAATTCATGTTTTGTGGGTCCTTGGTAGCGAAGAATCGAAAAACATCAAAATCTCCGTCCGTCCGACTGTAAACAATGCAAGAGGCTAAACCGTTCAATTTTCCCCAAAATTAATATTCTCCAATCGATCTGGCTGATGTCGGGGCCTCTTGAATTGGAAACCGATATTTTAATTTTGGGGGTACTTTACGTGCAGTTCTGGGATATTCTCCAATTTGGAAAAAAATGCTCCATTGTTTTTGATTAAAGTTTGCTGTGGGGTAGTGTACGGATGTTTAAGAGAATGGTGCAAGTCTCAAGTTCGTTGAAAACCCTTGTTTCGAAAATTGAAAAGTTCAACATTTTTTCGGCGTCTTCCTACAACTACAATCATTAAAATAGAGATTTTTCCCTTATTGAAATCTGTTCCTTAAAGATAGATTTTGAAATAAGACCATGTAATATTTTTCGAAAATTTGAGTACTTTTCGCTTAATTTGCATGATGATACAGGCGAGAAAGTACGTGCTGTTTTAGCATCCCTATTTCCTCTTATTTTCAATGTGAATACCGTAAGTATCTAACTCTGAGGAAAAAGCTTCTAGCTTAATTAGCCACTTATCCCGTTCATGAGATAAGATTGATAGATATTAATGTGTGGCACAGTTCCGATAAAAAGCAGATGCGGTTTTAGATGATTTGTGGCTGTTTTTGGCTCAATGGTTCTCTAATACCACCATATGTTACTCAGTGGTGAAGGTGTTTATCGAGAGATTTCAAGTCAAGAAAATACAATAATTACTTAAAATAAAAATTCAATTTAAAAAAGTAAAACACACTCTGATAGAGATCAGTCTTTATATTTGGCACTGACTTACATTTAAAATGTTTTATTAAAACATTTAATGCCGAAACGAAGCCGAATTGAAATTTAATTTCTTGTTTTGAAGTGACTTATTCGTTATCCCGAAGTCGGTTGTAAATTTTTAAATTTAATTTTTCTTTTCAAGAATCCCATTGTCGCCCAAATCTAAACGATCTATTTGACATTTGCAGGCCTTGAACCCGGTCGGATCGATCTCTAATAAGGAAAATGCTTTTTAAAACAACCTTTTGTAACTCTCAGAAATCTTCAATACGATTACTTCCCTCAAAATGCATATATAAACTTTTCAATATATAAACTAATCATGTTCTAACTTATATATATCCTTGTCCAGGTAAGAAAAGACTAGAGGAGTGGGCTATGGTTAGTGCATAAACAATTGCGACATTTGAGGACGAAGGGAAAAGGTGCAAGAAGAAAATAAATTAACAAGTCTGCAAGTAAACAATTCTCACTTATGGAAAGGAAACTGTTTAAACAATCTTTGCCTATTACATCACCTAACCTAACGTAGGAAGTCAAGGAATTATTTACACTGTAAGTAAACTCAATTACAAAATAAAGATAATTTAGACTTAAAATGTTTAATGTTACTCGTAATTTATAATATAAATCTGACCGATGTATTATACTTTGAATTCATCATTTTTTTGCTTTAGTAGATGGTAGACTATCTAGCCCGCGACTTTGTCGTCTGCGCTCTAAATATTCATATCCCTAACAAATTTTAAGAGTTATTTTTCCTTTGGAGTTCAACAGCAATTATAGAGGGAATATTTGGTAACTATAAATAGTTTTTCAAGTTTCCTTCCGTCGTTTTCTTCTGAATTACTCTGGAAGACCTACGTTGTCAGTACAATGAGAAAACCTTCAGAGCACTGACCTCGCGGATGGCAATTTAGCACTAATTTCTAGTTCGGTGTAGATGCAGGAACTTTACGTAATATGACACTTTCAGTTTGTCACGAAAAGTTGGATATTGACAATATTTACTGTTAAAATTTAACATACGTTCTGTTGTAATCAGAAGCGGAAGTTTTTACATATTTGAGAATTTTTAAAATGCGTCATAATGGTATTCTAATATCATTTTAAAATCACTGAGAATTTTCTTATAACAGTCAACTTCATGCACAAAAATATTGGAGGTTTTCTCTGATTTTGAGCAATGAGGAGATTATCTACATTCATTGATTCGCTATTAGCGAGATACGCTTGCAGTACGAAGATTTTCAAAGCACTTACATGTTGATGTAAGGTTTTGACATTAAAAGTATGTTGTGTAACCGTCTTTTTGATTCACCTTCAACTAGGCTGATCACTCGCTTACGTGAATTACGGCGTCACCCAGAAGTTTATGATGAATTACCATGCGCGTTGTTAGAAGCAGATGAAAAGCCAGTGTAGCCGGGAAGACCAGGGAAGAGTTTTTTTCCCATGTTGATAATCTTGAACACTAGTCTAGAGCGATATGTCCTCTGCACAGCAGCTCACGGAACGAGACGTTCATAACTGCCCTAAAGAATGCAGGGTTGTTTCCATTTTCACGCAGCGAATCTAGAGAGCGTTGCTGACTGTTCCGTAATCTACAGCAGTTAGCGATTGAATGAAACTACGAGAACCTAACTACTCCCTGATTCAAATATATTACTTCGCCCTACGGAGGGACACAGTTTGAAAAGAAACAAACACTACCAATTAAATGCACTATAGTTTTGAATTTCGTTAACAATTTGAAGAAAGAGAGATCGTGGCTATACACACCGACTGATTTTAACTCAGAAGCAAACATTGTCGATGTCACGGCAGTAACTCTGGGAGGTACAAGGGCTCGAGTTCCGATGGTCGTAGATATTCGACACTAGCTATTTAGCTAGAATTCAACCGCTATTCTACCGATATTCTAATCGGTAGTTTTCCATAGTTTCTCCTACTTGTATTTACCGGGAGTGGGGGCTCAGTGCATCAACAGATGTCACTGCAGTGCCTCTGACCGGGAGGCCCTAGGTTCGAGACCCGACGGCGACAGGATAGCTTTTCAGCTAGGTCGAATTCAGTCGCAGTCTGGAGGAGAATTCTATAGGCCGGCTGCTCTGATCGGTAGTTTTCCGTGGTTTCTCCGATCAACACCAGGCGGATGCCGGAGCAGTACCCTACCAAACGGGCCACGGACTGCGCGCGATCTGTCCTTCCTCTTCCTTGTCCCATCCTCTCCCCTTACACACACACTTACACTAACATGCACTGCACTTCCACATATTCCGGGAGACCGGTCGGGAGCTTAGAGCTTGTCCCGACTAAGGCGGTACCCCGTTGGTGGGAGAGTCCTGGTTAGGGGGATATCTCGCTAGCCGACGGTAGGTCGGCGCCGTATCTCGCCATCCGGCGGGGGAAGATCACCACCATCTCCCGAGAAAAAAATGCACTGCACTAACGGGACTAATGACCGAAGCAGTTGACGCGCCCGGAAACTCGAAAAAATCAATCAATCTACGCTAGGCTGTTCCAACCCAGCAGCCCACGGGCGGGCACGCGGGCACTGGCGGAGACCGGCGGGCACACACTGCTGTCAACACTCGCTGCCGGCGCCTGGCGAAATGGAAGCCCTTGGGGTGCGAGTTGGTCTTGACCTTTGCCGACAATTCGTCGGTGATAGCCGAAGCAGGGAGCGGAAGGCACATCGGGGCCACATACTCAGAAAGAAACCTTAAAGTTTAAAAGGAAACGTAAAATTCGATTCAGTATAACAACCACATTTTGTGAAATTAATTTTGCGCATCTTTGTCTTAAAACAAGTGAAGTAATATCTGGTGTCAGTCCTTGGGCTGTTGCGACGAAACAGATTTTGTGTTATTAACACATTTTGCGATTTAAACTATTATAAATTTCTAGTAATCATCATTAAAATAAGTAAAATTCTAAATAATCACAACTAAAAATAAAATAATCATATATTAAGAAAAATAAAAATGTTCGGAAAATATTCAATTTTAACATTTACATATTTTCCACCATATTAACAATTTTTTAAATGTGTTCAGATTTCACTATTAATTTTTTACGTAAAAGATTTCTTTGTTATGCCACTTTTCATGTGATCCTTTCATTTTGTCCATGTTAACTTTACTTTTCCCGCACAATACTTTGGTGACAGCACCCTCTGATACCTACGGCTTCTGAATATTTTGTTTCACACTCAAATTTATTTAATTTTGAATGATATGGAGAGCGGGAGTTCGCGATTATGAAGGTGACCCTTTTGAAATCTTCCAAGTATCGCCAGCGTTCTGAGCCATTCGGTCTCTATATCATTATCCTTCTTTCTGTAAATACCTTTTTCTTCGCACAATACACCGAAATACTACACTAGACCAATCCCATAATCCCTCTTTCTTTCTCATATCTTGGTAAACGATAGAAATTTCTGTTTACGTACTTTTCATTGGCGTCACGAAGATTTGTTTATGTTGATATTATTCTGATGTCCCATTATCGAGATTTTGGTCTATCCGTTATTTAATGATAGGGGTAGTTTTGTTAATAGTTTACATTGTTAAAACTGTTAATTTTAATGTTAAATTTTCTCCTCAGTTATTTGAATACGGGAGATAATTTTGTCCAAACCGATGTTTTTTTAAACAGTTTAAAATATACAGGTAATTTCAAGGCTCAAACTTCTATTCTTCCACTGATAACTCATAATTTGATTTACTTTTTATTAAAATAATACTAGCAATAAACGTATGTTTCAAACCATAGCAACATTAATTTTCGGCTTAAAATGTGAGTAAAATAGCACCGTAAAGAAAAGGACATGTACTGTGATTATAGAAATGTTTCTAAATGTATTTTAATGTATTCTAAATGCATTTTTCTTCCTTAATGAAAAATAGAAAATAATAATTTTTAAAGAGAAGGTGGAAAGGTGTGGAGAGGAATTGAAATGTGCACGGTAACAAGAGAAGGATAATAAATGATTACGTACTGTGATACAGACTTCTTCATTTAAATCTCTTTCCTAAATTTCCAATAATCCATAACTTATTTTCAGCAAATATAAAAGGCAGTTTTTACAAATAAAGGCACATTATTTATGTTTCCTTAAAAATAAATTAATAAAGCGTATCAGTGAGATATATAGTATTTTATGTTCATGAAGGAAATATTCGTGTTTAATGGAAAACTGAAATAAACAACTTAAACCAAAATGAACAAAATGTTTTATTCAGTATTTACACAAAAGAACACAGGCTAATAATAAATATTGAATATAAATGTTATTAAAAGGGCAAATCTAAACATCTAAAACATCAGAATGAGTCACAGATCTATGTTAACGGGACTTTGCATTGTTGATATCAGTCTCTGTGTTTGTAGCCTCTGGGTCATGACTGAATGCCAGGACGGTGCTTTAGCATCGCTCCTGCACTTAGGTTGCTCATCCGAGACTATCATCCCGGATTCGCTACACAGACTTAACATTCTTAGAATAGTCTTCTGATTCACTGCCGTCCTTATCGATTAGGTTCCCCGTCGAAGTTTTTTGCCCCATCCGACGCTTAGCACTATTTCTAGATTAAGTAACTTCTTTATGTAATTCTACTTCTGTTTTAGTTGTGACTAAAATACGCTATTTTTGGCGCAATATGTTTCTATAGAAAATATTGTCAGGCACTATTTGACACGATTTATAGGTCTATTGATGATATGAGAGAAAATACTGATCTGTGTGGTTTGTTGC
The DNA here is from genome assembly GCA_964035755.1 of Teleogryllus oceanicus. Lineage (NCBI taxonomy): Eukaryota > Metazoa > Arthropoda > Insecta > Orthoptera > Gryllidae > Teleogryllus > Teleogryllus oceanicus. The sequence goes on along the minus strand of CAXIVR010000010.1, from coordinate 81,555,734 downwards.
AGAGGTCGACTTGAGCAAAATACATGTTGTTCTATTCGATCTATTTTAAAGGTCTTGAAATTAACTAGAATGGATGACAACGATTCCAATAAATTGGAAGTACTCTTGTGAACTTTAATTACTAGTGTAGTTGTTGAGTAACAGCATTTGTATTAGCATTAGTATAGCATTTGCATAAAAGCATTCTTACCGGCTTTTTAACCGGAGTAATTATAATTTTGAAATTCTTTATGTAGTCATCGGTCCTCTGATTAGTGCTGTATTACAATTATCTTATAAACCATTAAAAGGCAACGTAACCGAAACATGCATCTTTAACATTACCGGGGTACTTTGCAAGTCTTTATTGAGATACAGGTTTTTAATGAGTATCTTTTGTATTTCCAAATAATTAAGCAAATGGCAATAATTTTGAATAAAAATATATTGCATGAAAAATCCTTTATACGACATTATTCTTTTCTTTTGATTGTTTGAAGGAACTTGACTTAGTGGTAAAACACTTCATAATATAATGATTTGAAAATGGCATTTGTCATTTGTCATTAGCATACGAGTATATCCTATAGAACAGAAAATCCCCCTAGAGCGCATGTACAGATTCTGATTCCCGCTACTTTTCTCATACTCAATCATTAAATATATTGCGAGTCTTCTCCTTCTCATACCCATATCAAACAAACGTTTTCATGATTACCTTGAAATGTTGGAGTTAAGTGCCTAAGTTAAGTGTTTTAACATTACTAAAATTTGATTTACCTAAACATTAATCCATGATGTTTATATTAAAAATGTATCGATTTCAATCGACATGAATCAATTCTCCCCACAATCACGATTATCTATTGATGAGTTCTAAAAAGACAAATTAGCCTATTTTGTGTACTGTACTCTGATACCATTCACCAAAATCATTAGTAAAAGAAACCGTTTCCTCAAATCATCAGGTTTGTAGGCACTAATGTATTTATTTTGTAGAATACTTGCATTCCTTCAATATTTGCCTTAAATGACATTAGGTTACGAACTAAAAAGTTCACTGCTTCTAGGCTTTTCAGAAATTTATCAATAATCACATCGTATCTCGTGGCATTACTTATTGTATTGTAGTTATGACTGTATTAATCTTTACTAAAAGATAAACAAGATGTTCTCATAAGAACGAAGAAAAGTTCAAGAATGCATCAAATGATCCAAATCTTGAAATATAAAACGAAGCGTTCATTTACTCTCTATTACTCCAAAAAGAATGTACACTCATATTTTTAATAAATTTCGTGGATTTCGAGGAAAGTTACGACTTTAACCGAGATGTTCGTAAATTAGTGCGTTTTTCCTTTCTCAAAACATTTGAATAAATCAATATATATATTAAAATAGGTAATTAATATTGCGTATGCAATCCAGAGCTAATAAAACTATGTTTCTTGCAACTAACAGGTGTTTCCAAATGAAACACACTTCTGTTGCAACTTTGTAATAGGGGATTTTGATTTTCTTTTCTCGATTAGGTGGCGCAGTATGTAGGACAGCTGAATGGTTATTGTCCGCCGACGGAGTATGTTGTTTACATGCGTAGAAATATGTTGAACTAAATACGGTGAAAACAATTCAACCACAAGGCGCCAGTGGGCACAAATTCAATTTTTCAAACAGAAAATGTTTGTAAAGCCGATATTTTTCATTCAATAAAATAATATGAAATGCATGTTCTAGACAATGCTAATTCTTCGACAAGAAACCGCTTTTGGTTTGTCTGGACATATCGGAAGTGTCAACGCAATCACATTGTGCTCCAACATATGAAACTGAAATTGACCATGGTGAATTAAAATTGACGATGCACATACGAAACTGAAATTGACCATGGTCATCGTGAAATTGCGTGTAGTACGACAACGCTCGTCCTCGTATTAGACGGATGTGCGCATATGCTGTGGCATTTCCGTTGAGAAACGTTCTTAGCGTACTCTTAATCTTATGCAGAGCCGGAATACTTGCATGAACAAACAAGATGACGACGTGCAATGGTTACGTCACATTTACTACTATTAGATACTTTTCTATAAAGCGTTTTTCAGAACAAATATTACAAACAAAAAAGAAGGGGAGTCGAATATGCTTGAGCCGACGAACATGTAATGGGAAGATTGTAATGAACTTACACATGTACGTATGCCCTGATTGTAGGCCAATAAATCTCTCCATTCGTCGATGACTTGCCAAACACCAGAGCTCGACGACCCTACAGAATCATGGGGAAATTAAATGAATAACCCGTTATATGCTACTTCCCACCACGCGTTTATTGGCAAAAAGTGAGCATCTTCGACTCCCTCACACGCCCTAGAAGTTTGTAACATTTATTCTGAAACATCCTGTACACTCCTAACAATGTACCATTACGAACCAACAAAAACCGAGTCTTGCGTACTTCTGTGCAAGTGTTGTTCATTGCTCAAGTGCGACATGCAACACAAAAGATGGTGGCGGCCGGTGAGTATCGGTGGTGATGAAGGCTTTGGCTGTTGAGGTGGAGACTGCTCGCTGTGGCAGTGGCAGTGGTCGTGGTGGCGATGGCGACCGGGAGTCAGTCGGAGGCGCCACGTGGTGGCAACGGTGGGTGACGGTCCTGGCGTCGGGGCGGCGGCGACGGGCAGCGGACGGGTTGGACGGCACGTGGAGGCGATGAGCCGGGGCCTGCCACGCACAACATTTATTATCAGGGCTCGGATGCTGATGACATAAAAATTATTTGATAATGGTCAATAAAATGATTTTAGAATAAGAAGAAAATGACATATAAAATGACTTAAAAATAAGAGGGAAAATGACCTATATTAAAAAACACAAAAAATGTATGAAATTGTTTATTTATTTAATGAATTTTGCATTTTAAATAAAATTTATTCATATTGAATTATATGTAATATAATTTATTAGTTTTTCAACTTCCTTGCATTCGACTTTGAATTATTATTATTATTATTATTATTATTATTATTATTATTATTATTATTATTATTATTATTATTATTATCATCATTATTATTATTATTATCACCATCATCATCATTATGTACAGTAATCCTTATTTTCAGGCATCTCCCTCCAACACGGCAGTGTCCCGTTCGGGACAAGCTCTAATCTCCCGACTATTCTCCTGATGTGTGGTAGTGCAGTGCATGTTAGTGTAAGTGTGTGTAACGGGTGAGGATAAGGAAGAGGAAGGAAAATCGCTATCGGTCAGTGGTCTGTTTGTGAGGATACTGCTCCGGTATGATCGGCAGTTTTCTGTGGGTTCTCCGATCAATACCAGGCGAATGCCGGAGCAGCACCCTAACAAACGGGCCACGGACCGCACGCAATATTTCAATCCCCTTCCTTGCCCTATTTTCCCCCTACTTACACACACTCATCCCTTACATGTACTACACTACCACACGTGCCGGGAGACCGATCGGAAACTTAGGGCTTGTCCCGAATGGGACAGTGCCCGCTGGGAGGAGATACATGGAGGCAGAATACCTTCGTAATCCGATGTAGGTCTGTGCCAGATATCAATACCTAGCGAGGGAACAACACACTCCCCTAGGCATAAAACATTCAGAACATTAACGGAACTAATGTTATAGTAATCTGACGTGTCCAAAGTCATCAATCAATGAACCGGATTGGGGCACCTTGAGTGCTATGTCCGAAAGTAACCCACTGGCAAAGAGGCCGACATTGCAATTCTGTGGGAATTACGAAAGGAAAAATATAAAGAAACCATCAGTATCTAACAGTATGCTATATGCGTTATTACTCCTTCAGAGTAACATTACTTCAGTGTTGTAAGCCGATTTATCATTGTTTGGTTGATGAGAGAGTTGGTTCCTTTTCTGTAAAGACACCCTTTTTCAATAATAATTACCAGTATCAAAAATAAATTGTCTCAATATTTCAGGGTCGTTGATGATAAAGATTTAAATTAAAAACCTTAAAAGAGCAATGTTACAAACACCTTTCAAGTAGTTTTAACATATACGTAGAGATCGCTCTGGTTGTATGTCAAGAATACGGAAGTCGCTACGAAAGTTTTGAGATACAAAAAACTGAGAAACTTGAAATAATTTTGATAATTATCATTTCTCATTATTATTATTATTATTATTATTATTATTATTATTATTATTATTATTATTATTATTATTATTATTATTATTATTATTATTATTATAATCATCATTATGTACAGCTTTCTAGAATTTCAGTAATCACGAGACAATCACCTTTTTTTACGTAAGTTAATCAAAAGTAATTAGTACATTTTGATTAATATATTATATTAAATAAAGCAAAACATATAGCACGAGATATGTAGTTTTGATAGAACAAGGTATTTACATTACAAATTAGCTACATACCACCCATATAATTTCTAACCGTTGAGCACAAGTTTCCTTTTTCAGTCTTCCCAATATTAATAACTTTAATAACGTCCTCGTCTTAAAGAGGAATGTTATTAACCACACATTTTCAAGATCACGATTGTAATTCACGAAGGCCACGCAACGCCGTGACATGACGTCAGACTAGGCAGCCCACCTTACGCGCTTGCTTGGCAGGACATCGAAAGCTCAGCGTTCCCAGTTTTTCTTAGTGAGACGAGTCATGGGAGAATTCGTGCGAGATATCTATGCACTGGTCGAGCACCAGCGAGACTCCGTGAATGTGTACACTGCGCATGCGCAGTAGAGCCATCTACGCACACTAGCACACTATCGCTGTTTAGAAATCATCGGGGAGCCTAGCGCGATCAAGGAATTGTCATAACTGACTCCAGTTCTCTCACACAGAAGTTTAACAGACAAGAACAATAAAAATGTTTACATCTCACAGTCTTAAGTTACTAAATATATTGTAAATAATGCAAATCTTTTTTCCTAATTATTAATTTGCGAACCAGCTTGATACTAATGAGATAAGTTCTGTCAACTTATACAAAATGTAATATGATACAAATCTTTATTAATTGTATGAATTTTGATCTGTAGATGAAAGTACAGATAGCATATATTGGCTCCCTATCGCGTAACAACTAATAATGTATTTTCACTAATGAATTTGTCTTTCACGTGTTCCATTACCTTTGTCAATTGCGTTTGTCAAAGCTACATATGTTTCAGCTGTTTGTCAAAGACTACAATGTTTCACCAGTTTATCAAACGATGTTTATGCTGAGCTATTTATCAATCGCTGCAAATACTTAAGCTGTTTGTAATCCGACGAATTATATCCAGATGTTTGTGAAAGGCTGCATATTCTTCATACGTGGATTTATTTAGAGCTGCTCCTGACGTAAATCAGCTGTTCGGTGTCATCCAAACGGAAGGTTGAACGCCACCATAGTGACGTATAAGCTCCCGATTGGATGACACCGTAACAGCTGATTTACATCAGGGGCAGCTCTAAATAAATCGAAGTATGGCTGTGTGTCGAAAGCAGCATATTCTTCAGCTGTGTATCAAAAACAGCAAATACTTCAACTGTTCGTCAAACGAACACTCTCGCAACAATGGAGCTATGAATATTGGGAGATGGCATGACGTCACAAACTTGAAGCCACCTCCGCCATATTGGTGAGTCCAGAAAGCTTGCAGCATAGACAAACTGCGTGTGCGTGCTCTGTGGCCTGTGGCCACGCTCGTGTTCAGTTGTGTTGTTTGGCAACGTTTTTAATATTGAAAAGCGTTGTTCAGAATAGCTAGCTATTTGAACAGTCGTTATGGTTACTTGTATGGCTAACGGCTTACAAACCGTACGGGAAAACAGGAAATTACTTTCAATAAGTAAGTAGCTACTCCAGTAACTTTGTAAGTTATTCGTTAATTTCGGTGAATTTTTTTCTTAAAGATTTCCTGCAGTTCCAAAACGGAGGAGCATTGTGGATTAGAGCTGGACGAAGAGACAATTGGTAGCCTAGCAATTACAGCAATTATGATCGGCTCATTTTCAAGAACACGATTTTGACAGAACTTCATCTTGTGTACGTTTGCGGGAATTCGCAGTTCCATCAAATCTTCCAGTTTTTCCACTACATCTATGAGAAGTAAGTTAAAGGTTGAAAACGTGGGCATTACCCATTTATTCTCGTGTTTGACAGACACGTTTTGGATTGATTGATTGAGTCGCGTTTCCGGGCTCGTGTGTCAACTGCTTTGCTCATTAGTCCCGTTAGTGTAGTGCATGTTTTTTCCTTCGGGAGATGGCGGTGATTTTCCCCTCGCTGGATGGCGAGATCCGGCGCCGACCTACCGGCGGCTAGTCGGGTTTCCCCTAACCAGGACTCTCCCAACAGCGGGACACCGCCCCAGCCGGATAATCTCTAAGCTCCTGACCGGTCTCCCGGAATAGTGGTAGTATAGTGCATGTTAGTGTAAGTGTGTGTGTGTGTGTGTGTGTGTGTGTAAGGGGAGAGGCTTCCCCGAGAAACCCACAAACTTCCCACAGAAAACTACCGATCACAGCAGCCGGCCGCTAGAATTCTCCTCCAGACAGCGACTGAATTCGACCTAGCTGAAAAGCTAATGACGAAAATTCTCGAACCTAGGACCTCCCGGTCAGAGGCGCTGCAGTGACATCAGTTGATGCACTGAGCTACCGCTCCCGGTACGTGTTTTGGACCCACCAATCAGGCTGGCTGACTACACTTGCCGAACACGGAAGAGGTTGGCAACGGCACGGCAACCCTAACCTCACCTCGCGTGGAGAGCGGCTACGCGCACGAGGGCTTGGTGTGCACGGGCAGCAGGTCGTAGCTGAGCGGCGGGCCCGCCCCGCCCGGCAGCGCCGCTGCACCGTCAGGCCCCCGCTGCGTCAGCGCCTGCGTGCTCACCGCCCCGCCCGCCGCCCGCCCGCTGGCCTCCGCGATCCGCTCGCCGCTCGGGGACGCCGGCCTGCGGGCAAGGTATACATAGACACGTACGAGGTGGGTACAAATATAGATGAATAAAAAAGAGATAGAGTGGTTCATATGAAGACCTTGGGGTAAGAACATGCTATGCCACATTAAATGTGACATAAAAACATCTAGATACATCTACGGAGCATACAAATACACTAATACATCAATTTCATCAGACATTTTCTGATGAAACTGATATATTAGTGCATTTCGATGCCCCATATATGTGTCTAGTTGTTGGGTGTTAATTATAAAGATTCGCCGCAAGGTGGTAGTGTAATTCATAAATCAATGATCTTTATTCCAATGTGTAGATTCAATGTCTACTTTCCTTTTTCACGAAATTTGAACACGAAACACGAATGTTTTTACCCCGAGGTCTTCATATACAAATGAACCGCTAACTGCAGAAATGCAATTAGTCCAATTTTACATTTTTTTATTGGCGGGAAGTGTTGAGAGTAGGTTAATGCATTGTGTGCTGCAGAAACGGAACTTGGCTTCTCAATTGCGTTGGTCTTTGTCTTCATATGCAAAAATAGATCGTAAAGAATAAAGTTTCTTAAAATAGGTTTGATACATATTTTTGTTTCTCCCGTAAAAGTAGGAACATGGAGCGTTTCTGTAGTTGCAATTCAAATACTTAGGATGAGTGGCGTTACTTTAGCACCTCATGTAGTTTTTGAATGGTTGAAGTTATTGAAATGCAGTTTTCACGTAAATGCATGAGGTAATAGGGATAATTAATACTTGTATTCATTTCTATTTTATCACTTGTATTTTTCGAGATATTGAGGTAACTTAGTTTTCTTCAAATATAACTGTACATTTTTATTCTATCATGACTGACCTAAAAAGACGAATCCAATGATATACATATTGTCGTATGCTACATAAGCATTTTATATAGTAATCGTTATATTTAGCGACTCGTATTTAACGGAAATGTAACGCTCCAAGCACGTGCAAGCAGGGAGCGTGTTGCGCGACCTTGGTTGGTGGACGGTTACATTTAAAATATGCATTAAACACGAGTCGCAAAAATTAAAATTACCCAAAAAATGCTTATCTAACTTATGACAAAATATATATTATTGGATTTGCCTTTTTATGCTCATCATGATAGACTAAAAATATGTATAGTTCCATTTCAAAAATACAAAGTTACCTTAATGTCTCTTAAAATACAAGTGAGAAAATCGAGAGGAATACGTGCATCAATTAGTCACGTGATTTACCGTGCATATCAATAAAAAGGTAGTTTCGTTCATATATAAATGAACCGATAACTGCAAAAATGCTATTAGGCCAATTTTACACATTTCTGTGGACACTTAATAAACGTTCTTAAGTCAAAAATTTTAGTTTGGAGAAAACAAGGGTTAGATTATTGAGCCGTAAGCTGTTATAAGCCGATTGATCTATGTTCCTCCACGCTTCTTTATCGTTAAGGAGGCAACATGCATTTTGTCGTTTTACTCAAATAAAATATAATTAACTTGTAGTTTCAGTTCTTAACCGAATTTCGCCAAAAATTGACTTAAGATCTTTTACTCCGTGACTACGGATTTTTTTATTCGCGGGGAGGGTTCTGAGTAGAACAACGCATTGTGTACTGCAGAAACGAAACTTGGCCTCTCAATAGCGTAGGTCTTTGCCTTCATATGCATAAATACACCGTAAAGAGTAAATTTTCTTAAAACAAGTTTTCTGAGTTTAATATAGTTTTTTTGTTTCTCCTGTAAAACTAAGAAATGTGGTCGAGTTGCGTTTCTGCAATTAGCGGTTCATATATGTGTATATGAAATATATATATCTTATCTTACGTAGATAGACGAAAAAACAGTTACGTGAAATAGATGGATGGATAGATACTTAGGTAAGTAGTTGGATGGGAAAATAGGTAAGCAATAGGTAGATAAATGGATAGACAGGTACATGGATAAATAGAAAGTTGGAGAGATAAGTAAATAGATAATTAGACAGATATCTTATCTCCAAAACGAAATAATCTTCAAAATGCCTATGTCTATCATACCGTAGATATTTATATAATTAATCCCGAAACATGTTGTAATTTATAAATATAGAAAATAGAGATTTGAAATCTGGGTATCTGGGGTGGATACGAATGAACGAAGGGACTTTGGAAAGATGCGATTTTGTGTCATTTTAATTAGTTTACGTCTTAAAAATATTTTAAAATGAGTGAGGTGTAAGTAAAACAATGTGTGGCGCAAAAGAATTAATAAGAAAGACTATATAAAACGCAACTTTGAACCAGCTCAATTAAAACACAATTGCAGAATCTGCAAATTCTACGGACCCTGCAAAGAACTGTCTTACCAATATTCAATTTCCATTATTGAAGGAAATGATACATTCAGAGAGAATGAAAGAATTTTAACTTATGTGTGGCTGAAAGGTATTTCTACGGTTAGTTAAAGACGTCTATAAGTAGGCTGTTATTGCCATAAACTCTAACAAAATATTTTCTCAGATTTTAAACGTAGAGTGTAAAATCACCTCCTTTGAAACGTATATAACCCATATAGCTTGGCTATTAGTGAGTAAGAGTATCTAGAAATCCGAGCAAAGTTATTCGTATGAAAAGTACTGACATCTCAAAAATTACGTGTCGTTCGAACAAAATACTTTAAACATGCCAAAATTAGCGTATTTACCTTATCGCCGTTGTCAGTTTCTCTTACGAATACGATTCCTCCAATGCAATTACAACCATTACTAAATCACGACGGTGATTATCTGATTATGAGAAACTACCTAACCAACTGTTGAAAAAAACGGTTGAAAAGGTACTTCTAATGCGATATAAATGTATTAAAATTATCTATATTCAGGAATGCAGAAATCAACATGTTCGTAACATTGATAGCAACAGTAAGTAACAGCCAACCCACACTATGTCGGGCGGGAGAGGAGTGCGAGATTTGACTGATTGATTGATGCTTTCGAGCGCATCAACGGCTAAGATCATAAGTTTCGTAAGTGTTGTGCATGTTTTATCGTGAGAGAATGGCTGTGATCTTTCCCCGCTGGCTGGCGAGATCCGTCGCCGCCCTGCGACGGCTTCCAGGGATTTCACCCAACCAGGTATGTCTCACCACTGTGGCACCGCCACAGCCGGGATACGATCTACGATCCCTACTGGTCTCTCGTCATGTGTGGTAGTGTAGTGCAAGTGAGTGTAAGTGGGTGTAAGTATAGGGTGAGGAAAGGACAAGGAAGAGGAAGGAGAGATTGCGCGCGGTCCATGGCTCGTCTGTTAGGGTACTGCTCCGGCATTCGCCTGGTGTGATCGGAGAAATCACAGAAACTGCCGATCAGACAGCCGGCCCTAGAATTCTCCCCATATAGCGACTGAATTCGACTTTCTATGTAGCTAGTGTCGAAAATCCTTCCACCGTCTGGATTCGAACCCTTAGTATCTCCTAGTCAGGGGACCTGCAGTATTAGCAATTGATGTCCTGTGAGATTGCGGGAGAAGACATTCCTTGCACTCAGCTATTCAGATCATGGCGTAGTGCGCATAGCTAAACGTGTTAGAATATACTACATAAGCTGAACCTATGTTTCCGCGCACAGGTGGATGCTCGCAGAATTTGGGGCGCCATGTTTCTTGCAGTCAAAACACGAGAGATGTCTGGGGGTGGCGTGTAGAACTGTTGTACTGAATTGACGTGTAGTTTGTATCAGATCTTGTTTCTATATTGTTGCCTTTTCGTTCGTATTTAAACTGTTTTAGTATTTAACTGTACCGTATTTGTATTATATAGTATGTAAACGTACCGTATTTAAATTGTTTTAGTGGTTAGAATAATAATATTCACAATGCCTTCAGTATGTTCGGCATATAACTGTAAAATAACAGTGATCAAATCACAAATATATAATTTTTCAAGTTTGCCGCCTTATTTTGGCATTTGTTTGATTGCTTCTTATTGCAATAACATTCACTTATAGGCGTTATGCTAACTACAATAACATTTCCACATCTTCTATTCTTGTGACAACAACCGATATAGGAAGCAACGTATTTTTAAAGTTTCTCAATTTGTTCTCCTTAGATATTGTGATTTTATTTTTAAATAATTGGTTTTTGGTCGTGTTTGACTGCAATTTGACTGCAATAAAAGATGGCTTCAATTTGCTGCAAAGTTGGCGGCGCTTCAGCCCTCTATGTGGAATATGCTAGACTTGTTGGCATAGCCTTGTCGGTTGGATGATTGGTTAGTGGTTCCAGGCGCGTCAACAGCTTAGGTCATTAGTCCCGTAAGTCTAGTGCATTTTTCCTCGGAAGATGCCGGCAGGATGCCCCGCAGGATGGCGAGATTTGGCACCGATCTACCGGCGGCGGGGTTCCCCCTAACGAGGACTCTCCCACCAGCCGGGCACCGCCCCAGCCGGGACAAGCTCTAACTCCCGACCAGTCTCCCGGAATATGTGGTAGTGTAGTACATGTTAGTGTAAGTGTGTGTGTAAGGGGAGAGGATAGGACAAGGAAGAGGAAGGAAATATCTCGCGCGGTCCGTGGCCCGTTTCTTAGGGTACTGTTCCGGCATTCGCCTGGTGTCGATCGGAGAAACCACGGAAAACTACCGATCAGAGCAGCCGGCCGCTAGAATTCTCCTCCCGACAGCGACTGTATTCGACCCAGCTGAAAAGCTGGAGTCGAAAATCCTGCCGCCGTGGGGAGTGGGAACCTAGGACCTCCCAGTCAGAGGCGCCGCAGTGACATCAGTTGATGCACTGAGCCACCGCTCCCGGTGCATAGCCTTGTCCTGCGGCGGAAGGGCGTGTCCCTCACCTGGTGTGAATCGCGCGCGCGGGTTGTGTGGCGGGTCGCGAGGCGACGAATCGAGCCCGTGCCCGGTAATAGAGCGCGCGTTTCTTTTTTCGCTTGGTTGAACAAGATCTGAAACCAAAGGCAAAATTGCTTGTAAAGAAAACGAGATGCAAACTCTCACATTCTCTATAAAATACAGTGTGTCTCAGAATAAATGTGACAAACTTCTAGAGCATGTGGAGAGCGCGAAACTGATTACTTTTTGCCAATGAACATACAGTGGGAAACTGCACACAAAGGAGTTACATACATTTATACATGTGGCGTTTGTTCCTGATTGCTAGGCAAACGCACATGCACAGCTGTTCGGCAGGACATGAAATTTCCATGACTGCGTCAGAACATGACCAACAGAGCATCTGTGCACAATACGATGCCTACAAATCAGGGGAAAATGTTACGTGAGTAACTCCATTATATAAAAGTTCTCAGTAGATGTTCATTAAGAAAAAAGGGCATATGAATGACATGTTCTAGAAGTTGGTAACATTTATTCTTGGACACACAGTATAGTGTTGTTCATTTTAATTATACTTTCAGTGTTAAAAGTGAAGGTTTCTGTTACATTCCCGATATGGACACCACTCCCGAATTTAACGATTACCGTAACAGACACATTTCCTTCGACTGTTAACGAAACAGGCACATTACAACGAAACAGGGACATTACAAGAAAACACGGACATGAACGAACAGAACATTAACAAAACTCGGGTGTAATCGCTGCCGGAGAGTTTAGAAGCCTGCAAGAATTCAAAGCATGGTGACTGCATGAGTTCGCGAGAGCGCGCCCACTCGCACGGTAGTTCGGTTAACCCTCGCATGGCCAAGCATGACAATGGAACGCAGCCTTTAGTGTGGGAGACCCAAATGACACCGACGAAAAGTTGTTACAAGAAAGCTGTTATATTGAGTTTAGAATGCTATTTTTTAATATTTTGTATATATTGAAAAGTTGAAAAAACAATGCTTTTGCATACTCATCTAAATCATGATATCATTTTTAAATAACTATTATATTAAACCTTCATATCATTATTATTACAAGAACACGTGGAAATACTTATAGATATCAAAACATCAACAATGAGAATGGCAAATGAGGGGTATCTCGAGCCCCCTGTAATCCCTTGAGTCCCTTGTAATCCCAAAAACCAAATTAATATGAAAAGTGTGCTAAACTCTTTCAAATGAATGAATATTTACATACGTGAGAGACAAAAATTCGACTATGTTTTTAGGCCCTCCTCTCGGTCATGCGAGGGTTAGAAAAAGCAGATGTAGATGTTCGTAAAAATCTCCATTATTCGAAGCAGCATTTTACTTTCTCTTCACAACGTAAGTAGTATGTAAGAAAGAAAAAGGCAACCATACGGAGCACTCCATTTCACTTTCAGCCGTCTCCTCGCACGTCCCCCAACCATTCGCTGTGGTTACTCAGTGGCAACATTGCGACTGCTTCTGCAGTGTGCAGACCGGGAGGTCCCAGGGATCGAGTTCCGACAGGGGCATATTTTCGTCTACAGCTATATACTTGGTCGAATGCAGGACGAGAATTTTAGCTACCGGTGGCTGTGATCGGTAATTTTCCGAGGTTTCTCAATACCAGGCGAATGCCGGAACAGGGCTAGCAAACAGACCACGGATCGCGCGCGATCTTTCTTATTTGAGCTCGCCTCTCCCCATACACACGTACTTGCACCCTTCTAAGCTACGTCCTTCCACACGTGAGAAGATCAGCCCCCTCACTGGGGGATACCTGGAGAGAGAAAACCCCTCAAGCTGACATGTAGGCCCGCTCCGTTTTACAGCGGGAAAAGAACACCGCCACCTCCTGAGATATATTCCATTACATTTACCTCATTAGTAGGGCTGTGATTTATATATGCATTTGTTAAGTAAAAAATCTCGTTTCAACAAATTGTGTGTTTTGAGGCATTTAAAAACAATTTAAGCTACTTTTATTTCACATATATCACCAAAATAGCATATTTTTTGCATATTTGGGCCATATTTGCATATTTTTGTTACATATTCACCCCTCATCCGCGAAAAGAGCACATTCCTCCTCATTGCGAGGTATTTCAATGACTCAATGAGTGTTCTTTGGCCGGGTGGAGTTCAGTATGAAAAGGCTCTACTATTTCGTTTGGATGGTGCTCCTTATATGTGAAAAGCAGGGGCTGCCAAAAAAGTTTTTATCCTAAACTTCATTTAACTTGCCTTGCTCGCGCTTTTCATCGTAATGCAGAAACTGTGAGATTTCAATTCCCAGATATTGATCAGTTGCTATCAACTGTCAAGAAGTATTCTTCAAGGTTCCAAGCCATGTAGATATTTTTAAGACAAATTACCCTGACCTACCTCTACCTCTCCAACCAGTCATCACAAAGTGGAATACTTGGCTGAAGGCGGCTGAATATTATTCCAACTACTTTGATCAAGTAAAATATGTTCTAAGTGTCCTGTTAATTGTTGATGTGGAGAGGGCATTCAGCCAGTTTAAACGATTATGAGTTTCTGAATAGACGTTAGTTTGACTTTGAGAACTTGAAAAAGGTGGTTGTTTGAAATTACAACAATTTTGCAAGTTATCAATTGACTTTGTTTCAGGTTTGGCCGATTTTCTTCAATTTACTAACGTTTCTCTTTTATCCAAATATTGTTGTCTCACAAGTCAAGATTTCCGAGTTTTAAGTTATTTGGTTATTGGGTTCTAGATTTTATTACAATTGAGAGAAAGTCATATTTGGTTTCAATACCTATATTTTTTTCATTTTGTGAAATGTACATTAACTGCATCTCCCATTATTATCCTAAGAAGTGAGTATTCTTGAAAATTAAGCTCTAATTTTTTTTATTTTTTTTAAATTTTTTTTTTATTTACTTATACTTCTATTAAATTGATTTTTCCTTTTTGACTGCATCATTACATTACCAAATATATTTACATATATATGTGCATATTTCGCTGTTTTTATTGCATATAAATCACAGCCCTACTTGTCAGTAACTAATACTAATTAACACATGCCTCCCTCGGTGGCTTGTCGGTTGGCATGTTCGTTATCTACGGTGCAACCCCGGGTTCGTTTCCGCGCGAGACAAATTCTACCTGCGCGTTTTCTTTACAAATTTCGTAATGTCTATTGCTGTTTGGCGATGAGAAGTCCCACCCTCGGGTTGTGATGACAAACATTTACGGTGATGGGGTGTCATTTTGCTAACCACACGAACCCCTTAGCTCATTGCTGAGACTCTGATCGGCCAAGGCTCGTAGCGGGCTGTTGAGCCGTAGAACAGGAATGAATTACCAGCCCAGTCCAGTTTACGCGCCCAGAAACAGTTAAGGTCCGATTTGTAGAACAATTCCGGAGTATTAGCAAATGTACTGGGATTCCAGAAGCTATTCTGCTCATTCGCTTCGAAACCGTTCGTCAGAAGCGGGCGGTATAGCGGGCGGGGAACTATACTGGGTCTATAAAGCATTGAAGGCTTTCACGGCCGGAGTCAATATTCACGTTTTCTTCCGGACTGATGGGCCGTAGCCGAATTGGCTTTGAACTGCCAAACGTTTCGCCCACGACTGCGGTGCGTCCACGACTGCGGCATCTTCAGTGGCAGGTCTCGGGCGAAGTGTCCGGGACGGCGGCTGGCTGGCGACTGTTACCGCGATGGTCTCGGCCGCGGCATTTATAGGCCGCGGGTGGGGGAAGCGGAGGGGGCGCTTTCGCGCGCTAGCTACTGATTGGCTATCGCTTCGTGTGCTGGCTTGCGATTGGGTATCGACCGAGATGAAGGTGGGGCAGGGCATTTTATTATTGTGAAGGTTTCGTGGGCGAAACGTTTGGCAGTTCAAAGCCAATTGGACCACGGCCCATCAGCCCAGAAGACAACATGAATATGCTGGGTTTACATCAGTGGCGAATTCTCCGATACACCGCGAATACCGCCAGTATACCTAGTAATTCGAAGTGTTTGAGAAATATTTCATACGCTTGGTAACCCTCTAAAAGTTATTGAGATTTTAAAAGCTTTAAAACAGATGCCAAAACGCATTTCGGTGAACAGTCCTTCTCTGGTCGTTCGTAAGTCACCCTTCTCCTCAACTTATTGTGAAAATGGAGTGTTTTAATGATCTAGAAGTCAGTGGTTTGTATACTTGTCTTATAGAACAATTATTAAGGAGGAAATTTGATAGTATTGGGATTTAAGACAAGCTAAAAATAAAAAACAGCGGTAGAGATAGCTTCCTTGCTCACCTTTCATCGTGCGCCGCGCGGGTGGCGGGCTGCTGCTGCTGCTGCGGAGGCGGAGCGGCGAGCGGGGGCGGCGCGAGGGCGGCGTCGTGGTCGAAGCAGTGGAGCGCCACGGGGGCGGTGTCCGCGCCAGACGATGACGTCTTGGCCAGACGGCGCATGCGCGCCTCCAGCCCGCACTGCTCGGCGCGCCGCCCGCCCTCCAGGGGCCGGGCGCGCGCTCACGCAGTAGCGCAGGCGCGGCGGCGCCCCCGACGACGCGTTGGCCCTGCGCGCCACGC
This sequence comes from Teleogryllus oceanicus, assembly GCA_964035755.1. NCBI lineage: Eukaryota > Metazoa > Arthropoda > Insecta > Orthoptera > Gryllidae > Teleogryllus > Teleogryllus oceanicus. The sequence goes on along the minus strand of CAXIVR010000010.1, from coordinate 81,539,378 downwards.
GAGAAGGCAATGGCGACGGGTAAATGTTACAAACTTCTAGGGTATGCAGAGATATCTTATTGAAGTAAGAAAGATAAGGCAATGCAGGCGACGAGTAAGTGTTACAAACTTCTAGGGTATGCAGAGAGATATCTTATTGCAATAAGAAAGATAAGGCAATGCAGGGTGGCGAGAGTAAATGTTACAAACTTCTAGGGTTGCAGAGAATTTAAGGCAATGCAAGGTGACGAGGAGTAAATGTTACAAACTTCTAGGTGATGTGAAATGATGATTACTTTTCAAGAAAAGCAATAAGACAATACAGAGAGTTGAGGAATAAATATTCAGTTTCTAGTTATGTGGAAAGATCATTTTGCAAAAAGAGCAATAAGAGGATGCAGAGTGTCAAAGAATAAATGTTAAAAACTCTAGATATGTAGAAGGGGGACATTGATCACTTTGTACGATTAATAAGAGAAAGAAAACATGGAATATGTCAAAGAATAAATTTACAAATTTAGGAATATAGAACGGTCAAAATAGTCAGTTTGAAAGAAAAGCAATACGATGAAGCATGGTGTCAAAGAATAATGATAACACATGCTGGAGGTGTTGTCCCGTTTACTTGTTTCCAAGTGATCTGCTTGGTACCAACATAAATGTAATTTTATAATAGGAGGCCCAGTGCCAGTCTTTTCTGGCGCACTTTTTAATATTTAAACAATACAATATAAGTATTGTTCTATACAGTGCGTTAAAAAGTATCCTCACTTAAATTTATAGCGAGATTTCTTATTTCATTTCCCTACTCCAAAATGTTATTTGTTTCTTATTTTTTATCACTACATGTCAACAAAAACAATTTTTATCCATTCCAATTTTCCCTTTAAATTTTCGTAGGATAAAATTGAATGACAATGAACTCCAATACTATCAGAAAATTTAGTTGAAAAGTTGGCTTTAAATGTAATATCAACTTCGAAATAATTCGGAATTTTAGAAGTGTATAAATGTTGAACTTAGCACCTCAATAGTGTTTTTATAATTTCTTGGGAGATATGTGGGTGACATATTCAAAAGCCACAAATTGTACAGAGTAATTCCAAATTGCGTTTGTATTGCTAGAATTATCCACAATAATTCCACTTCGTCGAAATGAATTATGAAAATCAACATCGAATAGAAATTATCAAAGAAAAACTGTACCGACAATATGATGAATCAGAGGATTATAAACACCTGTTACGATAGAATCTTACAAAACAATCAGTTGTCCGCATTGACGTGGGAACTTTTGTTGCCATACGGCAATATGTGCATAATGCACAACGTGACATACTTGATGATGCACACGGAATTATGTCGCGCTCAGTCATCGATAAACGTATCACTTTCACATTTCCCCCAACGCCATCGATATAATTCGTTCCTTTAACTCATCTTGGTGAATTTACAAAGAATAGAATATCACATCCGAATAACATAGGCATGAGACAGGCGACGTTTAGAGGTCCAAAGTAAATTTTTAATGATCCTCTTCATGTATTCTATATGTGGTTTTAACTTTAAACTATAAGAACAATGTTACAACACTTGACTGTTCCCAGTGCAAGACAAAAAATTCTTGCAAGTTAAATCAGTCATCGAGGATAGAAGATGATCATTTTTCCCATTCAACATGTAAAAAAAAAACATATAACGGAGTTACACATGTGGTATTTGAAATTCATATCCAAACCACTTGTACTAATGTTTGGCATGCACACAAATCTCTTTGATTTCGTTAGAACGCGCACCTGTTCAACATCAGGTACGATGAGTTGCCTACAATCAGGGGTAAATATCACAAGCGTAACTTCCTTTCTTCTCACAAATCTCTTTGATTTCGTTAGAACGCGCACCTGTTCAACATCAGCGTACGATGAGTTGCCTACAATCAGGGATAAATATCACAAGCGTAACTTCCTTTCTTCTCACAAATCTCATTGATTTCGTTAGAACGCGCACCTGTTCAACATCAGAGTACGATGAGTTGCCTACAATCAGGGGTAAATGTCACTGGCATAACTTAATGTTTTTCGAAATATCCCTAATCTTCATCAGCAAAAGTGATCATATTCGACCCCCTACATGCTCCAGAAGTCGTAGAATTTATTCCCAAATATCCTGTAGCGTTATGACTAGTTTAACTTGCACTGTGACCATCAAATATTGCAATATTTTTATAGGTAAAGTTGAACCCATATTCCATAGACGTACACACGATGATTGATAATTTACTTCGGACCGCTGAAAGACAGCAGTATCACAACAGGGTAAACTGTATTCGATGTTCTCTTCGTGTGAAATTGTAAGCACAATTCCATCAGTGACTTTCAGTGATGACAACACTTTCCGAACACTCGACCAGAAGTCAGTAATTTGTCACTACGAAGAGGAAACGTATCGAGTCACATCGACAACGACGGGGGAAAATGCGTATGTGAAGCGGTTAGCAATTTAAATAAATGTAAAAATAAATTCTAATTATAAATAACGACCGCATCATGGTGGTCGGTATGATAACTCGGCCTATCGGCCTCGTGCCGCAAACTAACCTACACCCAAAATAAAAGGTCAATTTGTTCCCACTTATATCATAAATAACTATAATGTGCATCTGATAAGACTAGTTTTTAAAATCCTCATCGTGACGTTTAAATTCGCAGCGTGGCCGCATGCAAGGTACGTACGTGGAGTCTTGTGCCCAGCCGGGCGGCGCCGTGGAGGGCAGCCAGCCCACCGTCAGCGAGTCGCAGCGCCGCAGGGAGTCGTACTCGTGCAGGCTGGCGGGCGTCGGCAGCGTGGGGAACGGGAAGTGGCTGGCCCGCGTGGTGGCGAACACCTGCACACGCACACACATACAGGGTGATACCTCTGATGCGTAAACGTTCACACTACAAGGTGGCAAGTGCATTAGTCCCAAAGAAAAATAATGAAGAGAACTAGGTGACTAGGAAGTTGAGTTAGGAGGGTGGACGTTTTTCCTCATTTCCCACAAATTGGATTTTTTGGCTAAGCTTTTTTTCGAGAAGCCCTTCAATTATCACAGGCTCACATTTTGATTTTTTAAAATTTGTTGCGTTCTTAATTTTATCATTATTGACGCAACGCGTCTCTTCGCCTCGTGTCGAGCATTGAGCGCGGAGTAATCCTCCATTAATATCTCTCTTAAGCTGAGAGTATATATGAATATAAGTCTCGTCTCGTCTGTCGGTTGTCAAGAGAACCACCAGGTAGTATCTCCGCGTACGCGCCTCCTACTACGCGCTCCTGTGTCACTACCCAGCGGCCAGAAATGGGAAGGAATTAGGAAACGGGGAGGGTTTAGCACACTTCACAGGGCTTGGACTAGCCCTTGTGAAGCAGCAAAACTCGTTTTGTTGAAACAAATTTCACATGATATTCGACGCGAATCGAACCCGGACCTCAGTGATGAAAGGCTAGCGACCACGGTATGAGCCAGTGTAGCCTTATTAAAAAGACTACACTCGCCATTGCATCATTTGCAGGTTCATGAAAATAATACTGATGTGATTTCTATTCCAAAAAATATTTACTAATGTTATTTTATAGCATGTGATTAAAGATTTTTAAACTGTGTGTTTCATTCTAGAGTATCGCTATATAAACTTGTTTGAATTCATGGAGGTCCATCATGAGAGGAAAAGAGGATGTACTTTAAAACTGATTAATGAGTTTTGACCGTTATCACTTATAAAGTATTGTGAAAGAAGAATGTGTTGTCTATAATTCAAATTAAAATTTTCTGCATATATACCCCGGAACTCTGGAGATAAAGTGGAGCATTGAACAATTGTTGACGCAACAAGATAACTGTCTGTTATATCTACTCGTAAGAATGTACGCAAACCTGCTTTTGTAGATTGTTTTTTTCGAAATTTTATTTGACAATAATGGAAAATATTAATATCTGTAGCTTTATGTTCTCCTAAAGGGTCTATAAATGTGTGTATGAGGATAAATAAATTCTAAATATGGCCAGTTCCATTTTAAATTTTCACTCGCTTAGGTCTCTCGCGGACTTACTATTAGGAATACAGCAGGCGGTTCCATAAGTTTCTGACCTGAAGATATCGCATGGATAAATATTATCCATGCAGATCTTCAGGTCGGAATCCATCAAGGATACATATTAGCAATTTATAGTGTATCGTCAATTGTGACGACATGCAAGCGACATCCCACTCAGTTGTGACTTGGAGCAACTTGCGTTGGATGCACTGTATGGAATCTTATGTTATTTAGCTTTTTCACGACAACGCACTTGAGCTTGTATACTAAGATTGCAAAGAACGTTGTGAAGAACTATGGATTCAAGGAGTTGGACCATTCACACTACAGTCCAGTCTGGGCACTCAGCAACATCTAAACGGTGAAAGCTAGTTTTTGACCATTTTGCGACCAATAATTTGAAGTACTTTTTCAAAGTTCTTAAAAGGATTATAAACTGATGTGAACAGTGAGATTGGAGTAAAGGATTAAGTTTAATTATTGAATTTTTTCTTCGAATCAAAATAGAAGTTAGTGAGGCCAACAATTTATGGAACCCATTGATCAAAATAGTAAGCTACATAGCAATAGAGCGAATACGTTGCGTATACTATAAATGTTTCAACACGCCTTGTGCGAAAGACATTTCGCACACGCTTCGCGATGTTTCGCGCACACTTCGTAATGTTTCGCACAGTATTTGTTACAATGAAAATATCTGTTTTGCATACCAGAAACAAGCCTGGGAAATTGTGTTTGCGCACGGCATGTTAAAATATATTTATTGCAAAAATACTCATTTTCTGACGCATATTCCACACCGGAATGAAATGGAGAACACTATATATGCTTGTTATTTCAAACTTCCTCACGATTTACTAAGTGGCAGGCTAGTTCTTCGGTACCTGGAACATTTTATTTTGTACGCTACGAATTTTTTGAGATACTTCCGTTTCGATGGCTGCGAACTCCACACGAATTCACCAGTATTTATACGAGTATATTTAATAAAGGACGGTTTTATGTTTAGAGAATCGTTTAAGATTTATATTCCATCACATTCCATGTTACTTACATTCGGACTTACTTCGTAAGAAGAGAAAATATTGTCATCATGCATCGGAATATGGTGGGTTTTCGACAGAAAAAACTCTTATTGACGAGTCCTGGTAACGAAAAAATGGATAAATCTTATTCTTTACTTAAAATTCAATTTGATTTTATTTGACTGCAAAACGCAAAGAAGGTAATGTGTTTGTCTGTAAATCTTGCACCTTTGTTCGATCTCTCCTATCGCTAACTAAACTTGACCTCTAAAGTCAAAATTACTTCAATTTGTACTCTCTTGGTCTTGGACAAGATTTCATCGTATGTATTTTACAATATAATTTGAATTTAAAGAAAAATAAAAAACGTATTGCGGGTTGCCTACATTAAACAAGATATTTCACGTATTGCGAGGACTCAGATATGCGACTAAATAAATACCCTCTTCACTTCCACTTTCGCTAATATACTCAAACATTCGCTGTATATTGATCTGTTGCTGTTGCATCTGCCCTTTTGCTGGCGGTGAGTTCCTAGGGCTCAAGTTCAGACAGTGGAAGATTTTATACACTAGCTACGTCGAACTTAACCGTGCCTGGAGGAGAATTCTAACGGTCGGCTGCTCTATTCGGCAGTTTTACGAGATTTCTGATATGAATGCCAGGCGAATGCCGGAGCTGTGCTAACGCGCCACGGATCACACGCGAACTTTCTTTTCTCATCTTGCCTTACACTTATATGCAATAGGCTACCACGCAAGTCGGAACACCAGTAAAGAGATTAGAGCTTGATGCAGCTGGGGCACAGCCCTTCTGAGGGAGATACATAAAGAAAGAAGTCCCCTGCATTCCGAAAAAGAGAACGGGGCCGGATACCACCATCCAATGCGGTGGAACAGCGCTACCTCCCTGGATAAAATATTTCCTACACTAACGGGACTTACAACAAGAAAAAGGACCAAACCCTCTATTGATGATAGCAGATGATGGAAACAAATTAATGAATAAATGAATGAATGAATCAATCAATCTGCCGCCTGATATCCTATCCCAACAGTAAAGAAAACCGACTGACTACACTTATGGCATAAGTGACCATAATACCTGACACACTAGAAAAAAACAATCAAACGGCTACCGGCTCTCCCATTCTAAAGGGGAGGATAACCCGGATAACATGAACAACACTTACGGATCAAATACGGAACGTAATGGAATCTTAATATACTTTGATTATTTAACGTGGCGTCTCAAGATAACGAACGAAAAAGGGAGAGGGAAGGCAGACTGCAATAGTGAGTCGTTAAAGTGGGAGCTTTAGTAAAGTTGCACCTCCCTATTGGAGTCTGCCCTCCTCCCTTTTTTGTGCACCTCTTTGAAGTTGCACCTCCCTATTGGAATCTGCCCTCCTCCCTTTTTGTGCGCAAACTTAAAACGCCAGTTTAAAAACCTCGAAGCACAATTAACGCTCGGGCACACTGAAAAACCAAACAAGCCATCAACCGCAACGTAGCGCATGCGCTGATTGCGAAGGGACGCACCTCGAGCGCGGAGACGCGGCGCAGCTCCTCGGCGTTGGGGGTGGCGGCGCGCAGCACGAGGCGCGCGCCGGGGGGCGGGGCCGGCACGCGCAGCGCCGCGTACCCTTCCACCCGCACGCGCGCCACCTCCTGCGCCCCCGCTGCCCGCCTCCGCGCTGGCGCCGGCGCTGGCGCTGGCGCTGGCGGTGGCGTTGGGCGGCGCGCGCGGCTGCTGCAGGTGCGCGCGCACGTCCACGGCGCCGCCGCCGCACGGCATCACGTACAGCAGCAGGTCGCCCGGCGCGGCGCCCGGCGCTGGACGCGGCACCTAAGCAAGCACTCACTGCTTGGAACGCGCCAATTGAGGCGTCGGTTTGGGATCGGTTTGAGTCGGGTTCGGGTTCGGTTCGGTTCGGGTTCGGTTCGGGTTCGGTTCGGGTTTGGGTTCGGTTCGGTTCGGGTTCGGTTCGGGTTCGGGTTCGGTTCGGGTTCGGGGGCGGGTTCGGGTCGGGTTCGGGTCGGGTTCGGTCGGGTTCGGGTCGGGGTCGGGTTCGGGTCGGGTTCGGGTCGAGTTCGGACCGGGTCGGGTCGGGTTCGGTCGGGTTCGGGTCGGGTTCGGTCGGGTTCGGGTCGGGTTCGGGTCGGGTTCGGGTCGGGTTCGGGTCGGGTTCGGGTCGGGTTCGGGTCGGGTTCGGGTGGGTCGGGTGGGTTCGGGTGGGTTCGGGGGGTCGGGTTCGGGGGTCGGGTGGTTCGGATTCGGGTCTAGTTGGGTTTGGGTTGGGTTGGACACGGGTTAGAGTCGAGTTCAGGAAGGGTTAGGATCGGGTTCGAGTCTGGTTCGGGTTCGGTACGGGTTGGGATTAGGTCGATTTTGGATTCGTTGGGATATGTCAAATGGTCTTTTATTTGAACAGGTACCTGCATAACTAAGAATTTGCCATACTCAGTAAGAGAGAAGGTCCTATGGAACTCTTAATCTTGTTGGATACAAGTTACGCCCATGGCAGTATATGGGGGCGAACACATCGGGTTCGGGTTCTGGTTGAGAACGGGTCCACGTTGTGATAGAGTACCTGGGGTTGGGTTTCGACAAGGTATTTGCGAGTACAAAAGAAATGCCTTTATATTATTTGCAATCGTAAGTCAGTAGTCGATCCGGTCAGTGCCGGAATACAGTCATGATGATTCATGATTCTCAAAATATAAGCCTTATCAACCACGTCTAAAACGATTGCATGGACTAAGGGTAGAGCGAGAGACCGGGGAAACCGGAAGCGGAAGGCAGCGTGGCCGGCGAGGCTCTTGAGGTTGACGGTGGCGGCCGCGCGTCGCGCAGGGCGGAGGGAAGAAGAAGAGCAAGTAGAGGGGGAAGCGGAGTGGAGTACCTTGAAGCGGAAGGCGGCGCGGCCGTCGAGGCTCTTGAAGTTGACGGTGGCGGGCCGCGCGTCGCGCAGGGCGGAGGGAAGAAGAAGAGCAAGTAGCGGAGGAAGCGGAGTGGAGTACCTTGAAGCGGAAGGCGGTGCGGCCGTCGAGGCTCTTGAGGTTGACGGTGGCTGGCCGCGCGTCGCGCAGGGTGGAGGGAGGGTAGAAGAGCAAGTAGAGGGGGAAGCGGAGTGGAGTACCTTGAAGCGGAAGGCGGCGCGGCCGTCGAGGCTCTTGAGGTTGACGGTGGCTGGCCGCGCGTCGCGCAGGGTGGAGGGAGGGTAGAAGAGCAAGTAGAGGGGGAAGCGGAGTGGAGTACCTTGAAGCGGAAGGCGGCGCGGCCGTCGAGGCTCTTGAGGTTGACGGTGGCGGGCCGCGCGTCGCGCAGGGCGGGGCTGGGGTGCCGTACGCCAGGTGGTGGTGCGCGGTTCACGGCGAACAGGTCGAAGTGTACTGCCGCCCCGGCACCAGCCCGGACACCGTGTACTGCGTGCGTTTGCCCACGCACCCGATCTAAGGGACAGACAGCAACGATTAGCACGGACGTTTTCGTGTTTTAATGAATTAATGTGTTGATTATTGTTGATTTGTTGATTGTGTGACTGTTGATTCCTTGCGCGTCAACTTCTAAGGACGTTAAGAGTAATGCTGCTTTATCGAGGATTGGTTTGGTTTGTTTTTCGTGTTTCCGGGCGCGTCAACTGCTTTGGTCATTAGTCCCGTTAGTGTAGTGCATGTTTGTTTCTCGGGAGATGGTGGTGATCTTTTCCCGCTGGATGGTGAGATCCGGCTCCGACTTACTGTCGACCAGCGGGGTTTCCCCCTAACCAGGACTCTCCCACCAGCGGGGCACGCCCAGCCGGGACAAGCTCTAAGCTCCTATTGGTCTTCCGGAATATGTGGTAGTGTAGTGCATGTTGGTGTGTGCGCGCGTGCGTGTGATTTTATTTGCAGACACTTCGTCTGAAGACGCATTCCGTAGCTGAAAAGAATTTGTTGAAGACCAAGTTTTGTTTAATAAAATTAAATTAAGAAATGGTTAAAGGAAAATCAGGAATGCGCATTCGATGTGTGAATGATGTTTCATATTGGTTTGTTATTATTGTGCGTGAAAGATTGTGTTTTATTTCTTGGTATGTCTATGTTATAGGATGACTGTGTATCAGTGTGGAGGGAAAGACTGTGAGTTGTTACCGTATATGATGAAAAGAGGAGAAAGCCGAAAACAGTAATAAACGAACGAACAAAAAAATTGTTCCTTTTTATCAATTGAGGTCATGCGTCGTCATTTACTATAATACCCTAGCACGTACAATCCAGTCACCTTGCTTGGATTCCTGTACAGGACCACCACGTTATCCACGGCTGCAGGTTATGAGAAATTTTATAAAAACTAGCTAGCTAAAAGGGGCAAACGATAGGTTCAATTAAGTACGAGTACAAAATATGGCACCCAACAGTCTGTAATATCATGATATAAGAGGAGATTAGCCAGGCAATAGTAGCAGAGAAGAGAGAAAAGGGGAGTTATTACATAGCCGAGAATACAGGGAAAATATTATATATAATTTGCGCCCAACGCGGGCGAGGATAACCGAGGAGGAACCATTACAATAATATATATATATATATATATATATATATATATATATATATATATATACCGGGGTGTTTGCTATTAATCTTATGAATTGATTTGTACGGAACTTGCGGTGTGGCCGGCGCTCAGCAGCTCCCCGCGCGCCTAAATTTTTTACAATGATGTCATGCGCATTGTTGGTGTTGGAGTCGCCGGCGCCTTGCCGGGCTTCCCTTGCCCTTGCCCTTGTCCTTGCGCTGCTTCCCTCGGCGGCCGGAGGCGGCGGCGTCGTTGGCGGGGGCGGGGGCGGGGGGGCGGGCCGGCGCTCAGCAGCTCCCCGCGCGCCTCGCACAGGGTGGCGTAGCGCCGGCGGGAGTTCACCACGAGGCAGTAGCGCATCAGGTGCGGGTCCACCTTGCTGCAGGAAGAAACAGATTGATATTTCCAGGTACGTCAACTGCTATGGTCATTGGCCTCGGTGGTCTAGTGTGTGGTTTTTATTCCGAGAGGTGACATATTCCTCTGGGAGGTGACGATGGTTGATATTTACGGGTACGTCTACTGCAATGGTCATTACCCCCGTTGGTCTAGTGTGTGCTTTTTTATTCCAAAAGGTGACAATAATTCCTCTGGGAAGTGACGATGATTGATATTTACGGGTACGTCTACTGCTATGGTCATGAGCACCGTCGATCTAGTGGTTTTCTTTATTCCGAGAGGTGACGATGATTCCTCTGGGAGGTGACGATGGTTGATATTTACGTAGATTGCATTTCTCGCAGAGAGCATGTGCTGGCACGATTCGGTTTCAACGAGGGTCCTTTCACCCCTTATCATCACCATTTCGTTTCACCTTCATAGTTACCATAACGTTAATGCCAATTGTGGTCGCTAATGACCAAGATGTTAATGCGACAAAAAAAACCTCTCCGCTAACTCTTCCTTCAGGCACGTATTTCACGCTTTGAATCTGCATATATGGTAGTTCAAAGTGTCGCGAAAAATGTAGATTGCATTTCTCGCAGAGAGCATGTGCTGGCACGATTCGGTTTCACCCTTATCATCACCATTTCGTTTCACCTTCATAGTAACCATAACATTAATGCCAATTGTGGTCGCTAATGACCAAGATGTTAATGCGACAAAAAAAGCTCTCCGCTAACTCGTCCTTCAGGCACGTATTTCACGCTTTGAATCTGCATATATGGTAGTTCAAAGTGTCGCGAAAAATGTAGATTGCATTTCTCGCAGAGAGCATGTGCTGGCACGATTCAGTTTCAACGAGGGGTCCTTTCACCCCTTATCATCACCATTTCGTTTCACCTTCATAGTTACCATAACATTAATGCCAATTGTGGTCGCTAATGACCAAAATGTTAATGCGACCAAAAAAAAAAAAAAAAAAAAGCTCTCCGCTAACTCTTCCTTCAGGCACGTATTTCACGCTTTGAATCTGCATATATGGTAGTTCAAAGTGTCGCGAAAAATGTAGATTGCATTTCTCGCAGCGAGCATGTGCTGGCACGATTCGGTTTCGCCGAGGGGCGAAATGCGCTTACAACGCTCCCCGGGCGTGCGCCGTGTGGCACGCGTTGCGCGTGCCCTCACCCGGAACCGCTGACGGCGCGCGTGCGTGATCCGGTCGGCACCGCGCGCTCTCACCCGTTAGCAATGCGCACGACGGGCCCGCGTGATTGACGTCATCATCGCCAACGAACGTCAACGGAAAGTATTCTTAGGCGCACACCTCTCCCGACACGGGGTGCAGAGGAAACGGATGTCATGACTCAAACTCGTCGAACAAAGCCTATATAGACGGACGTGAGATCATTTATTTGTTGACATAAATAAACAAGTGGGATGGTCTAAATCTTTTTGGGAGAACAGAGCTTTGGTTGTGGAATGCGTTTGGAAATATTCCTGAGTTCATGCGGCTGTGTCATAAAAAGAATGTTTCTGAGAAATGCGGTGACTCGGCGAGCTAACGAGAGGAGCATTGCCGGATATTTTCACGCTAAGACACCGGCGTCCTGTCGTAGTAGACTTGGGTTTTTCTAACGAGGCATCTGAGGATAGTATCTCCAAGATGGCATGGCTTTTCGCGTCGCTTTTACGAAAAAACAACAACGTGTAATTTCATCACTGAAATAAGGAAATTTTCATTTCAATAGGACTTATAAAAGAACGTAATACCAAATAATCGCCTATCGTGTATTCGGAAAGTAAAAGAAACGTAGATTTTTGCAGAAACGAAGCACCAGAAGCAAGATAGATAATAACAGCTTTTCTGTACTTTTATAAATATTTTATGTACTTTTATCGTAAATCGGAGGCGGCGAAAGGGGACAGAACAATGGCGGCGGCGGTGATAACAACGCGGGAAGAGACGGCGATAACGTCGTGAAGGGCCGAAAGTGGGGACATTGGGATGTCTAAAAATGAGACCTGCGCATATTATAAGCGTCCTTTGCTCTTTGCGAGGGAAATTTTATTTTAAAAATTTTTAAAAAGTGTGCCTGACCTTACTTTAATATCGAACTTTAAAGAACAGTGAGGAAAACTTCTCTATATCAATATTCTAGTTTTTCAATGTCCATTTTTTGTAAATTTTTAATTTTGCAATTTTCATTCAAAGTAGAATATGCGCAGTTTTTACAAGCGTGCTTTGGTGAATCCTGGGAAAATACTTAAAGAAAAACTTTGGAGCCATTTTTGAGACAATAATTGTTTAAAAATTGCTTCAAATCATGGAACAACTACTGACATTTTGAATAATAATGAATTCACATGAGCTTATTTAAAGATCTGTCTTTGAAGAGCAGATTTTATTAAGGATAAACTATCTATCATGAATATCACAATTAAAGGACGACTGCGAACAAATTTTGCTATATAAGAGACCTCAGAGAGTTCAACGAAATGGAACCTACCCATTTTCTTAGTTTTGCACTACCTCCGAAGAAATAAAGCGATACAAGTATTGGAGACATTAAAAAAAAGGAAAGTTAAGTCTTTGTGTAAAGTAACCTCGAAAATCAATATATCAGTATTAAAATAGCAAGGTCTTGAGTTCGGTAAGATGGATCAGAGGATATCAATTTTGGAGAAAATCGTCCGATTTGTTTACCCCTACCACTGACCACAGACAAACGGACAGACTGAATTTTTACCGTCTACCAATTTTTGGGTATCAAGGAAATCGTGTTTAGTCGGAATCAAAACGTGAATTCTGACTACACAACGTTTTAGAAAAGTATTTTACTACATATAGGAATAACATTTAGCCAGTTTGTCGACTTTAGGGTTCTCTAATACGAGTGTTTCTAAAACAAAATCGCCTATTTTCGCTGTAACGCTAAGTTGAATGCTACATAGGATCAAAATACTCTCTCTTCACTACTAGGTTCACTATTATAACTTAGTAGTAAGCGAGAATGGAGAAAATATTTGTTGCAAAGTTATTGGGAAGGTGTGGACCAGCGGAGCATGACACAAGTAGGGACACATGTTGAAAAGTGCGCTGAAGCCCAAGTTTCATACAGCCGCAATGTATGTATGTATAAATATATGGTTCTCGCGATTATTGTCAACTGGCTGCGATAATTTAGCAGCGTCACCACATATCGTTGACTGATAGGACCTAGCGAACCCACGACGATGGGTGTTCGACACTATAGAATGATTTTCCTAAGGATGAGCCAAAGTGGCAGTTCGCGAAAACAAGTAATCATCACATGTATTTCAGATAAGTATCCCTCCGCCGCGACAGGTGTTCAGCCACACCCCTTCGTAAAGTGCTAATCGCTCCTGCGAAAACATCCTATGTAGAAGTATAAGAGTTTCGCTGACGTATATGCACGTACGCGAGTCCGGAATATTTAAGTTTAATTACGTATGTGGAAAATCTCTTAACGTGCTCTCACAACCAGTAAAAGAAAACTGCAACAAATGTAAATAGAAACCTCACAATCACAACAGCAACATAGCTGGAAACACGTGCACCGGTACGTATCTCACATTCAAGTCTCGGTTTTAAAATAAACATAATATTTATCACACAAAAGGTAAATTCAATGTAATGTATAAAGAAAAGAAATCTTTACAGAAGAGTACATTACACTGCACTTCCTAATTTCAATTATTTTTCATCGGCGCACTATATTTTTGTCGGACGAGGACATCACAAAAGGAGGCGTCGAAGCCATTTACAAGTTAGCCAACTGCAAACGAACGAATGCAGGAAGGGAGACTAATGGGCTCAAGAGCACAGAACCTTCAGTTATGTTGCCAGCGCTAGCTGTCACTTTGGCTCATCCTTAGGAAAAGCGTTCTATAGCTACATAGTTGCGACGAATTCAATCACAGTCTTGACAATTCTAGCTGTCGGTTGATCTGATCAGTAATTTTTCGTTTTTTGCGGATTAATATTTAGTCTATTCCGGAGTAGTGCGCTAAAAAAAGGGTCTCACAGCGCGCGATCTTTCTTGTCTCTTCTTGTCCCGTAATTTCTTCTCATACACTTTCACTCATATTCATATGCCTGCTTAGCATATACCTGCTAAGACCTGCTGAGATACTAGTCGGGAGCTTAGAGCTTGTTCTCATTGAAGAATTGCTATAATGGGGAAATTCCTTAAGCCGTCGTAAAATCGACACCGGATCTCACCAGCGAGAACGGAACACCACCTCCAGGCATGTGTTACTCAACTTACGGGACTAATCTAAGTAGTTGACGCGCCATAATAACTCCTCTCACTATCACATCAAATTTTTAGCAAACAAAGTTGGCAAACGTGACACAGCTTACCTATCTTCGCACTCTCTAGTTTTGTTCACGGATTCAATAGAGAGTGGATTGTCCCCGACTGCCAGCACACTGTGAGCTGGGAGTTGGAAACCATCATTATGACAACGTTTATTACAGAAGTTTAATTCGAACCAATGATTTAAATCTTGTTCCCCCTTTGAACCATAAGTTAAATTTTTTTTCTTCCAGGACACTATGAGTTGGAAGGCGCAGATTATCAACTGTGTCTATGATCAAACTTTAATTTAAACAGTTAATTGCATTCTTGATTTCTAACATTGATTTAAACAAATGAGTTGAACTTGATTCACTTCATTGGCTTACAGTATCTCGTCACAAACCTCTGCTTCCGGCGCTATTGTGAGCTGGCAGTCGGGAACTTCTACGATGATGATATAACATTGCTTTAAACCATTGTATTGGTTCTTGATTTCTACCATTCATTTAAACTAATGAAGAGAACTTGATTCCTACAATTGTCTAATGTATCTCGACATAAACCTATTCTCTCAGCGCACGGTGAGCTGAGAGTCGGGGACTACCAACTATCACAACGATGCCTATGATAGAACTTTGATTTAAACCATTGATTGTAATCTTGATTTCCACAGTTTATTTAAACAAGTGAGCGAAACTTAATTCCTACTTATAATACGTCGACACAAATCTTGGTCCCAGCACACGGTGAACTCTCAACCACGATGAAGATGCCTATGAAGACATTACCTCTGCACCTAGCACACGGTGAGCTCTTAATCACGATGCCCATGCCTATGATGACATTACCTCTGCTCTCAGCGCATGATGAGCTCTTAAACCTGATCGATGCCTATGAAGACATTATCTTTGCTTCTAGTACACGGTGAGCTCTTAACCATGACGACGACACCTATGATGACATTACCTCTGTTCCCAGCGCACAGTGAGCTCTTAACCATGACGACGACACCTATGAAGACATTACCTCCGCCCCAGTGCACCGCAGAAACCTGAACACGATACCTATGAAGACATTACTTCTGCTCCCAGCGCACGGTGAGGTCTTAACCATGACAACGCCACCTATGATGCCATTACCTCTGTTCCCAACGCACAGTGAGCTCTTAAACGTGACGACACCTATGAAGCCATTACCTCTGTTCCCAGCGCACGGTGAGCTCTTAACCATGACAACGACACCTATGAAGACATTACCTCTGTCCCAGCGCACGGTGAGCTCTTAACCATGACGACGACACCTATGATACCTCTGTTCCCAACGCACGGTAAGCTCTTAAACGTGACGACGATACCTATGAAGACATTACTTCTGCTCCCAGCGCACGGTGAGGTCTTAACCATGACAACGCCACCTATGATGCCATTACCTCTGTTCCCAACGCACAGTGAGCTCTTAAACGTGACGACACCTAGAAGCCATTACCTCTGTTCCCAGCGCACGGTGAGCCTGTGTCCAGGACGTCGGCGTCGGCGGAGGCGCAGGCGCGTGCGTGCGAGGGGCGCGGCGCCGGCGGCGGCGGCGGCCGCGGGGCGCAGCGACGCGAACAGCTGCACGAAGGAGTCGCGGTCGAGGGCGCGCACGCGCACGGCGTAGGCGCCGGCGGGGGCCGCGGCGGCAGCAGCACCCCCGGCACGTCGCCCACTTGGCCGCGGTGCTCCGGGTCCGGCGCTGGCGACACGCGCAGCGCACGCACGGCGGTCAGTCTAAACCCACATCTTGATTCAAACATTCATTGAAGCCAGTGATTTAATGTACAAAATTGAATTCGCTGGCGAATTTGATTGTAACCATTTATTTTAATTTGATTGTAACCATTTATTTTAATTTGATTTAACCATTATTTTAATTTGATTTAAACTTATTTTAATTTATTAACCTAAAATGATTTAAACTGATTAAACCATTGTTAAATTTATTTAATTTCATGGCTAAAATTTGATTCAAACTGTTGATTCAATCATTGTGAAATTTTTGATTTAAACCATTATATTTTTAAATAATCATTGATTAAAATGTTCATTTAAGCCATTAAACTATTTTTAAATGAAATAATTGATTAGAATTTTGATTAAAATGTTACTTAAATTTTCATTTCCACCACTATCACCCAAAACCAACAAATCAAATTCTTTGCCGGCACATCTCCAATGTACTTGGGGTGATCCGGATTGAATGTTAAGAATACACACACACACACACACACACACACACACACACACACACACACTTGGGACTAAAGTGTTGAGGATTTAAATAAATTAAAGAAAAAATAGTTAATCTATATTTAAAGTTTCATTCAAATCGTTGATTTAAGAAACGACTTAAAACATGATTTAAACAATGATTTAACTAATGATCTATTCTAATAACCGACTTAAATCTTGATTTAATTCATTGAGCAAATCTTGATAAAACATTGTTTTAAACTTCGAATCAATTTATTGTTTTGAACATAAATGTGCGTAATTTGTGCGGAAGCCTGTTCGGGCTTTAGAATAACCATGACCAAACGCTCGCTTTGGGACATCGGTTTAAAAATCTCCCCCACTGATGTATTCACCAAGGAGCAAACAATGCTGAGAAAAGAGGTGCATACATCGCTCAGCCACGTCATGTTACGTGCAACTCTCAATCAATTAAGTAGCAAAACAGACAAGGGTCAGCTCACGACAGATTTCGAAACTCTCACACTCTCTAACATGGTGACGAATATAATCCTATTGACCGTTACAAACTGTTCAGGTCCATCCTGTATTCAGTTGAGACAAATACGATTTAGTGCGTATTTCTGAAGAGAGGTGGCGCTACGTGTAGTTGTACTCACTGGCATGGAGGTCTGCGAGCGGATCAGGCCGCAGGGCGACGGACCAAATAATGCTGGAGGTGCAGGGCGTCACCGTGATGGAGAGCGGACCCTCGCGTTTCCGCTTGTGGAAGAGGAACCTGCAACAGGGCACCGTTTCTGCATCATTCTCAGGCTGCACCTTCACCAACAAAAAGTGGTGACATCAGTGACATGCCTACCTACAAAAAGTGGTGACATCATTATACCTACACAATAACGGCAGTGTCTGCAGTTTATAAGCGTCTCTGTCAGTTCGATGCGCTGTTGCAATTGCAACACATTACTACGCACATTTCTGATCGGTAGTTTTCCGTGGTTTCTCCGATCAACACCAGGCGAATACTGGGACAGAACCCTAACAAACAGGCAATGGACCACGCGCAATCTTTCCTTCCTCTTTTTGCCCTATTCGCACCCCTTACTTACAGACACACTCAACACACACACTAACATGCACTACACTACCACATATTCCGGGAGACCGGTCGGGAGCTCAGAACTTCCCTACTGGGGCGGTGCCCCGCTGGTGCGAGAGTCCTGGTTATGGGAAAATCCCATTAGCCGACGGTAGGTCGGCGCCGGATCTCGTCATCCAACGGGGGAATATCACCGCCAGTGCCGCTAGCGAGTCCGGAAAAATCCACCCAAAAAAAAAAATTCCCGGAAAAAAAAACATCACCACATGACGGACAATGAAATCTTAAAACATTACACGAACCAATGCACTGAAGCGTTAGGAAGTCACACACCAAGTGGCCTGGCACGCACTGGCAGAGATACATTTCATTCGCACTGATGCTGCTGATGACAGGGATGTGTGCACATCTCGAGCGATTTCGAGTCAGATGAGCGACAACGCTGAACCCTGGCTGTGAGAAGGAAAACATATCCTCACAAGTTGATTGCTTCAGACCAGGCCGTGTGACGTACCACAGCATGTGGTGAGAATTGTCAGAATACTTTATACGCTGCCGGTACTCTAATTTTTTTATATATAAGTTTTGGACCTTTTGAAGCTATTAGTTCTTCTCTGCTCGTGAGGTTTGGAGCTACGACGTTGATCACGTAGAAATTAATAGTTATCTACATAGTCGGATGGATACTGTAACGCTCCGAGCCCGTGCTAGCAGGGAGAGCGCTGCGCGACCTTGGTTGATGGACTGTTACATTTAAAATATGCATTAAACACGAGTCGCCAAAAAATATCAAAATTACTATATATACTCGTATATACGAGGGTCGGTCAGAAAGTAACACTCTTCATTCTTTTTCTCCAGGAATATTATTGGAAGAACCTGAAATTTGCACACAATATTAATACATGGGTATTCTACTGGCTCTATTTTTTCACATAATTTCTATCACCTTACACAACCTTGCGCCAGAGTGAAACAAGGGCGTGCATGCCTTACCGGTACCAAGAACTTTTCCTGGCGACGTTGCCGTTCCTTAACTTTATTTTTCCGCGGGTTATTTTTTATTTTTCCTCGCGAATATCGTTTTTGGCGGTGATGGTGTAATGTTTAGCGTATAGGACTGTTATACCTAGTTTGCGGGTTGAAACCCGATCTAAGCCGTGGATTTATAACGTCGAAAAAATCCTTCGTATTGCCTTCCTTTGGAGGGGAAGTATAGCCGGCTATCCCATGTTAGTAGATTTACTGCATGTCGAAAATGAAGCCTAAATGAGCTAAACTCAAATTGAATTGAAATGATTGAAGGCGTTTATTGTCAACAATAGTATTTATTTCAATAATAGCAGCTTTCGATGGCTTAGCCATCATCAGTTTTCTGCTGTCTGGGAGTCACAAAAACGACTAGATGATGATGATGGCTAAGCCATCGAAAGCTGCTATTATTGAAATAAATACTATTGTTGACAATGACAACGCCTTCAATCATTTCAATTATGTTAATGTCAACTACAACTCACCACTAAACCAATAAACTCAAATTTGCCTGTTTCGTCGCCCGTCGCCTTCTTTCTCCCTTAGTTGGTGAAAGGAGCGCAGCGAAATTTGCGTGGTCAGACGGAGGAATAGACTTCATGGCTTGAGCCTCGGCCACGTAAAATAAGGCATCAATTAATTAATTCAATTCAATTTTTTCAGTGACCTAAATGATTGGAAATTGGAGGAGGCTAAATACGGACTGTATGGTGAATGGGGAAGCACAGTCCAATTTTTACTTGCATTATCGTGCAAGAGCAAACTTTGTGCACAATTCTTTTGGGATTGAACTCGCGGGAAATACTTCTCAACAGTATTCGCAGTGTTGATGTAAGAATTTGCATTGATGGTACTGCCTTTAGACGTAACATCAATATGAATGGTGCCGTCAATATCGCAAAAGATAAAGTTCAGCATGCCAGGACTCGTGGCTGTGGCGGGACACCGGTGCTCCGCAAATCATGGAGATCGCACTCTTCACTTTCCGAAGCTCTAACTCGTTTACCCAAACGTCCCACGGTACTTTTGGCGCCAGAAGAGGTGCCATACACTACATGCAAGCGTCTATGGATGTTCACAGTCCTTTTCCGCAATGAGGAACTCAACACAGCTCTCTGAAACGTACGTCGTCTACAGACGCTATTTTAACAGTTCGTTAAGGAACTCTCATTTGTAGGAGAGACTTGAAACTTCGTACACTGACGCTGGAAATACGAAACTTTGATGGGCTAACAACTACAACTGTCTACCATTATTATTGATTATTGCATGAAGAAGAAAATGTGGGGTATTACTTTCTGACCGACTCTCGTATCCATATATATATATATATATATATATATATATATATATATATATATTTGATTATGGTAATTCAACTCAATTTAGAGTGTTAGAGAACTCCATTACAGAGCCGCCGAAGTGTTGGTCTTAAAAACGCTTTCTTTCGCGGTGTAGTGAAATGCCGGGACCAGGTTCATGGGTGCTCACATTGCATTACATAAACTGCAATATTTATGTTTCTTTTGCGATGTCTTCATCGATTGCCTGATCTTGATCTAATAGAGCTGTTTGGCAGGTCTTATGAAAGATGGATTGTAATGTGAAGCTACTAGTGAAAAGTAATGATATTTTACAAAGTGTAAAATGTTCGCACATGTCCCCTTAGTAATTATTATGACCATAATATTGATCTGCAGGAAACTGATACCACTTTATGCTCTTGCATACGCAGTGAAAATCACGTGATAATTTAAGCTTGTTTGCTTTTTCATGAGAAATGGAAAGAGCAATTTAATATAAAAATAATGGTCAGATATTTCTTTCCCAATATTTACAACTCTTTATTGGTCTTGTCAGTGACTTCCGCACTAATTCATGACAATGAGTGACGCAATATTTTTAGATCAAGAGGAGAGAATATCGAAAATCGCACCATTTCTTCGAAAGAGTGTGCACAAGGTGACGAGAGAAGAAACAGTGCACGATGCGACGGCCTCTCTTGAAGTCACACGTAGCCCACCTTGAATGAATGGGTGCATCCAATAGCCAGTCAGAACAGCCGTTCATTTTCTCAACCAGAGAGACCGGGAGAGGTGACTCAGGGCATCAACTGATGTTACTGCAATGCCTCTGAACGGGAGGTCCTAGGTTCGAGTCCCGACGGGGGCAGGATTTCCGACACTCGCCAGGTCGGGTTCTGTCGCCGTTTGGAGGAGTATACTAGCGGACGGCTGCTTCAATATGCAGTTTTCTGTGGTTTATCCGATCATTATCAGGCGAATGCCGGAGCAGTACTCTACTAAACGGACCGGGCGCGATCTTTCCTTCCCATTACTTGTCCTGTCCTCACCCATACACACACTTACACTTACATGCAATACACTATCACAAACCCCGGGAAACCAGTCAGGAGCTTAAAGCTTGCCCTGGCCGGTGCGGTGCCTCGCAGCCGACTTGGGAGATACTTGGTTGGGGAAAACCCCGCTAGCAGACAGTAGGTCGGCACCGAATCTCGCCATCCAACGGGCAAGATATCCGTCACCTCTCGAGCAAAAACATGCACTACACTATGGGATTAATTACCAGTTAGCAGTTGACGTGCCAAGAATCACTTGTAATCAATCAATCAACCAACGAGTGGCATTCAGGTATGAACGACGACCGACCCAGCTAATTAGTCAGGGTTAACAATTCGCCAATAGACCCGAAACTAAAACATCCCTCTATACAAACCTACAAGAGGCGAACTTTTACTTATTAATTAATTTATTCATTTATGCATTTATTTAATGAGTTAATATTGATTTATTTGTTTAACATGTAAAACAGTTAAAAGCTACGTGAGACATACTGTAGAGAGAAGCGTGTTCTGAACACGTTTTCTTGATTTCTTGGATCCCAACTCTCACACACAGGTATGAATACGGGTGGAAATGAGCGTTTTTGCAAGAATTGGTAAAAAGAATCGCTTCCGTGTAATAAAAAGTATTTTTAAAGGCAAATTACCAATAGATTTTGCTATTTTTCCCTCGCCGTGCTCTTCGTTAAAGAATCTTATTACTTACTGCTGCGAGAACGTGAAGAACGGTTACTTGAATAAACATATTCCTCACCTAACTGTAGAAAACGTGTACAGATATTAAAGTATGTCCAAAAGTAAAGAAAGCTTTTAGATTTCACTCAAACTATCAAGGAAATTGAACAATAATCCTGATCAATATGGGTGGGTGACCCAGAGTTGAGGTAAAATATTCGTTACACGCATATTAGTCTTTTAGAATTTTTCGGTCCAAATAGTATTCCTCAGGAAACAAATGTCTACACGAAAGCCAATCCTTTCTCTTTGAAAATCTCTTGATTATTGAAAAATATTTTTGCTTTTCAGATGTCATATACCCTCATTTACAAACAACACTTGTTATTTCCGGATGTAACCAGGAAAAGGCACTAACTAGGAGGATGAAACCACACGAAACTCGATACGGCCTGAGCGACAGCCGGAGACAAGATTGTAAATAGATCCCTGGCGCTCTCTAGACAAACCCCTTGGGCGTTCTGACCTCACAACCAGATTTCTCAGCAACGGCGGGAGGCCCGATCACAAAGCGACCGCCTGTTTATCCGACACAGTCCCCGGCATTTCACGCTCAATTCTGTTTGCTTCCCGAAGTCAACAGAACAAGCAAAAGGCTAAGGCAGCGGCGTGGGCCGGCAGAGGTATTCGGACGAAGAGAAGCGGCAGGTGCGGTGACGGAGAAAGCAACAGTGACCTCCTCACTAACACCATAATCTGATACACATTAAAACATCGACCACTGATGTGGCTGTTAATAGGGAACATATTTTTAAAGGAACAAAATACCTGCATTAAATATTTTTTTTTAAGTTTATGAGACATTTTGAATAAATTAAAGGATTTTTTTTATATTTTCAATTTTTTGAGTATAATTACATATTTTTACTTATTTAGGCAAAAATACGTATATTTATGTACACCCTAAGGTTATGAAGACAAGTATTTACTGTGAGGGGATGTGTTTGTGTCAACCACAGGAACCCTTATCCCTGGCCGAGGAGGTTGGGTTATCGCTAGTCGGCCAGGCTCATAACGGGCTGTCGAGCGAAAGAACAGGAATATATTTTTATGTATTTTACCTATGTTTACCTATGTTAATTTAGTTGCATTTTTAATATATTTATACAACGAAACGGAACATTTCAGGCAAACGTTTTCCAATACTTCTGTGTACCAACGGATTATGATCGGATCACTAGACTTTCTCCGATAATTGTTAAACTTACTCCATTCCCCTGCATCTTGGAAACCGCGTTTTCATATTCAAGAATGTGTGGATGTTTGCGAAGCAGAAGGCATCTCAAACATGTGCTTGTTCATGGATTCCTGCGCAACTCGATAGAATCTGACCAATACTTTGTAGAGATCATTCATTGTCTTATTGGTTTTCTACACGTCGTCTAGAAATTTGTCAGGGACGCGAAATTCGGAACTTATTCATGAAATCTCGTGCTTCGTAGGAATAATCCATTCAGAGGTGATATCGAGCTTAACAGGAATACCCTTTTAGATATCGATAGGAATTGTTTTGGTACATTGATTTCAATTAGAAAAATAATGTTTCATTTTAGAATGGTCATGTTCCCTTTGAACCCCACCTCTTTGGAGCCATTACTGTATATACGGTACGACTGATGAATGTAACTCGTATTATCTGGTGAAGACCAAATCTTTTGTAGAACTTCCTTCTAGCCGGTCCGAATGCACTGTAAGACCGGATCGGTGACTTTTAGGGTTCAAAATCTGAAAATGCTTGTATAGTGAAATGAAATAATATTTTATTTTACTTATTTTTCTTCTATATTTAAAAAATATATGTACTTATTTTGCTGTTTTATTATAATAAAATTTCCCCTTGTTATATTATATTATTTGTATTGTCGGCCATGTTTCATTCAATAGTACTTCCCGCAATTTCAAATCTTATAAGAAAAAAATATGTCCATAAGAAATATCAGAAAACATTCTGAAACTTGAATCGCTTTTGACCCAAAACACTAACACCTCGTGGAGAATAGGCTTTACTCATTTCATTATGATGTCCATTCCAAACTTGTTTCTTTAAAAACTATTAGATGCAACTAGTCCGTACAATTTACGTCTTCAATCGATATTGAGAAAGGAAAATATAAATAAATAATAATAAATTAATAAATAAATGTAAGCAATTTTGTGCAAGAAAGGTCAAACAATTTCTGTCATGTCGTTGTGGGTCGCGCAAGAAAGCAAATTTGTATTCATTTCATTCCCATTACCCCTACACCAACAGCCTCATTGGCAAACTCAACATTCCTCAACATTGAACTAAACTAACTAACAAACTCAACATTGAACATTTGCATTTGCAATTCAAAATCTTCATTGACATTGTTTCAAAACCAATTTTTTAAGAACAGTTTTAATTAAAAATAACTATCTTAAAAACTGTGGTTGTAGGAGGACGCTGAAACATTTTTACACTTTTACAATTTTGGAAAACTATGCGAGTTCAACGAAACTGTCTGTCTTACTTTTATAAGCGTACTTTGGCGATCTGGCTTCAAAATGTTCACATTATTCAATTGTTAAAGAACCTTTAAGAAAATATTAAATTTTCTATACTTTTAGTATTCTTAATTTTCTATAATTAGTAAAAAGGCATTCTTATTTTATCTTTTCGACAAAAATACCGTTTGTTGGTTTAAAATCCGCACCAAAATTACATTAGACAAACAATAATTTATTCCAAGACTAGAGTTGCTACAACGGGAGATATTTTTTCGCATTATTTGTACATGTTTCCCAATATTATAATAGTACTTGAAACTACAAAAGTGATTCCAATAATTTTTTTCCAATATGGGATTCGAAACCAGGTTCTTAGGTTTAGCATCCATTCACATGATTATCTACACTATCACCCTCTCAGATAAACACAACTTCCACGTCGCTTTAAAAACAAAGTTGAAAAATAGCATTTATAATTTTCAAAAAATAGAGATTTTCACTGACTTTATTTCAAGTTCTTCTTTAAAGAACAGATTTCTTTAAGAAAAAAATATATACCTTCAGAACTGTAGTTGAAGGAAGACCTGAAAAACCTTTTGTAATTTTCAGAAATTCTGAGGGTTCAAGAAAAATGGGACCGGTGCTATCTATTGAATTTTATTTGTTCTATCCAAGAAAACAATTTACTCAAAAAATTTTAGCTAATTTTGGGAAGATTTGGAAAATGTCGTTTAGGCTTCACGTAAAGTACCCTCAAAAATCAAAATATCGTTTTCAAACTTCCTGTCATTCGTTCAGACTAAACGGATAGGCTTCACGTAAAGTACCCTCATAAATCAAAATATCGTTTTCAAACTTGCTGTCATTCCTTCAGACTGAACGGGGAATATCAGTTTTGTAGAAAATTGTCTGACCGGATTGAGCCCTAGAATTGTCCACAAACAGGCAGATAGAGACTGAAAGACAGAATCTGAAAAAAAAAAAAAAAAAAATCTTTCTAGACTTATAACAAAAGGCGGAGATCCTATTTTGCTAAACTCTGAAATTTGGAAAATCGCAAAAGTTACAAATAATGCGAGAGCTGGTACATCCCCACTGGTTTTGTTATGCGCCAGTGTGTGACAGCGGCTGGAGTGGGAGGGGGTCGGTGGGTTAGTGGGAGGGGGTGCCTGCGCGCTCTCCGTGCCTAGCGCACAAAGCCCGGGCCCGCGGGCTCAGAGGAACACAACAGAGAACATCAAACGGGGCGGCTAATCCCCGAACAAACAGTTTCGGTATTTTTAACGGCGCGCTCGCGGCCGCCTATCTTCCAACTCCTTCCGCCCCGGGAGCGGTAGCTCAGTGCATCAACTGATGTCACTGCAGCGCCTCTGACCGGGAGGTCCTAGGTTCCCACTCCCCATGGCGGCGGGATTTTCGACACTAGCTTGTCAGCTAGGTCGAATTCAGTCGCTCTCTGGAGGAGAATTCTAGCAGCCGGCTGCTCTGATCGGTAGTTTTCCGTGGTTTCTCCTATCAACACCAGGCGAATGCCGGAGCAGTACCCTACCAAACGAGCCACCGACCGCGCGCGATCTTTCCTTCCCATTGCTTGTCCTATTCTCTCCTCGTACACACACGCCATCCAACGGGGAAGATCACCACAATCGGCCGAGGAAAACATGCACTACACAAATGGGACTAATGACCAAAGCAGTTGACGCGCCCGGAAACACGAAAAATCAATCAGTCCTTCCGCCCCGCCTCGCACCGGCTTAGATGGCTATGGGTTGATGTCACTGCAGAGCCACTTGTCGGGAGGTTCTAGGGTTCAAGTGTCGATGGTGGCAAGATTTTCGACAATAGGTAGATAGCTAGGTCGAATTCTGCTTCTGACTGGGGAAGAATGCTAACGGCCTGCAGCTCTGATCTCTGATCTCACCACCCGGCAGAGATTACTACCACCTCCCGAAGAAAAATTATGCACTACACTTACATGACTGATAGATTTTTTCGTCTTTCCGGGCGCATCAACTGCTTTAGTCATTATTCCCGTGTACTGAATGTTTTTTCTCGGGAGATGGCGGTGATCTTTCCCCGCTGGATGGCGAATTCCGGCGCCGACCTACCGTCGGCGGGGTTTCCCCCTAACCAGGACTCTTCCATCAGCGGGGCACCGCCCCAGCCCCGACGAGCTCTAAGTCCCCGACCGGTCTCCCGGAATATGTGAGAGTGTCGTGCATGTTAGTGTAAGTGTGTGTGTGTAAGAGGAGAGGATAGGACAAGAAAGAGGAAGGACAGATCGCGCGCGGTCCGTGACCCGTTTGGTAGGGTACTGCTCTGGCATTCGCCTGGTGTTGATCGGAGAAACCACGGAAGACTACCGATCAGAGCAGCCGGCCGCTAGAATTCTCCTTCAGGCAGCGACGGAATTCGACCTAGCTGGAAAGCTAGAGTCGAAAATCCTGCCGTCGTCAGGACTGGAACCTAGGACGTCCCGGTCAGAGGCGCTGCAGTGACATTAGTTGATGCACTGAGCTACCGCTCCCGGTAAACAAAATAATCAATCAATCAATTAACAATGGATGTTAACCCATGTATTGTCATATTGTGGAGCTCCCACCTTGTATTAACTTTCAACTCTCTTCCTTCCATCCTGACAAGGTGGGTGGTGCAGAGTGTCAATTGCTTAAGCAGCGCTTTCCTTAAAGTCTCTATTTAGCTAGGTCGAATTCAGTCGCTGTCTGGAAGAGAATCCTAGCGGCCGGCTGCTCTGATCGGTAGTTTTCCGTGGTTTCTCCGATCACACCAGGCAATGCCGGAGCATACCCTAAAACGGGCCAGGCCCGCGCGATCTGCCTTCCTCTTCCTTGTCCGGTCCTCTCCTCTTACACACACACTTACACTAACATGCACGACACTCCACATATTCCGAGAGACCGGTCGGGAGCTTAGAGCTTGTCCCGACTGGGGCGGTGCCCCGCTGGTGGGAGAGTCCTGGTTAGGGGGAAACCCCACTAGCCGACGGTAGGTCGGCGCAGGATCTCGCCATCCAGCGGGGGAAGATCGCCGCCATCTCCCGAGAACAAACATGCACTACAGTAACGGGACTCATGACCGAAGCCGTTGACGCGCCCGAAAACACGAAAAAACCAAACCAACCAAACGAGTAACTATCAGAACTGCCATCCGCTCATATTCTCCCCCTTCAAACGACTGAATTCGACGTAACTATCTAACTAGTGTAGATTATCTTCCACTGTCGAGACTTGATCGCTAAGATCTTTCGGTCAGAGGCACTGCAATGACATCATTTGATGCTTTGAGACTCATATACCCGTCCAAACATGCATGCTGAGGCGGGTTTCGAACCTGCAACCTTCCGTGCAAGTCCGCCAAGGTCCCCGTTGTCCGGTTCGGCTGTATCTGTTTATAAGCCGTTGCAATTTTAAATTCCTATCCGAAACCTCACATACATTTCGATGTTTTCTCTCTACCGAAAGTTCAATGAACTTGGTCACAACGAAGTTGGAGGAGAAAGAGGCCGAAAAAACATGCAACGGCCACGTGTCTCGTGGCACGTGGCGGAGAGGATACAGAGCCGATGCTAATTTTGGTAGATGCAGCTTGTTTTCCTGGTTTCACCCTTTTCCGTTTGCCTGTGAACTTCCCCGTGCTATCCATTACGCAATAGAGCAGCTTGTTTATCTGTGCTTCCTGAGTAGTTTCTTCGAATGCCATTACACATGTTTGTTTCCGTATTTTCGTCAGAGCTGAATATTGCGAATAAGATCAATAATATTTGAGACATTTTTAAGGCTGTAAAAAGAACAGAGAAAGGTGATTCACAAAATTGAGCTAAGTTAAATTTTCTAGAATCAGAGCCAATAACATTAATGTAGTAATAATCAAGGCCGTAGGAAATAGTGTAGTGTTTACGACATTGGCGTCATTTTAGAAATACATTTTGTATATATCTGATTATCCACACCTACTAGATTCGCAAATAGCGCTTTACGCTGATGACACGGTACTATTTTCAAAGCATGGAGAGATTACGACAGCTAGGAATACAAGACAACCTCGACATATCCAATGAAGGGACAAAAATTTGGAGAATTAAAATAAATAGATATCCAGATAAAACGCAGGCAAAAATTTTCACCCTAAGATACCCTATCACCCCTCCCCAGTTAATTGTACACAACGAAAATATTCCCTGGGTACCAAGTAAAACAGGAGTCAAGTATGTAGGAATGCAACTTGATACAACAAAACTAAATTGGAAAGCACACATCCACACAACTGGAACAAAAACACCAGCAAAAATGTCCCCACTTTACGCTCTAATTAACAAAACATCTTCCCTTAAAATAGAGGCCAGAACAATAATTTACAAATTATGATTAGACCAACAATGACGTACTCATACCCGATATGGGGAAATGCAGCAATATCTAAGATAAACATACTGCAAATTATAGAAAATAAAGTTCTAAGAATTATCATTAAAGCCCCATGGTTTACTTCGAACAAGCAAATCCACCATGAACAGCACAGCAAATTCCCACAATAAAAGACCACATTGCCAAACTGTCCGAAGATTTCTTTTTTTCACTCCCTACATCTCCCAGCGCCTCCTTATTCAACCTTGGACGCATAGCAGAAACGAACTTACTTATAAATTCACGCTTCCCAAAAGACAGATTCCGACCACCATAAAACAGCAGACAATCGGCTTCAAATGATATATCCCCCATCGAATAATCATATCAACGACCAATCTCTGTAATTCAATTTTCTTTAATAATTAATATTTAAATAATTAAAATTTTTCAACATATACCAAAAACATTAAACGCACCCAGTCAAGGTACCCACAGTTAGGAAATAAACCAAACATTATGTACGTTTCTATTCACAACCCTGAAAAACATGTACGTATGTTAAACAGGAAGACAAAAATAAATTAAAGGTGTTGTTTTGTCGTAAGTGTTTACTGCTGTTTTTGGTCGCGCTTCTTCAGTGCGATTCTGATTCTACTGCGCGTCCTGGTATAGAAAAAACAGCTCTACATCATCAGAAACATCCTTTGGTATCATCCTCACACCAAAGTGTATTTCAATATGATAAAACGAAAAATTAAAAGAAAAGTATTATTGACTCCTTTTCATGAATAATACGAGTTTTTGTCCACTCGCCCTTAGTATATGGCCACATTGTTATAATCAGTAATGACTTGAAATTGCAAAATTTACTATTTTGTAAATATTACCTTTACATTGTGGTCAGACAGAATGAATCGAGATTCATTAATACTAATGTTATTGTCCACTCATGTAAATGGATAATTATTACATATTTGCGTATTAATCAATTCAAAACTACTAACAAATACCATGTAGTTGCAGAAAGATTTAAGATTTCTACTTTTTCTGTTTCACATTTCCTAAACTTATAGAAGTAATTATTGATTCATCTTCAACTAAACAAAGAACAATTGCATATAATCTTTACAAAATTACTTCGGGGACAAATGAGAGAAAAAATCATATTTGTTTTCCGGTAATTTTTGATCTGTAACAGCAACATGATACTGATAGGTCTTTAAATTAAATTAAAATCGTAAAAAAAGTTTCAGGAGAAAATAAGCAAGAAGGAAAAAAGCGAAGAAACATAATGAAATAAACATTGTAGGTGATTCTTGAGCCGTTAGAATGAATGTTTACTTTATCATTTAATAGAGATCGTAAAATTATTTATTTATTCTACTATTTAAACTGTATATGAACTTAACATTGCTATGTTGCTGGAAGCAACGTTTTGGTCCTTTTATTTGACCTGCACTAGGGCTACAATAAACATTTTAGATAATTATGACACAAAATGAGTAGATTTTAGGAATAACATAATACATGCACAGAATATTAAACAATTAAAAACCAAATTAACATGTTCCATGTTAGAATCTGTTATTTTATTTCATAAATTAGTTTTTTGTTAATATTTGGGGAAAATCGTAAAAGTCGTAGGGTTAAATGTTTTCACAGACAGAGGGACAGTCTGGCGTTTTAATAAAACTACTTTTATAAAAGCCAAAAATATTAAAAACACCAATATTAAAAATAACTACAATTTAACTGAAAGCGTGCAATTCCTTCAGAATCAGGAAGTAATTTTTTCGGCATTGCAAGAATTTCTTTATACTACTTGTACACTTTGTAATTACTAGTGAAGGAGAAAGTGTTAATTTCTAACATACACAGGCCAAAATATGCAAATAAATGCACTTCAAAATCAAATTTTATCTGATATTCCCAACATATTATATTTAAAAAAAATTAAAACCTTCAAATATTACTCGATTGAGACGGATTCCCGTCTAAAGGAATTGATTACATCAATAATCCAAAGGAAAGAAAATACCAATTAAAAAAGAGTCGGTTCCAGAATAGATTTCTGAATGGAATCCGTGCAATAGGAACGGAATTATTGTTCTCGATTGTTGTAGCTTCGCCAAAACGTTTGCTTATAGGTGAGCAATTGTACAGCGTCACCACTAGTACAATTAAAGCAACCACAGAAACAGTGGCAGCGGCTTCTTCGATAGGCAAGGTAGGCATTGCCTACCCTGATGAATATGTACTGGTTTAATACATTTGATAAGAATAAAAAATAAATGAGAATATTCGGTTATGGTATTATTCAGTTTTGGTATAGTTTTATTCATCCAGAAGTGTATAATGAATAGACATAGGATGTTTAGGCACTAAAAAATAGTCTTTTAGGTGCCTAAAAAGGCACTGAAAATGTCAAGAATAAGGAGAAAAAAGACACTGTCATAAGTTTCATACACAATAAGATGGAAAAATTGTAATTTTTGTCGATATTATTTTGTAAACTTAAATGCACAAAACCCGTTCGTACATTTTAATGTAAAACTAGATTTACATATTTACCACTCGTCTACATTTTATTCTTAATAGTTTCCATTAACCACTAATATTTGCATATTACCAGTAACTTTTCAAGGATCGCAATTTCAAATTTGCGACGACTGGGAGACAAAATCAGTTTGAATGTGAAGGATATCTGAACTCTGTGACTGGCATATATTTTAGCAGCCCAACACTAGCAACACTGAAATGGATTTATATTTATTTCCACTTAAAATTTCGGTGCCCTCGGTGTATTGTCAATCGACATGATCTCAGATCATGGCTGGTATTTATGAAATAGGGAAATAAAAAAAAAGCAGTTGGTATACTTTTCAGGAATTCTTTCGTAATTTGAAATACTAAGACGTGAATTGAAGGTTTCGTAATGAATGGTCACGTTGGAACATCGCCGATTTTCCGTATCTTAGCATTGTTATAAATATAATAAATAAAAGCAAAACGTTATAAAAAGTTATTTATGAAAATAGGATTTATGCTAAAATAAGCAAAAATAAGCATTTTAAAACTTCATCATATGTCATCATTCGGCAGCCTTTAAATAAGTTCTCTAGAAAAAAATAGATTTCCATAAACATCCGATGTCTAATAATGAACATTTTATTATCGTAGCACGAGTCATATTTCCATTTCAAGTGATTTCTACAGCCTGTGTTCGAATCTCTCTTTCTTCCCAAGAGACTTGCGCCACTTGCACCTTTCAGGGCAGGCATGCCCGGACGCTGCCTGCGCGGACCGTATTCTGAGAAAAGGCCGTAGTGAGCCTGAGACAGTAGCATGCTATGTCCATGCTTGACACATGCGCGTTGGGCGTAGGCCAGCGAATTCTGCTGCTGCGTGCGCGCACGGGAGACCAGTCAATAGCAAGTCACGCAGAGAGTGCGTTTACTGTTTCTAGAGAAATTAACAAGCGGAGAAAGTAATTATTACTTGGGCAGTATTTATTTTTTCATTTTAAATCTGCATGCTGCGGAGGTTTGCTTTATTTTTTTTACATATACGTCTGATTTTACGTTCATATTATGATAGATACAGTCAATGAACTACTACATACACCGTTATCTTGTCTTGATGATAGAGAAAAGAGAGAGAGAATGGCTGGTCATCGTGCTGGCGAGAAAAACGCAAGAAAACGCCTTCCTTCGTGGTATGATTCACACAAATGGCTAACATATAGTGAAGTTAAAGTTAAGATTTATTGTTGGCCTTGTCTTTTACTGTCAATTAAGGAGAGTACTTAGACTAGAGATGGTTATTTTGACATTAAAAATTTATGAAAAGCTTTAAAAAACATAAAGTGTCAAAAGATCACATATGTAATTCAGTGAACATTAAATGACAAAAAGAAATTGAATGTCATTTCTGAATTATTGTCAGAACCACACAGACTCGGAACACATTTTTAGAATCTGAATATACTGATATCACTTCTGCGTGAGCATCGTGGAAAGAATGCTTTTGATGTAGCGATAACAGTGAGACAATTGTTTTGAATAAATTAAATAAAATTACAAACTAGAGGTGCTACAGAATGGCACAGACTTTCTTGTACTTAAGTTTTCTAATGACCTTGGTATGACTTTAAGATCTTGCTACATTCTCTGGCCAGCTGCCATCTATCGGCGCCCGAAGTACTTTAAAAAAAAGTATCTCAACTTTTCTTTTTACAATTAGTACAACAGATTTATTATTTTAAGAATAATAAAGAAGAATAAATCTTGGCCTAAATAGCAATTTTCATTGAAAAATTTGGAACTGTTTTTAAGAATATAGCGTTATGCTTCATTGTAAATGCAAAATTTGAAGCTCTTATTCACAGGAATCTATTGAGTTTTCGAAAAAAAAAATCATTTGAGGTAATTGAAGGACAGGAGTTTCTTCAATTTAGAAAATATCGTACTCATGGTTTAGGCGCTAGCTCAATACACCAGACAGAGGGACCAACGGAGAGACGGACGTTTTGCTTTCAATTAGTTTTTCGACATCAAAGACCCACAAAACTAGGATTCTGGCTACATCGTATGCTAGAGGATTTTTTCTCTTCATTTAGCACCTGGATTAATCCAAATTTCTCCTTATCAGGGTCCGGCAATGAATTTGTTTCTGCCAAAAACTCGCCGTTTTTTTCGCGCAGCATTTAATAACTTTCACTATACAACGTATATTACTCCGTACGTATACGAGAAAGTAAAAAAATGGATAGAGGTGGGGGCGTGCACGGAAGTATATTTTGCCTGCGTTACCGACAGATGCGCAGTAACTTGCTCCTGGTATCGCGTATAGAGCTTCAAGGATACCGTTGATGAAGCACTACGCGCAGCCGGTTGTCAACTTTTTCCTCGCGAGATATCGCAAGGGGATCGACGGCTCGCCGCCATTACGGTCGTATCACGCAAACCGCATGCTCATAACGACTCGCATTACAACAGACGTATTCGAACGACAGACGAGCATGCTTCGCATTAATGTCCGCCTCATATCGGAGTAGTACGTGACACAAGGCGCAGCGCGTCTACAGCCGGCTATTACGCGCTTTATCGTTGTTTTCGAATCACACAGCGAATGAGGTTCGCGGTGGAATCTTCCTGCAGGCCGCGGGTTTTAGCGGACGAGGAGTCGTTGGTTCGAGACTCGACGCCGAGGCGCGGAGTCGACGAGGCGGACGCAGAATGCGCCAAGAAGCACGCGCTGCGTACGCGTGCAGGCGTGAACACGCACGCGCTAGCACTTCCGTGCGCAATGTCGCTGGAGAAGGCGGATAGCGAGGTAGCGAGCAAGGCGGAGGCGGGTTGGTTCGTAGTTAGTGATTCCGGGCGCGTCAATTGCTAACGTTATTAGTCCCGTAAGTGTGGTGCGTGCTTTTTCCCTCGGGAGGTGGCGGTGAATTTCTCCCGCGGGATGGTGAGATCCGGCGACGACCTACTGTCAGATAGTGCGGTTTTCCCGAATCAGGTATCTCCCACTAGCGGGACACCGGGACCAGCCGGGACAAACTCCATGCTCCCGAGCGATCTCCCGATAAATGTTTGGTAGTATTAGTGCCAAATACATCCTTTACGATGACATAAACGCCATATTGGTCTATTCCTATGTTTTTTAAAAAATTACAAAAATTTAATTTTTTAACTTTCGTCTCTCACATCGGTAATATTTACAGTAGAGCCGATTTCTTTAAATTATTATATTTACGAGTGCATGTGCTTTAAAGAATGACATATAAAGTTTCTGGACAGTTTTGTGTTAAAATAAGCTCAAAATTCCGCATTTTCAGCAACGGTCAAACGCCATTTTCACAAAAATGGCTCCAAATTTTTTCTTCAAACTTTTCCCATGGATAGTACTAATTGCAGTGTTTACTATGACGTAAAGTTCATTTCGGTATATTATTTTTTCTTAAAAAAATACGCAATTGCATCTTTTTAAAATATCTCTCACGCCGTTAACAAGCACATTCCCATAGATAGTTTCACTCTTCTTTAAAATTATGGAAGTAATATTTCAGTTGTACTATTAGGAAACCGAAAAGTTGAGAAAAGGTCAAAAAATGTACTTTGGGTGATGGTAGATGGCAGCTGGCAAGAGGATTGGGCAAGACCGTAAAACCAGTCCACACCTAGGAAATTAGAAAACTTTGCTACGAGAAAGTCTGTGCTATTCTGTAGCATCACTAGTTTAATTACACAGTCTCGCCAGTCGCAGAGCCGAGCGGACGTGTTTTACTAAGCGCTCTACCTGCTGCAGGATGGTGTCGACGGAGCAGTGGCGCGCGGCTATCGGCCGCTGGGTGAGGGGCTACCTGCCGCGCGGTGGCGGTGCCCGGGGGACAGCGCAGGGCTGGGGCTCCTTGCGAGCGTGTTGGGCGCGGCGGTGATGGCGGTGCTATTGGCGATCGGTGGGGGGGAGCTGAATCCGGCCCCCTACTAACGTCGATATCATCGAGACTATCAATAGGAACCATAAGAACTTATTGATAGAATCGATGTGTTGCAACCAGGGTTACGTCGGCAGAGACTTCAGTGCAGTCGCTGCAGACAGCCAACGAGCGGCTGGTTCGCAAGGTGGATTACCTGAGAACCAGTCGCGACGTAACAATATCATTGTTACTGGCATCCCAGAGAAGCGGAACGAGTCTTGGGCGGACTCGGAGAGGTGTATCCTGGATCTTGCGGGCAACTGGGGTCAGGTTGGAGCTCCAGGATATCGAGCGCGCGCACCGGACCGGGCGGCGGCGCGAGGACAGCCACGTATGATTGTGGCCAAGCTGGCCTCTTTCAGGAAGCGGGAGGAGCTGCTGCGTGCAGCCCGGGAGTATCTCTCCCGGAATGGCAGGGTGCGCGTCCGTGAGGACTTCAGCTGGGCAGTGCGGCAAACGCGTAAGGCGTTAATTCCGCATTTGCAGGAGGCGAAAGCGAGCGGAAAGCAGGCGTCGATTCGTTTCGACAAGCTTTTGTGTCAGGGCGCAGCTACGTGTTGGCTGAGCTGGCGGCCGTCCGCGGGCGTGGGAGGGCGGGGCGACGGGGTCCGTGAACTCGGCGAGGGGCAGAACCCCAGTAGGGCGGAAACCCTTCCGGGCAAGCGGGCGCCTCTTCGCGGCCCCCCGCCCGCGCCTTCGGCCGTGGCCGCGGCCGCGCCTGCGGCTGCGCCTCGTGCTGGGGCGGCGCGGACGACCTCGACCCCGCGGCATCGCGGCGGAGGCGGTCTCGTTCGCGTTCGCGTCGGCGGTCGCGTTCACGTTCCCGCCGGAGCCCACGGCACTCGGCGAGTCCCGGACGCTTTGCGGCTGACAGCCTGGAGCGAGGACCTCTTACGAGGGCGATGGCTGCGGCAAACGTGCAGCAGCAGGAAGCTCGCGGTGAGTCGGGACCCAGCAGGTCGCCAAATAGGCAGGAATAGGCTTTAAGAATAGGATGTTGGAACATCAAAGGTCTAGGCTCTAAGCTCGGAAATCAAGACTTCCATGGGTACATAAACACATTTGATATTGTCGGTCTCGTAGAAACTTGGTGGAAGGAGGGTGAGACTTTAAATGTGTCTGGTTTTACAGCTATATGCAAAACTAAAAAACGTAGAGGGGAAAGGGGTAGGTACCCGGGAGGTGTTGCGTGCATATTTCAGGATAGGTTAGTGCAATTTATTTATGAAATTACAACAAACTCCGACAATTTTCTTTGTATTAGACTAGTAATGCAAAATACAGACCTCGCAATTGTATTTATATACCGTCACCCACAGGGCTCGCGTTATTATTCTCCAGAAGCTTTTGGTGAAATCAATAATTTCTTAGACTCGTTGAAGCAAAGGTATCCGAATACTGATTTACTAGTCTTAGGTGACATGAATGCTAGAATTGGTCATGAGCAGGAAGTATTTTCGGAGTTCGATCGGCAGAAGCGAGAGCTAATTCTAGAAAAGCAAAGACTCAGTCATCAATAATGAGGGTCAGGAATTGTTAGAATTATGCAGAGATTTAATCCTCGAAATCTTAAATGGCAACTATGGACAGGATACTGAAGGGGAACTAACTTTTATTAGTGGGAATGGAGGTAGTGTAATAGATTATGCTCTGTTGTCTCATGAAATAATAAACAATTTATTAGATTTTGGAATCGAATTACGGGCAGAATCCGACCATTTGCCTGTGTGCGTTCATTTAGCAGTAAATGCTACTGAACTGCTACAGGCAGTGGCACGGGCGGGAGCAACAAACTTCACAATAGCAAGACGACGGTTTATATGGAAAGAGGAAAAGCGACAGGAATTTGCAGAGGCTATTCTTAACTCGGTAGGGTGGGCACGAAGGAGCGGTCACCGGAAAGGCAAGCAAGAATTTAGAAAGGAGACTCTTTCGCGCAGGGAGGGGCATGCGAATGTGGGGGAGAGGAGGAAGGGTACTGACCCAAGGATGGTTTAGCGAGGAGTGTCGGGTGAGCAGGCGTGAAGCAATAGTAGCCTTAAGAATGTTCAGAAACAGTGGAACTGCGGAAGCGAGAAATAGTTACTTGTTACTACGTAGGCAATCAGGCCACAATTAAGAAATCGAAGAAATCTTGGCAGGAGAGTGAGACAGCAAGAATAGAGGCAATTTTAAGAAACAATCATAATAAATCAATTTGGGACGTTATAAGATCACTGCGTAATAAAGAAATGTAAGTAATGCAATTTCATCAGACGCGTGGAGCAGTACTTTTCACGGGCGCTCGAAATAGCGAATATTGAAACAGGGATATATATTATCACGGACCGGGATGTCCCTGAATTAGACGAACCGATAACCTGGAATGAAGTGAATAGGGCTATGCTAGCCATGAATAATAAGAAGGCAGGCGGCGCGGACGGCATTCCGCCACAATTTATTTCGGAATTGTGGCACATAGACCCAGAGATATTCTAAATTTATTTAATGCAATAGTTGATTCTGGATCGTATCCAGAAACGTGGAGTACAGCGATCCTCCAACCAGTCTTTAAGAATAAGGTAATACGAATTGCCACAAAATTATCGCGGAATTAGTCTTTTACCAGCGCTGAGCAAGCTATTTTGTAAAATACTCAACGGGCGACTGAGTGAATGGGCGGAAAAGCACAATAAAATATCAGAATTGCAAGCAGGCTTTAGGGAGGCTTCGCGACTACCGACAATATCTTTGTGTTAGATACCCTAGTAAAGCAGGCGCTTCGCGTAAACAGGGCCACTTATTTGCAGTTTGTAGATTTCGAAATGGCTTTTGACTCTATCAATAGGAAAGCTTTATGGCAAAAACTTAATGAGCTAGGCGTCTCACGTAAAGTTTTAAAAGTGTTGCAGAGCATATACGAAGACGTAAATTTCTGTGTCAGGTGCGGTGATGGAAGTACAACGCGAAAAATAAAATCGACAGTAGGAGTAAGACAGGGCTGTCCTCTCTCACCGCTATTGTTTATCTTGTTTATAAACGATTTATTGACGTGGTTACAGGATGCGGATACATCTGCACCGGAAATTGAGGGCCTGAACATTCCCGGACTACTATATGCTGATGATTTAGTTTTATGTTCGGAGACTATTGACGGCTTACAAAAAAGTTTAAATATCCTAGAAACGTATAGTGAAACATGGGGATTAAAAGTAAATATTCAAAAACCAAAGTAGTTGTCTTCAAGAATGGATTTATCTGGGGTAACAAGGAGAAATGGTTTTACGCTCAGGAGGAGATTGACCGGTAAAAACATTTACATATCTTGGGCAAAATTTTCCATGAATGGTGGATGGAGTAATCACATAGTGGCGGCGCACAGTAAAGGAAGAATTGCGCTCAAAGAAATCGTTTGCGCAGTGCGCAGGGTTCCGAATTGCCTTTAAAGGTGTGCGAGACGATGTTTAAATCGCTAGTTCTCCCAGCAATGAATTATGGGGCAGAAATTTGGGAGTGGATAGGATAGATCGACTGAAAGCGTCGAAACAGATTATTTCAAATTAATTCTCGGAGTCTCTAGATTCGCAGCAAATGCCGGAGTCCTAAGAGAGGTCGTAGTGTAGGAATTTGGAAAGATTTTAAAATGAAACCCATTAAACTTTGGATTAAATTAGCAGGTGAACAGACTGACTCACTTATAAATAGATGTTTTCGGGTGCAGTTACAGGGAAGCAACCAACGCTACTGGTCGTATAAAATTAAACTGCTACTGGAACGTTCAGGTCTGGGAGACGTTTCTCCGGAAATGGTGGGAGATAGGGAACACGTGACATAGAACGGTTAATTTCGGATAGACTTGCGGATATTAAAGGCAAGAGATCCTGGCAGCAACGGCGAAAAACGTTCGCTAGTTGCGCAAATTCCACGCGAGTCCGTTATGGGGTTGCGAACGTTACGTAAACACACTGCAAAGGACGCAAGAGAGGGATACGCTTGGTTCAGGGTCGGGGGGTGGATGCAACGTAGATTAAAGGACTCGAATGGTAATGGCATCTGTGTGCTTTGCGGTGATAGGGAAGACTGGATCCATATCCTTTTAATTTGCAGTGCGACCGAAATTTGGAGAGGAAAATGGATGGGAATGGGAAATTACTACTTCCAACATAGGAACGTAACGCTCGCCCAAAACATTCTAGGGGATAAAGAGCTAATTTCATGAAAGAAGTAGGAACATTTCTCGGAAAGGTTCGGACCACTAGAGAAACGGAAATTAAGGAGTGGGAAAACAGCAGTGGTTAGTACGAGCAGAGCCTAGACTGGAGAGAAATATGTAATAAATCAATAAACTAACAATAATTAAGTTAGTCAGTAAGTTATGTTAGGTTAGTAAACAGTACAAAAAAAAATAAATAAAAAAAAAAAAATAAAATAAAAGTTATAAATTGTAGTCAATTGTTAAGTATAAGTAGATAAAAAGTCAATAAAAAAAATATATAAAAAAAAAATATAAATTAAAATTAAATTAATTAAAATAAGTTAAATAAATTAAAATAAGTTATATAAATTAAAATTAAATTAATTAAAATAAGTTAAATAAATTAAAATTAAATTAATCAAAATAAGTTAAATAAATTATAATTAAATTAATTAAAATAAGTTAAATAAATTAAATTAAAATAAAATAAAGGAAACGGCTAAAATAAAGCACATTAGGGGGCGAAGGGAAGTGGGAATCGGAAATGTTAGGGCAGAGGCGTTGGTGCGGACGATTTTCTGTGGTGCTGTTTGTTTTCAGGTGCGGTGGAGGCCAAACACTGGAAGGAGAATGCCTGACGCCCGCGCCAAATAAATAAATAGTCTAAAACCGGATAGAGTAGCATGTACTCGGCTTCTGACGGCAGGTTTTCCCCTTCAGGGTTTTCCCTCAGCCGTACCTTATGGTCTCGTTTCCGGCTTTGAGGCGATGGAGAGACCATTGAGGGTGAATACCAGAAGGCGAAAGGTTAGAACTCGGTAGAATGTAGGTATTGTAATGGCTTAAGGCCTTCGGCCTAGCCACATTGGATCAAGTTTCTAATTTGGCTGTAATAATACCTATTAAATAAAAAAAAGTTTAATTATTATTATTATTATTATTATTATTATTATTATTATTATTAATATTCTTTTAACTCTTTTTCATCTTCGCACTATTTATAATTAAAATTTTGGGAAGGGATTCTGGAACCCAAGAAAGCGTGTGCAGATGATCTCCCTCCTACGTTACATACATTTTTTTTCTTGTTTTTCACTTAATGAATAAATAAAGACGAGCATGTGGTGGTCAGGGCGTTTCTAAAACAGTTCTGTGACGTCGCTTTTGCAGAAAGGTACATCCCCAATGTACGTTTTATTAATGTTATGACATGTTCCCTGACTATTCCAAGGATGGAGGGATATATGGAAGTTTTCAGGATCGTGAGGCCTAAACAGAAAAACTCAAGAATACCTTTATCTACTACTATATTCTCCATGACTACATCATACAAAAATATATATGGTATTTACTACACATCAGAGGAAACTTGTATACATTTTTCTTCACAAAACCTAATTATACAAATTACATTCATCTTTGGTCCAAAACACATACAGATGGTCAAAGAAACCTTAAAAACAATAAAAAAAATATGGACCAATTTTGTGAATCTTAAAACTGCCTGCACACATTAGTAGCAGTATTTACAAAGCACCGGACCGTTTCCGAAACGCACGGGACATGATTGATTGATTCATTGACTGTTTCCAGCCACTACATGAATGTTGCGGTGAATGTTTTTAAGTGGGGGGGATTTTTTCCCCGCTGGAAAGAGGTCTGGTTGGTTGGTTGATTAATTGATTCGTGATTCCGAGCGCGTCAACTACTGACGTCATTTGACTTGAAAGTTCCAATTATTAATTTATAGACAGTCAAATAGAAACTTTTTCTTTTTACTTATTTATTATTACATATTAAAACATAAATCATTACAAGATTGTTGAGAAAGTCTTGTAATGATTTATGTTTTAATATGTAATAATAAATAAGTAAAAAGAAAAATTTTCTATTTGACTGTCTATAAATTAATAATTGGAACTTTCAAGTCAAATCGTTTCTAACAGACAGCCTATTGCTACCTTCTACTGACGTCATTATTTCCGTAAGTGTAGTGAATGTTTTTCATCGAGATGTGGCAGTGATCTTCCCTAGATGGCAAGATCCGGCGTCGACCTACCGTCCATTAGCGGGATTTTCCCCGACCAGGTATCTCCTACCAGCAGGGCACCGCCCCAGCTGGAACAAGTTCTAAGTCCCCGACCTGTCTGCCGGTATGTGTGGTAGTGTAGTGCATGCTAGTGTAAGTGTATGTGGGGGGTGAGGATAAGATAGGATAGGGGAGAGGAAGGAAAGATTGCGCGCGGTGCGTGGCCCGTCTGTTAGGGTACTGCTCCGGCATTCGCCTGTTGTTGATGCAAAAACCATGGAAAACTACCGATCAGAGCAACCGGAAACTAGATTTCTCCTCCAGACAGGTACTGAAATCTACCTGGCTCACAAGCTGGTGTCAAAACTCCTGCCGCTTTGGGACTCGAACCTAGGAACTCCCGGTCAGAGACAATGCAGTGACATCAGTTGTGAGATCTGGTACAGACCTACAAGTCACCTTGGAGCTATTTTCGTCTCTGGATACCTTCTCCAGCGGGGCACCGTCTCAGCCGGGACAAGCTTCAAGCTCTCAACTGGTCTCTCAACATGTGTGGTAGTGTAGTGCATGTAAGTGTGTGTGTGTGTGTGAGGGGAGAGGGGAAGATGAAGAAGTGGAAGGAAAGATCTCGCTCTGTCCGTGACCCGCCTGGCTCTCTAGCTAGTGACAAAAATCCTCTAATATCTGAACTCGAACTGTAGGACCTTCCTGTCAGAGGCGCTGCACAGACAGCGCCAACTGAGCTAAACTTAGTCGGTCGCGGCAGATGAAGCTCTTTGCCCTGGGTTATTCCCTTCGGTCGCAAACAGATGGGGTCGCGATGGCGTTGCAGAGACCCAGAAACGAGTAGTGAGAAAATGATGAGTACATCGACGCAGAATCGTAAATGTTTCCGTGGGCGTTACCACAGCAAACAGCGATTTTGATTGATTGATCATTAGTGATTCCGCACGCGTCAACGGATAAGATCATAAATCCTATAAGATTAGTGCATGTCTTTTTGCTCGTGAGGTGGCGGTGATCTTCCCCCACTAGAAGGTGAGACGCGACGCTGACCTACCGTCGGTTCGCGGGGTTTCCCCTAACCAGGACTCTCCCACCAGTGGGCACCGCCTTAGCCGCGGCAAGTTCTAAGCTCCCGACTGGTCTCCAGGAATGGGTGGTATTTTACTGCATGTACTCGTAAGTGTAAGTGTGGGTAAGTAAACGTCGAGAAGTGTGCAAAGAACACGAAGAAAAGATCGCGCGAGGTCCGTGGCTCTTTTGTTAAGATACTTCTCTCCTCTATTTGTCTGGTGTCGATCCGAGAAACCGAAAAACCGTGTCGATCCGGAAAACTACCGATCAGAGCAGCCGGTAGCTAGAATTCCCCTCCAAATATCGACTGATTCGATGTAGCTAATGATGAAATTCCTGACGCAGTTGGGACTGGAACCTAGAATCTCCCTGTCAGAGGCGCTGCAGTGACATCAATTGATGTCGTGAGCTACCGGTCCTGGCATAGCGGTCACGTGAACAGGGAGGGTTGGTGTGTGGGTGCGTGAGTGTGAAGATGAGCATGTCATGATGCAGAAGGCCACGCTTACCTAGTAGGGAGGGGACATCGATATTTAGGTTTTCAAAATAAATATCTTTTTATAAAAATATCGATTATTTTAAAATCGATATATTGAAGAGTTTATTTTATCATTGTGCTACATGTTTTTACTGTCTATGTTCAATTTTTGGACGAAACATTTCATAATAATTAATAAAACTTTTGATATTTTTTACTTGTCAGTTAATGGAGCATTCTTTCATACCACAACATTCTTTTATACAATGATAAATAATCTGAAAAGGAAGAGGAAATTATATTTCTCGGAAATCTCTCACTTGCGGATAATAACAAACGTCATGAATATAAGGGTGTCTCAGTATATTTTTCGGGGATGTGCATCAACATTTGTCTGACTTACAGTTATATCTTGCTTTCTAAGGATAAGTGAAGATAAATACACGAGTACTCACAAATCACGAAATTTAAACGCAGAGAACACTGACAACTCATTTAAGGGCTTGACAAATGGTGTTAACAATTAACAAATCATCACAATTTTTTGTGCCTACCGAGATGCGGTAGTGACGGGCGACTGGTCGGGATCTTAGACCTTGTCCCGGCTGGGGCGGTGCCCCGCTGGTGAGAGATACCTGGTTAGCTAGGGTAGGTCGCCACCGGATCTCACAATTCAGTCGGGGAGGATCAACGCCACCTCTCGAGAAGAAAATATGCACTACACTTACGGGACTAATGACCTACCAATTGGCGTGCCCGAATCATAAATTAATCAATCCATGTTGAAAATATAAGCCCGATATTTTCACATTCAATTTATTATTATTACTGTTATTATTATTGTTATTGTTGTTATTATTATTATTATTATAAAATTTGTTCTACGTTTGTGTTAGAACGGGTCTTGATGATCCTGCCCCCCACCCTCTAGATGCCGTTGGCGACAGCAGCGGCGGAGGCGATGTAAGCTGCGGAGGCGGCGGTGTCGGAAGAAGTGAAGGCGGCGCGAGTCTAGCCATAACAGCGGCGCGTCGGCGGCAATAAGCTCCTTTGATTGGCGTCGCCGCGTTGCTTACGCGAGCGGCGGAGCGTCTGGGCAGGCGCTCAACGCCCCCCCCCCGCTCCTCACTGCCCGACCCGCACGCCCGCCTCCGTCTCCCCCCCCCCCACTCTCGCTCCGCCTCCCACCCTCTCACAGCGAATTCCCCCCAACCGCCCCCCGCCCTGCCCCGTCCTACACCTTCCGCCCCGCCTCCCCCCCCTTCACACCGCTTCAACCACCGTACCCCGTCCCCGCTTTCCAATCACCACCCCGTCCTGCCCATTGCATTCTCCGTTCCGTACTCCCGCCCGTTGCACACCACTCTGGCACG
The DNA here is from genome assembly GCA_964035755.1 of Teleogryllus oceanicus. NCBI lineage: Eukaryota > Metazoa > Arthropoda > Insecta > Orthoptera > Gryllidae > Teleogryllus > Teleogryllus oceanicus. Next base: position 81,495,133 of record CAXIVR010000010.1, on the reverse strand, counting down.
CCTCGCTCCTCCGCCTCTCCCCGCCCCGCCTTCCCCGCCTCCCCTGCCTTGCTCCGCCTCCCCCCCGTCCCCTCCCCCCCCCCCCTCACCCTCTCCACCCCGTTTCACCCTGCCGCGTAGCGTCCCCCCTCCACTTACCGCCCTGCCCCGCCCAGCGGGGAATCCGCGTGTCCAGCACAAGTGCAAGGGGTGAGGGTAAGACAGGAAAGAGGAAGGACTGATCACGCGCAGTCCGTGGCCCGTTTGTTAGGGTACTGCTCCGGAATTCGCGTGGTGTCGATCGGAGAACCCACGGAAAACTACCGATCAAAGTAGGTGGCCACTCCGCCAAGTAACGTTTGAATTCGACCTAGCTATGCAGCTTGAAACGAATTAGCCACTCAATGGGGAGTCGATCCCTAGGACCTCCTAGACAGTATCGCTGCAGAAACAGCAGCAATGCTGGCTCTGAGCTAAACTCAGCAGGTCCTTGCAACTGCAAGTTAGAAAATTCTGCAAGTGACGAGATACAAGAGGGGTAACAAATATTATTAGAAACGCACTTCTCCCATTGTTTTCAAAAAATGAGTGGAAAGTACCGTCGAACAGAGTTTTTAATAGATTGTTCAAATACAATCAATGTAAAAGCAGTTAGCATGAACTTGCTTAACACGAATTTCGCCGTAGCACGAACAAAAGTTTGGTCCCGAGAAGGGATTACGGTAATACGGACGTTTATAATATTCGGATAACACGAATTTTTGTAACACGAACTCCGATAATTTCGGTCTCTTGGAATTCGTGTTAATAAGGTATTACTGAAGTTCCAAATAAATATCAATTAAGAAGTGCATGTTTTGAATATATTGTAACCTAACTCAATATATTTTGGAACTTCTATCAGCAAGCACCATGGCACCTTTTCTCTATAGCTTGTTGATAGTAGTTTGTTTCATAGATAGATGAAGACTTAAATTATACCGTAAGTAAAAGCGCTGTATGAGTTGACAAACTATATCTACGAGTATAACAAGTTAACCACTTTTAATATAATGTAAGGCCCCTTGGTTCTTGGGCAGCAGTTAAATAGTGATAAGTTGGTAATATGGCCAGGGAAAATGTATTACAGGTCGCTTTCATCAGACCCTTCCTGAAATTAACAAGTTTTTTGCCGTAAAAAGTACAATAATGAGTTACTTTCCAGTCAGACTCGAATAAATAATTTTTAAGTGAAATCTATTTAGCTGGCTTATCCACCCTACGTTGTGGAAATGTGCATGAAAAAGTACCTTTAAAAATAATTTTATAAATTGAATGATTTGTTACAAATTTAAATTTAATTTTCATCGATGTGATGAATCATGTCGTGATGATTGGAAGATGAAAATGATTTGCCGGAAAGATAACATAAGTTTCTTCATTGTTTTCCTCAAAACGTTTTCTTGAACATTTTCTTAGAACACCGACAAGGATTCGATATAAAATAGCTTAGTTTCCCACCAATAGATCGAGACAAATTGAATTAGACTTTATTTGCCTCAAAGGATGAACCAAAATCCAATAAATCGGACGGACGGAACGCAACGGACCCGGCATACCGACTCCGACACACCGACTCCGACACACCGACTCCGACACACCGACTCCGACACACCGACTCCGACACACCGACTCCGACACACCGACTCCGACACACCGACTCCGACACACCGACTCAGACACACCGACTCCGACACACCGACTCCGACACACCGACCCGACACACCGACCCGACACACCGACTCCGACACACCGACCCCGACACACCGACTCCGACACACCGACTCCGACACATGACTCCGACACACCGACTCCGACACACCGCTCCGACACACCGACTCACCGACCGAAAATTCGGAGAGTTCCACAAAAATCGGACCTGCGCCATTTTTGTAAACGGTCTTCCCTGAAAAAAAAAATGGAGAACAAATTTGGAGTCGTTTTTGAGAAAATTTTGAAAATGGTCTTGAGAATTCACTTAAAAATACTACAACTAATATATTCTTTTCAAATTTAATAGTTCGAGACATCTGTCAGATCGAATAGGGAATATCAATTTTAGTGAAAATTCTGCCTATGGTTTTATGAGGAAAAATCGCCTTTAATTGCTGGAGGACAATATTCCGTTCCACGTGACTATTATGCGTAAAAGTAACAACCTTCGCTCTTGATTGGTATATTTGTTAGGTAATTTTAGGAAGTGAAAATGCTGTGTTAGTTTTAAAGATGAATACTTAGTGGAATAATTTACAATGCTAAGAGAAAGCGGCGTTTCATCGTTTGACGCCGCGTCACGCGAAAAGCCGAGAGATTCGTATAGACAATGAAGTCACTCCGATTGATTCAGCTCATGGATTTTTGAGACTAAGATTATCTACGCAGCGTTTTTCTATTTAAAACTTCTTAAAAGCGTACGCTGAATTGAAATAAATTTATTTAAAATAACACGTTACGTAGAATACACAGTTGTTTAATACTTTCAATAACATTTTCTACATTCAACAAATATTCAACGAGTTAACATCTTCTTAAAAGACATCTTGTGTAGGAAAAGGAAAAAAAAATGTTTCATGTGAGTAGTATTCAAAGGAGTCAAAAATCTCTATTTATTTCCATCATATCTTTTAGTGCTCTGCAGAACTTCTGGGATATTTTCAATGAATGAAATGGATGGAAAATCTGTTCAAAAGTTCAATGCGCTGACTTAAAATGCTTTGATCTGAAAATAACATTTTTAGATAAACTTCCCTGAAAATGTGGACGTTAAAACAAAAGCACATTCTGCATATTTATTTTCATAAATAATTCCACGATAACATTGTGTATTTATCGATAATTCCCAATGCGCGAGCTGTATTGTTATGAATTTTCGCAAATGAACCCAAATAAAATTAAAATTATTCAATTAAAAATATGAGAAAAAGGAAGATATTGTAATTGTTAACACACCAGTTCATCGTGAAACGTACTAATATCACTGCCTCCGAGAATTACATTATATAAGACGAGAAAGTATTACTAAAAAATGAAAATTTAGAATATTATGAAATAAGTACAAAAGAACAAAAAATAAGAATATAGAACGCATCATTAAAAGAAACAAAAATAACATTACCTAAGTAAAATTAACAGCTGTTAAAAACTCAATTACAATTATCCCAGTCATTCAAATATGAAAAATCGTGAATTGATGTTTGTAATGAAAACTTCTTTCACAGCAAATATACCGGTACTGTTTAAGATTTATTTCCATATCTCCCTATTTTGGGACATTTAATTGCATTATTATGCAACTATATTTTTGCAAGAGATGTTTTACTGACATGTTTCAATGGATTTAATATTTATGTTGTTTATTTGCTTTCATAGAACAATGCAATTTCTTATTAATAAATTAAGTACATTTAACTAATGTGAGATAGTCAGGTGCAGTGAATTACACTGAGGGAAACGTTTATAGTTGGGATTGGTCGAATTTTTGAATAAATATTGATCATTGAACACACATTACTGAGTGAAATAATAAAAACCAATAAGAATGTGAGATGGAACTGTGAATTCAAAAACAAGTCGAGGACTAAATTCCATTTTGAATATCCATCCTTTTAGTTTTCAATTTGTTTTTAAAAAGTATGTGCCTTATTTTAAGATATATCATCTGTACAAAGATTATAACTAAACGAGAATATACTGTATTACTGACACTATTGAAGTAATTCAACAGTACTTGATACAATTTAAGTTGTAATTAAGTTTTTGACCAAACGTACTACCTGTCTTCCCACACACACATCCAATAGTTGTAGTCTCATTTTCATCATTGCTTCTCTTTTGTATATATTGAATGTACTAATTGACTTTTCAAAAACAGAATTATGAGTTTCATGTGTCGATTCCAGAGATCTTCATTAAAATGTTTGTTTGTGAGATGTTTGTGTGATTGTGTGTGGCGAGTATATGAATTGAACAAATTAATCAATATAGATATTTTGATATACACCCATTTTTGACATGTTTGTTTTTGTGTAGTCGACCCGAAATGGCACCCCCACCCCATCTACATCACCAAGGTTCAGTAAAAACGGCAAAATAGGCATAAATGTACGTTCTGTTCCAGGGGCATCTAGCATAAGAACCATGTAAACATTTCATTTCCATTTTAAAGTTGATTTTGGTTTTGCGTTCATTTGTGAATAGTTTTTGAAATCCTGTTTGAGTGATTAGATTTTCTATTTAATGTACTTTGATAAATCGGAGAGCGTACCTACTCAGAGCTCTTTACCGGTGGGCCCAGTACCTTGACGGGAGGTCTGATGTTCGAGTCTCGATTGTAGCGGTTTTTCGTCACTTGCTAGACAGCTTGGTCGAATTCCTGCCTGGAGGATAATTCTAGCGGTCGGCTGCTCTGATCGGTAGCTTCCCGTGGTTTCTCTTACGAATTCCGCGCAAATACTGGAACAGTTTCTTAACAAATGGCCCAGGCGCGCACGATCTTTTCTTCTTCTTTTTTGCCCTATCCTCTCCCCACATACACAATCGATTGGCGAAGAGTTTACCAGTCGATTGAACCATTCAAAATCAGTCAAACAACCATGCAGGATGAGTAAAGAGAAGATGTTATTCACTAATGACCCTTTATCGGGAAGTCTTAGGCCTGATTCTGAAAAACCGGTGTGTCTATTGATGAAGTGGCAAACCATATGTAATGGCGATAATGATAGGCTTTGCGTATGAGAACGCCAAGATGAATTTGCGAAAGACATTCTTTTGTTGCAAGATAAAGTGCATGCACATATGCCGCCTACCCTCTTAAAAACCTCTATTTCGATTTTTCTGAGTATTCCGAATACATATCCAATCTTGTCACGTCAAATTACCTTCTATTCGGTCCGCTTAAAGATGTTTTAAGAGGTGAACTACAGGTGAGAAAGCAGGACATACATGATTTGCTGCTGAATGGAATGACTTTTTTCTGAGGGTATCGAAAAGCTAGTATTTTAATAAACAAAATACATTTAAAAGTTGTACTTGATGTAATCGCGTATAAATATTAAGTGTAGAGACTCATTGAATTATCCAAGTATATTAAGTTTTGTTCCGTGACAAAACTTCTGTATCAACATAAAGTCTGAGACTCGGCATAATTTATTGATATCCAATTTTTATTGATCCTTTAATATCGATATACGAATTTTATTCGTGAAATAGTCTATTACAATAACAGTCATCGTTTTAAACTTCTCACTAAATCCGTCCGTCCTTACACTACTTATGAATTTATCGACAAATTGGAGACTATTCGCGATTTCGTGATATTACTTACGGAAACCACTTTTCCGAGGTCCAGCAGATTATGTAAGGTAAGTTCACGAACAGGCTTATTTGATTTCAGAAAAATAAAAGAAATGCACGTCATCAGCGTTAAAAAAGTATCATTTTTGGCATTAAACGGCCGAGGTAGTTTGAAGGTCAAATGAAAACTTTTTCTTAATAGACCAATTATCACCTGGGTGAAAGAATTATGGAAATTTCTCTACATCTATGAACAACGACAGACTACCACAAATATCTGAACTACTTTGCTATATAGCTGCTTTTTAAATATGCTTCATTTAAACTGGTACAAAGTAGCCTACTGTCACAAAGATTTTTAAAATTTAAATTCAAGAATGTCAATACATGATGAAAAGTGCATACAAATTTCTTACAATATTCAACATTTTCCTCTGAGGTATTAAGGGAAACTGAATATTACTGAAACTTTTGCTCTTCCAGAACTTTTAACATCGATTTATTCCCGGACAGTGAATTTTCACCTGCGTCATCACATTCATTGCATCTGGCATCTTTATCTCTCTTTATAGCTAGATTTTCTCTGTCTCTCTCTCTCTCCCTCTTTCTTACAGCCTCCACTGCCGTCTCCACCCAGCAATCCAGTCACCGCTGCCGCCGTCACGTCTGGCCATGCGCCAAGGCCGAAATAAAACGAAAAATGCCGGTGCAGCGGCTTCGTCGCCTTCGCGCCCGCCTGCCCACCCGCCTTGTCCCCCAGGCCACTCGCCTGTCTACCCCGCTTACCCAGCGGCTTCTCACTCGGCGGCTCGTGCTAACTGGCTCGCCCTCTCGCCCTTCAACAGCCGGCGCAGTAGGCTCCTCACCATTGGATGGCTGGCCTACTTTCCCGCTCTCTTGTCCACCCGCCTACTCGTTCTCCCCGACTCGTTCTCCCCGGCTCGTTCTCTTCGACTCGTTCCCCCCGTTCTTCTCCCCGACTCGTTCTCCCCGACTCGTTCTCCCCGACTCGTTCTCCCCGACTCGTTCTCCCCGACTCGTTCTCCCCGACTCGTTCTCCCCGACTCGTTCTCCCCGACTCGTTCTCCCCGACTCGTTCTCCCCGACCGTTCTCCCCCCCCCCCGCCGTTCTCGCCAATTCATTTATCCTGACCAATTCAACCTGACTCGTTCATTTTAACTCGTTCACTCCACTCAACGAGATCCCCTTCTCGCCCACTCGACTACTTGCTCATCTCCACCTCACTTACCCGTTTGACGTTTTCAAGCACGTTAACAGCAAATATCAATAGTCCCGTTAGAATAGTGAATGTTTTATACCGGAAGGTGGGGGGGTGAATTCCCCGAAGCATGGTAAGATCCGGCGCCGATCTACTGCACGTATTGCGGGGAATCACCATCTCAAAGTATCTCTCTCTAATGGGACACCGCTCGAACACACACAAGCTATAAACTTCCGACTTATGTGAGAGAGCCCGGAAGTTTGGCGAAATTCCATTAAGTTACTATTTTACAATTTGTAGGAATCACTTAATTGTACTTCTGGAATTGTTTTGGAAAATTTTCATTTTACCTTTTTTGCTCCTGATGCCTATTTTTTGCCAGTTTGTGTTATTTTTGTCTTTTTCTGCCTTTTACCTCATTATTTTCCTGTTTTCTCCTGGCCTTGATCTCGATCACGCTGGGTATAAGTCCCTGCAAGTCTGAACAACACGAAGGTACAGACGTGTTTTGTCTTGCCGTGGAAGCAGAGGTTGTGTAAAAATCTAAATGAAAAAGCAAGATGATACCAGTGAAATACATTTCGTTTGATGCCGACAGGCTTTGTTCTCTCACGATGAATTTCATCCAACTCTGGCCGATCCTTGTTGACGAATATTCCACACATGAAATTTCAGCTAATAGCGTGCAAGAACTGGGACCCTACCAGCCAATTACAGACGATATTACCATGCATATTTATCAGTTATTGATTATCACCTCCTAGGAGGTGATAAATTTTGCGCCTTGTTTTGTCTACAGATAGATGTTACGTAATCGTCACTCAAGACATATCTCTAAATGAATGAGGAACACCATTCTTCAATTATTAATAAATTAAGACATAGAAGCGCTTCAAATTCAACATCTTCCTTAAAAATAAGCGAACAAAATACGTTTCCTTCGAATTTAAACTTTAAAGATTGTGTATTCAATAACTGTGTTTTCCAGTAATTTCGCTCTTAGTTTGTCTTATGTTTATTTTGTTGTTTATAATTGCCCTTATGTATATATTTCTGTTCGATGTAAAAAATTAATAAAACAGATGTGAAAATATTAATAAAACAATGTTAATTATTAACTATTAACATGTTAATAGTACTTTATTACAATGTTAATAGTACTTTATACTTATGAAATTTCATTTTAAAATAGGCTAAGTAAATTTCACTCGTGGTTTGGAAATTGTATATAAATCCCCTCCTCGCTTCGCGAGTCGGAGATTTATCGACAATTTCCAAACCACGCGTGGAATTATCTTTGATAAATGTATACGATATCAGTGCAGGCGATTACACACGAAAATAAAAATTCCGTTTCAACTTATGCCATTTCAAAATTCAAAAGGGAGTCCATAATAGCATTTCCAAGAGTCAGCGTCACGAGTAAAACAAAATCGTAGCCATCGTACCGGATGGACATGTGTAATCAAGATTACAAAGAAAAAAATATATTTCCTTACACGTTAAGTACAAATGTTTAAATACAAATGTGAATCATTTTAAATATAAACTTTTTACAATACTTCCTTTTAAAAGTGATTTTTTAATTCTTTACATGCACTTTTTCACCTCTAAGTTATCTAAAATAAATGCATATTGCATACCCATTTTGGTCCAAATAAATATTTTTTTGTATATTTATTTTAGGTAAAATAAATGTCTGAACTTCCGGACTCTAGTATTGATTGATTTTTTCGTGTTTCCGGGCGCCTCAACTGCTTGGGTTATAAGTCTCGTAAGTGTAGTGTATGTTTTTCCTCGGGAGATGGCGGTGATCTTCCCACGCTGGATGGCGAGATCCGGCGCCGACCTACCGTCGGCTAGTGGGGTTTCCTCCTAACCAGAACTCTCCCACAAGCGGGGCACCGCCCCAGCCGGGACTAGCTCTAAGCTCCCGACTGGTCATCCGGAATATGTGGTAGTGTAGTGCATGTTAGTGTAAGTGTGTGTGTTTAAGGGGCGAGGATAGGACAAGGAAGAGGAAGGAAAGATCGCGGGGCAGTCTGTGGCCCGTTTGGTAGGGTACTGCTCCGGCATTCGCTTGGTGTTGATCAGAAAAAACACGAAAAACTACCGATCAGAGCAGCCGGCCGCTAGAATTCTCCTCCAGACAGCGACTGAATTCGACCTAGCTCTTCTTCCATGTTCTACGTTACAGTTTTGCCCATTAGCCATCTTCCCATAAAACGTCCTTGCCACTGTCTCTGTACCGACTCTGTACGGATAGTGCTAGTGTTCGTATAGCTAACTAGCCCCAAAGTAGCTAATTAGCTAGATCGAATTCAGCTTCATGTGAAGGAGACTTACAACTGCTCTGATCAGTATGTTTACGATCATTACCACGCGAATTCCGGAGCAGTGCCCTGCCAAATAGGTCTCGGATCGCGTGCGATCTTTCCTTCCTTTTCCTTGTTCTATCCTTTTCCCTTACTTATACACACTGACATGCACGATCCTACCACGTATGTTGGATGACTAGTCGGGAGCATGTCCCGGCTGGGGGGGTATCGCTGGGGGACATACTTGAGAATGTCGCCGCCTGATGTCACCACCAGTGGGGAAGGAATCATCCCTACCTTCGGGTTAAGAAAATTCCCTACACTAATGGTACTTATGACCCTAGTAGTTGATGTTTCCGTAAACATCAATGAATCAACCCAATATATCCTCCTTCGTCACTGCGCTCTACCGTCACTGTGTATGTTTTTGCGTTAATGCGTCTTACACGTCAATGCTGCAAACGAGCGAGTCTTCACTTGCCGAAGCGCACACACTCTTCTTCTCTATCTACCGTTTTCTTTGCGCCGTTTCGTTCTCCTGATCCGCTTCCGACCACTCTCTATTTCTCTGCTTTCTCCTTTTTCTAATAGTTATTTATGCACCAAGAGCCTTATGAGGGTTCTAATGTCGGAGCGGCGACAATAATTCCTCGGACCAAAGGTTGTAGGTTTTTTGTCGCCCTAAATCATTAGAACCTGTAAACATCCAAGGTATATGCAGGTTTATATTTCCCTCCCGTAATTCCATCCATGAGAGATCATGAAGCATCATTCAACTGTTTTCATATTTCGCTCGTAACGCCAATTCTCTCGATCCAGATAAATTTTGAGTGTTTGTAGATTCCGTATCGAAGGCAATAACTAGTGATAGTAGAATTTAGAACGTTACAGGTTTATGCAGGTTTGTCACTTTATATTCCTAGATAGAGATCTAACGCGAAGAAAGCAATGAAATGCAATTTAGAATTATATTGTAGATTCTAGACGCAATTTGTACGTAACTTTGCATTTTGAAATCAATTTTGCATTTTATTGCTGATTGAAAACCTTCAGAAGAATATTGCACTGACTGTCAAACATACAAATACTATTTTTTCATCGTTTGGTAACATTTCGCATTTTTAGCGATGATAAACTCTACCATCTGTAGAAATAACGTATTGCTCTTTCTTTCTGCTTTCTTACGCGCACTCTCGCCGCTTCTTTTCACGTTTCTTCTTTCTTCTGCTGTCTAGTCTCTCACTCAACTTTCGCCCTCCCTCCCCCTTTCTTTCTTCCTTCATTCTCTCGTATGCTCTTACTCGCATTCACTCTTTCACTTCTACTCATTCCCACATCCTCGTTCTCATATTCACTTTCACAATCACTTTTCTATTCTTTCACGGTCACTTTCTGTCTGTCTGTCTGTCTGTTGTCTCTCTCTCTCTCTCTCTCTTTCTCTCTCTCTCTCTTTTTCTCTCTCTATTTTTCTTTCAAGCACTCGCCAAGCAAGTAGTTTACTTTTTAAAATTATCTATTGACAAATTTTATTGTCATGACTTTTTTATCGACACATCTTTCTACAACAAATTTTAATCCAAAAATTTTATTTATGTTTTACATGTTTCTATTGACTCTAATCAGTATCACCAAACCTCTATTGGTCCAAGCTTCTATTAAAAATTTATATTGATGCTAATTTATATTCATATTTATCAATATCGACACATTATTTTATTAATAAAAATCAATAATGACACAAATATTTATCGATAAAAATATCTATTGATACAATCCAAAACGCAATTGCATTTTCAGGAAGAAGGGGCACCGCGTGTCGAAACAGCGAGGCGTGCCGTGGCGGCGCGCCAGGAGGGAGCGTGTGGCATTTGCACGCGGCCGGCACGCGTTTGGCGACGCTCTGCGGAAAGAACGCGTTCCACGCCCCACGCCCCAGGGGGCGCACATCAGGTGTACGGAGCGGTTTCTGGGCGTTTTCACATTCACCTCCACAGACGCCTCCACGGCAGAGAATCGATACCGACACGATAACCGTAGGATACACGTGCACGTACATACACATACATACGCCGAGTCGTTGTGTGTGCAATGATTCATTTGCACATACAACGACTCAGTACATGTGTAGTTGAATGAATGCCTTATTTTACGAGGCGAGTCCCAAGCCATGAGGCCTGCTCTTCCGTCTGACCACGCAAATTTCGTTACACTCCTTTCACCTACTAGGAGAGAAGGTATTATGTGGAAACGAAACAGGCAAATTCGAATTTAGCTCAGAGGCTTCATTTAGGCTTGAGAATCTTTTTACATGCAGTAAATCTACTACATGCGACAGCCAGCTTTACTTCCCCTTCGAAGGAAGGCATACGAAGGATTTTTTCGCCCTTAAAAATCCACGGCTTCGATCGGGTTTGAACCCACGAACCTGGGTATACCCCGATACGCTAACCGTTACACCATCGTCGCCGCAAAGTTGTGTGGTGTAGTGTAGTTGTTACCGTCGATAATGTCATGGTCGGAGTTAACAAATTATTTTTGTTCTATTTATTATAAATGAGTCAAAAAGGAAGAAATGAGTTAGAATAATCTTTCGTATCCATCATCTAAATATTCAAAAAGTCCTGCCAACTTTTGTCCTGAGTATTTTGTTTTTGTTATTTTAATGCTTTCATCCCAAATACAGGGATTAGATTCTATTAGTTCTATTAATATATCTACATCGCATTTGAAACCAGTCATTTTAGTTAGTTTCAATCAGACAATTACACACCACTCCAAAACATAATAAAAAAATTACAAATAGTCGACCGCACGCATAGAGTGACTACTACTCGTCCAAATGTCGTAACCTATAACGACCCTGTACCCAATATCGGCGAATGCGAAAGCATTCTCAATTATTAACAAGAGATTAGGCGTCCACCGGTAACGTTGTCGTGTCGGTAAATGTGAAAACGCCGTTTCCTCGCGACGAGTGGAAGATTTGGTGGTCCCGAGGAGTAAAGCAATTCTTGTTTACTTTCTTAGATTGAAAATTGCAGATTATATATTATGAAATTTCATGATAAGATAAATGGGTGAAGAAATTTCCATCATCAGTGAAAATTCAATGCATTTTTAAGGAAACAAACACGAAAACGATTTAGTGATTATTTACCTAGCTTTAGTGGTATACACTTCAGAAAAGAAATGAACAGAAGAGTTATGATTCCGAATATTAGTAATAATAAAAGATGTGATAATATATTCTAAACCTAAGTAAAGAGACTAAGATGTTTAAATTGAAACAAATAAACAGACAGAAATTTAGTAATATTATCGCACAACTAGGAATTCAAAAGAGAATAAAACATGAAAGTACAGAGTTGGGATTAATTAAAAACATGGCGAATTATTCCTCCCCCTTGCTTATTTTCGCAACATAGATGTCAGAAGTCATCATTGATCAAAATGACACTACCCGTACTTACAGGACAGTGATTTAATTATTTTCATAGCCTAAACGTTAATTAGTATGTGGATACATATTAAGGAGAGAAATTCAGAAAATGTTGAATGTATTGATTGATTAATTTTTTAGTGTTTCCGGGCGCGTCAACTGCTTTGGTCATTAGTCCCGTTAGTGTAGTGCATTTTTTCTCGGGAAATGGCGGTGATCACCCTCCACTGGACGGCGAGATCCGGCGCCGACCTACCGTCGGCTAGGGGGTTTCCCCTAACCAGGACTCTCCCACCAGCGGGGCACCGCCCCAGCCGGGACAAGCTCTAAGTTCCCGACCGATCTCCCGGAATATGTGGTAGTGTAGTGCATGTTAGTGTAATTGTGTGTGTAAGTGATAGTACAAGGAAGAGGAAGGACAGATCGCGCGAAGTCCGTGGCCCGTTTGGTAGGGTACTGCTCCGGCATTCGCCCGGTGTTGATCGGAGAAACCACGGAAAACTTGCTGAATATAAAGTTGGTAATTTTTGTATAGCGTGAAATTATCTTTTGAATTTAACACTGCAACTCACGAATTTGTATTTGAATTTGTAACAAAACATCTATGAAACCAATTATCGATGTTCAAAATGAAAACATCGATGTTAATAAAGCATCGATCAAAAACCACCAATGTTTTCAAACATCGAGGCGCTGTTTTAAAAGTGGTTTAGTAATCTCCAAAATAAAATTCGTGGGCAACAAAAGTTAATGTTTCAGTAATCGTGATTTTTAATTTATAATGAAGATTAAACTGAAAACAAACAAAAAATGTTTCAGTAATCGTGATTTTTAATTTATAATGAAGATTAAACTGAAAACAAACTAAAAATAATAAGAGCAAATAAAAATACTAAACCTAAAAGCCTGAACTCTCACAGTAATATCAAGAGGTCACAGCTTCCTGAGTTCGCCTTACGCCCATGGCCTACGCCGCCTCTCCATGTGCGAAACACAAGGAAATACTAGGGCATGGGGGTCATCCTGAGCGAGAGATATCTGCTCGATGAAGATAGTGCTATTGACGCACTCTGTGGAGCAGAAAGTGAACTACTGTGCCACTTCCACATTGGCGCCGTCTGATCCATAAGAAACGCATAGAAACCAATTCAGCTTTCTGTATACAGAGTTAAATGGGCAGACACGGTGCCAATCCGAGGTGGATCAAAGGTTCAGGAGGAAGCCAACAGATAGCATTACGCCCTGTACATTCGGAGAGAATATTGATTGAGCATTGAATGACTAAGCCTTGTTGAAATGAATTACTATAAAGAAACTTTTTTAAGAAACGATATTTTATACACACATTTGTGGTGCAGAAGATGGTGCAGAAGATGTATTAGCATTTACGGCACGAATGATTACGTCATCACACATTCAGCCAATCGTAGCGCGAGTATCATGGGAAGGTAGCGTTAAACGGATCAGTCGACCTCCGCTTTCTCGAACATATCTCAAATACTTGAGAGGTCACTAGAAACTTCTTTCGAAAAATTAATTTCTCGTTTAAATTGAAAATGTTGTTATAAAAAAATAGCGTATGCAACTCTTTTACAATGTTTTTTCATTGCCTTTGTAAAAAAATTGTAAACTCGCTCCTGACGTCGCTCGTTTCCAAAAGATTTACGAATCCAATAAAGCTTAACATTATAAACCAGTTATATAAACTACTGTTATATTCTCGTAAGTACCATGGGATAAGTCTCACAATGCTGAAAAAGTCCATATTGGCATTTTAAGGAAAATACACGTTTTGGTGGTCTTGATTTCCAAAACGTTTATTATTCTTAACATTGTTGTTTCCTCTGTCCGTAGACATGTGAATTGTTGCTATTTTTTATTATTATTATTATTATTATTATTATTATTATTATTACAGTAAACTCTCGTTAACACGAATTCCAAGGAACTGAAATACTCGGTGATGTTAAAAAATTTCATATTATTCGATATTTATATGTATCCTCATTACTACGTTGTTTTGGCGAAGCCATCATTTTGTTCTTTTGACGACGAATTTCGTGTTAAGCGAGTTCGTGATAAGAAGGGTTTACTGTATTATTATTATTATTATTATTATTATTATTATTATTATTGTTTATATAATTGTAACAGTTAATACAATAGTGTCGGCCGAATCGATGAAACATGGGCTAGTGGCAAGTGCGCGAAAGTATGCGATCATTAAGACCGTGGGTTCGAATCGTGCGTAAAGATGGAAAGACACGCATTTTATTGCATACGTTTTCCTCTGGGAAGTATTTTGGAATTTCTACTATAACACATTTAGAGGGTAACTCTGCTCTGTAGCTCCGACATAACAATTACAATAAGAAGATTGTTCTGAAAGTTGTCATCTAAGGAAATTGTGAAACATATATTAGTAATGAAAAATGCCGACGTGGATGGCCGAGGTGAATAGAGCAAAAGACAACTCAGTGCCTTGGTCTGAAGACTCACGTGTTCGAAACCCGCCGTGGGCAAAGTTGTTGGTCCCTTATTTTTCTTGTATGTGTGCTGTTACGGAAGGCCTTGTGAGTCCGATGATCACAGATCGAGGAGCTTGCAAGTGTGTCTAGTATAAAAGGTGTCCATGAGGGACCCGGCGTGGACAGTCTATATCGACATCCACTGAAGTTGGAAAATTCCCCAGGAAGAGGAATAAATTAGTAATGAAAAATATATGAAAATATATTTTTGATGCTTCATTTTTAACGCGAACACTATGTAACTCTTTAACAACTACGTAACTCGAAATTTATTTTTTTCAACTACGTAACTCGAAATTTATTTCTTTATTTATTTATTATACGTCAAAAACCGTTAAAAACTGCGTATGACGTGCTATGGAGAAAAAGTAAATTGTGTGCACATTTTCAAAATTCTGTGATCCCTACACTAAGTCATATACTACTTAAATTTTGAATTTTGAAAGGGAGAAAAAAACAAAAACTCCCATGTAATAAAATCTATTTTCAAGGATAAATAAGCAATCAATTTTGAATTTTGAAAGGAGAAAAAACCAAAATACTCCCATGTAATAAAATCTTGTTAATCGGTAAATAACACATCAGGACTCGATACTCTATGTGAAAGCTGCAGTAAACTCCCTTTTATAACAGGCAGCTTTGCTCCCAAGTGTGGCACTACGATGACTAGAGCTGGGAGGTGCAGCAATTGCATGTTTTTTGTTAATGACCATATCTTCCTGAAACTTCAAAAATGTATATTTCATGACAACATATTAGTAATAATGTAAGAAATTATTTTGCATGTAATGCATATTTTGGATATTTTGAGCTTTTTGGCATATAAGTTAATGAAGGGAGAAGTGAGTTGCATATGTTTCGACTTTTTGTGTAAAATATCACTCAAATAAAAATTTGGAAGTAAAAAAATTAAAAATGAAAACCATGGACTTTCTTGTTCCTAAAAATACACCTGTACAACGAGTTTCAGATTACTGACGGGTAATTCCGCTGAAGTAATATCTGCTGTCATCAGTTGTCATCGGTTTATCACCAAGACTTGACATCCCACACTTTCTTTTGGTATCCCCAGATTGACCTTGAATGGCAAAACAACCTCTTTCCCAAACCTTTCCCCACAGAAAGCATCTCCTTTTCTCCTTTGCTTGTTCTATGTTTCTCTAGGTGGCAAAAAGATAATATCATTGTAACTTAAATGTTCATGACCAAATACTACACATTTCTGTACATATTTCAACATTTTGTAGTTATTTACTGATATTTCAGAGCTGAAACCTGCATAAATTTTCAAGCTCTAATTAGATCTCCGATTTCCTTCTAGTCGCAAATAAACCAAAGAAATTAAACGATTACTTTTGAGATTAATATTATTTTAATCTGCAGTACACAAACTGTTATGAATGTGAGATTTAAGAGACAATTTAGTCACGTATATTAGATTTAATGCAGCAATTATGTATTGTAAATATAGTAGTTTAGAAAAACAAATGTTTAGCTACTTTTCTAACAAAGCAACTTCTCTCAGGTAATTTCCCTTCATAACACATATGATATTACAATCAAGAAGGCCATACACTTATTTTTATTCCAATGAAAATGTTTTGAGAATATGGTAGGAAATGGTGCGGCGTTAACGGGATTTGCATCACGTAAATGAATTTGAGGCGTTGTTTCGTCGCATGTATTTATTTTGGCATAAAGCTTTTTCGGTCTTGGCTGTCTTGTTGGACCGAGGCCCCTAGCCGCCTCAGAATAGCACTGAAGATGGTCGCAATGTGGCCGAAAAAGCTTTATGCCAAAATAAATACATACGACGAAACAACGCCTCAAATTCATTTACATTTTTGAGAATATATTTAATGCTATTATTGGAACTACGTTGCTATTTTTTTCAGGGAGATATTTGTGGTCTTCTTTTTCCCCAATCCGGCCCATAGTGCGGCCGTCGCTTGTCGGTTTTTGAAAGAGACAAGGTTGCCAATGTAGCGAGCGTGCGGCCATGACTGCGAGCACGTGCGACCTTTTATCGCCTGCTGGGGATCCCCAAGGTGGGACTCGTGCTGACTAAGCAAGCTCCCTGCGTCTCAGCTACTCCTCTGCGATTCACGTTTACAGCTGAGATGTCAATGAAATGTAATTCACAAAAGTGGTTCTAATTGGAGACATTGCGACACTTGAATCTTAGGTATTAGCTATTGATGTAACCCTGCATTGATCAAGAGCGGGTCATTTTGTGCCACGCATATTTAAACTTTATAAAAAGGGGTAATGATTCAAAGCGCTAGATATGATTTTGTGTCCAAAATATTATGAATTTTATATTCCATAATCATTGTCAAGTTAGTAACTGTCGCAAAAATATTGTAAAGTCATAAACATGAGGTAGACAGTAACTTGTAACCGGTTTTCTATGAAACTCAGAATTATTAGTAAAAAATGAAATTTATTATTCAAATCCATTTAATTTTCCTTTGTTGAAGAAAATATTTCAACGGAGCTACTTAGTACATTTTATATACTAAGTAGTATTGACCAGTCGTTCCTCATGGCAGGGTGCAGTAACAAAGTGAGTAAATACTTATCAGAATGCGATTTGAAACGTGAGTTAAATAATACTTTTGAAGAGAAGTAGGAGGAAAATGACACATTTAATGAAAGTGCTCGTGGAAATGAAGATACAAATTAAAATGTTTATGTAATAAAAGCTGTAACGTCATATTAAGGTGGACTTTTTTTTAAATTATCCCTTGGAATAGCGCATTATGAAAAAAAAGTTTGGTCAAAACAGGATTAAACAGTAGAATGAAGTATTTATAGATACTTTAGAGTTTATATTCATATCACAAATGTTGATACATATTTTCAATTACAGCTGCAATCGTCATAAAATTTCAATAAAACTTGATTCGCGTTTTGTTTACATTCAAACAATTCCAAAGCATTACGATATGAAATACACACATTATTTTAATAATTCACACCGATTTTCCAAAAAAGGATGGTAGATTTTATTCATAGAAATCAGAGGAATAAAGTAGTTTTCTTCGTGAAAATACATCACGGACAGAGCTGGACGTATCGTAACAGTAATACATAAATATGGCGGATGAAGTGTTAACACGATGAGAACAATCGATTTATTTTATTTTAGTAATCATAATATTATAACTAATTGTCAAATTTAGAATTTTAAAAAGGAAATCTTATACAAACACTCAAAATGTATTTACTTTTTACTTTGTACGGTAATAAAAACGACAATGAACATATCTGTTTCTTTAAATTTCGAAAACCTAATTTTTCAAAAATTGCTAAATTTAAGGATTTTTTACATTATTAAAATTATACTTTTTTAGTTCATCCAAATTAGGCCTTCAATTAATGTAACATTTTTGTGGGAAATGGCGACAATTGAAAAATGTGAAAACATGATTTTCTCAACGGTTTCAAACTTTATTTTAATTTCAATCTTTATTTTTTTGCCCAAAAAGTGTAGATTTTTCTTAAGAACGTGCCGCATGTCCTACGTTCATTAATAGTTATTTATGCACCAAGGGCGTTATAAGAGTTCTAATGATCGAGCGGCGACACAATGCCCTAGGACCTTTGGCCCGAGGGCTTTTTGTCGCCGTAGATTATTAGAACTAGTTAACGCCGGTGGTATATACAAAATTTCCTTTTTACCTAATTTTATTGATTCTGATTTAGCTATTTACTATTTAACTAGATGTTAACTTAACTCTGTTTGTCCTTTCGTATTTCTGGTCCAGAATCTCGTTTCATAATGACCTTTCATTATTTCTTCCATAAGAGAACAAGTAGCATCATTCAACTGTTTCCATATTTCCTTCGTAACAACAATCGTTTGGATCCAGGTAAGTTATGCAGTGTACATCGAGCCCCGTATCAAAGCTATAACGCGTCGGGAATAAATAAAAATAATTTTTTAAATTGAAAATATTAAAATTTCTCTTTCATTCCTCAGGAGAGTTTGTATATCTTACTGGAACAGATAGAATAACCCTTAATCCTATGCACTGAATCTAAGCACTCAAGTTTAAATCACAGCCTGGGGGGTTGGAAATACTTTTGGAGTTATTGTAGTTCAATATAATATAGTTATTTCGAATATTTAAAAAAAATAACATATTTTTGATAATGATAAGGATAAGGCAAAATCAGATATATTATGTCTGAGAGAGTTGAAAAATAACACTACAAATTATTTCAGTAGAAAGGGTTTCACTTGCCTGTACATTCATTTAAACCCCTGCAAGCTGCAACGTGCCGTGCAGAATTATGTAGTGGGTTGCAGCAATAGGAGGTTTTCTACCATTTTTATCACCTCTGAGTCCCACCCAATGTTAAATGTGAATAAATCGCCACACAAAAAATGAACTATCCTACAAGATTGTTTTTCCAATTACTTTTTTTGTTGCGTCCACTCCTGACCATTGGGAGTAATCCTCCATTAATGTGCTTTATTATTTTTAATGTTAGTCAAGTCTCGTCACGTCGCAGTCAGTCAGTGCCTTTTATCCCTTCGGCCAGGGGCTCGACGCCGTTAGATCCCGGGGTTCCTGGCCGGTCACCCAACCACGAACCCGCGAGTCTCGAACGCGCTTAACCTTCGTGACTTCACGGAGCGTAGTAAACGCATTCGGATAGCGCCGCCGCCGCATATTTTTCACTATATTAATTCTCAGTTGACGTAGTTTCAAAAATCCAACAAACTTTATATTTTGACATACTTGTTGAATTTTTGAAGAATTCCTGGTTCTTCGTTAAAGATCTAGTGACTGACACTCAACAACTTCCACAAAGAGGAAAACGTAAGGTCCGAGCACAGAAACAGACATTACTTGTTAAACTCTTAAAAATTTCCACCAATTGTAATTGTTACTCAATACTTTGTGTTCAGCAAGAAGATGAATTTCAGACACGTAAAAATTATTTGTGTAAAAAGGAAATGATAATAACGATTTGGTAGAATTTGCGTGAAGCGCTGCAAACTTCTGTAGTATTTTCTGAAAATTAACATGTTTGTTCGAATATACACTATGAGAAAGGGCAAGCCAGAAGTGAGTAATATTTGACTGTCATATCAATAAATATGTTAATAATATTCATACGTATGTAATTTTAATTCATTAAATAAAACGTAATAAATTGGAACAGTTTTTGAAGGGAAGTTGGCAGCAAAAATAAATCGTTTTGGGGAGCTTCTTACTACCAGCCTGTTTCACTACAATGTGATTACCTGCACCGCATACGTTGTGGGTTTAAATCTTCAAATGCATATTACTTTTGTTTGATTAATTCCACAGTATCTAGTGACATTTACGTAGGCTTTAGATAATTACTTACATATCAGAATTTATTCTGCAATTTGCGACACGCAGGTCATTATGAGGTTGAGTAAATGGTTATTCGTAGCCTATACGACCTCATAGCGAAATCATAGACATCTTTCTCCTGGCCGCAAGATGCATATTTTCGCCATGTAAATATATGCGTTTGTTCAAAATGAATCATATATATTTCAGAAGGTATTACGTGATTCGTGTGTAAATACCTTAAATATAATAAAAATTGGATTAACTGAAGTATTTTCGAAATAACTTATATGTTAGATTTTCATAAGCTTATGTAGATATTAAAAAAACCCACGTGGCCACAAGAACAGCGAACAATTAAAATTATATTTAAAGCATTGTATTTTGAAATTCTGGTGGTGAGTAGAAGTTTTTGCCATACTTTCGTGCAACACGCATATACAGATATTGCTAAATATAAAACACTCCATTAGTGGGATGCTTCCGGCGGATATTTTAATGTAAAGAAGTTTTATTTGTGCTTCGGAAGTTTATAATAAAATATATTTTAAACATATTACAGTTGCCGGCACGTCAATTTTCGGGCATAGAAAACTTTGTGAAACAATATCGATTAAACTACTATTTTTTGTTTCCTTCAAAAATAGGTTTAATTATTGCCAGTCTAAAGAAAGAATCATGGCGTATGTGGAAAGAGTTTAAATCAAGCATTTCACCAATGTTTTCGTAGGTTCATTGAAACCATCCAAATGTGTGTATTTTCCTAGAATTCTTCCAGAATGTCAAAGGAAGGGAAGGAAAGGAGGAGATTGGGTAAGGTATGTTCCAATATACATAGGGAGAAAGTGCAAGCCAAAAGTGAGTGACTGCCACATCAATAAATATGTTTATAATTGCATTTATTCATTTATTAACGCATGCAATAATAATTCATTAAAAACAAATGTAATAAACTGGAACAGTTTTTGAATGCCAGCAAAAATAAATCGTTTTGGGGAAGTTCTTACTACCAGTCAGTTGCGCGACAATGAGACGGCACCGCAGGCAGTGTGGATTTGAATCTTCAAATGCATATTACTTTTGTTTGACTAATTCCACAATATCTAGTGGCATTTACGTGTGTTTTAGATAATCTATCTGACACAGGTCCTAGGTTCCTAGATTCGAGTCCTAACGGCGGCAGGATTTTCGACACTAGCTTTTCAGCTAGGTCGAATTCAGTCGCTGTTCGAATAAAAATTCTAGAGGCCGGCTGCTCTGGTCGGTAGTTTTCCGTGGTTTCTCTTATCAACACCAGGCGAATGCCGGAGCAGCACCCTACCAAACGGGCCACGGACCGCGCGCGATCTTTCCTTCCTCTTCCTTGTCCTAACCTCTCCCCTTACACACACATAATTACACTAACAAGTACTACACTACCACATGTTCCGGGAGATCAGTCGGGAACCTAGAGCTTGTCCCGACTGGGGCGGTGTCCCGCTGGTGGGAGAGTCCTGGTTAGGAGGAAATCCCACTAGCCGACGGTAGGTCGGCGCCGGATCTCGCCATCCAGCGGGGGAAGATCACCGCCATCTCCCGAGAAAAAACATGCTCTACACTAACGGGACTAATGACCAAAGCACATGACTCGCCCGGAAACACAAAAAGAAACAATCAATCAATCAATTAGATAATCTAGAAATCTTTCGTTCCTCTTCCTTATCCTATCTTCACCTCTTACTTACACACGCTTACACTTACATCACTACGCTACTACACTTGTCGGGAGACCAGTCGGGAGCTTAGAGCTTGACGCGGCTGAGGCAGCGCCCGGGGATGGGAGACGCCCGGCTAGAGGAAATCCCGTAAGTCGCCTTGTAGGTCTTCGCCGGCTCTCACCATCCAGCAGGTGAAGAACATCGCCACCTCCAGCAAGAAAAGCTTGCTATATACTTAAGAGACTAATGACCTTAGCAGTTGACGCGTCCGGAATCACTAATCAATCAATCAATCAATCAAGCTACGTAAGTACACCTTCCGAGGGAAAGTCAAACTGACGGGGGGCGCGTGTTCCATGCTTGTGTGTGGTTAGTGTGCCAAATTTTATTAAAACACCCATATATCAATATTTCCATACATCACTAAAAGGTTTTCGATGTTGAAAATATCAACAAAATTGATCGATGTTTACAATGTATCGAAGAATAATATAAAATAAATGGTATTTTCCGGTTCTATTTCCTTTTTTAATAGAGCACTTACATGAAATAATATATATTTTATTGTTTGGTCACGTTTATGTAATCCATAAATAATCTATTTACGTATAAGTAACACACAAGTAATGATAATTATAATGTTTATCGATTATACAAAATAAAAGACAGCCTGTTTTGCTATTATTCTATTTCTTCATTCATTAGTTATTGAAGTAACACGTCATGTACCTAATATACATAATACATAAATATTATTTAAACGTTTATTCTGTACACTCTGACGACTCTCCATTTTCTAATCAATGTTCTATGCAGACAAGGTTCAAAATGATTGATTTTTCGTCTTTCCGGGCGCGTCAACTGCTTTGGTCATTATTCCTGTTAGTGTAGTGCATGATTTTTTCGCGGGAGATGGCGGTGAACTTCCCCCGCTGGATGGCGAGATCCGGCGCCGACCTACTGTCGGCTACTGGGATTTTCCCCTAACCAGGACTCTCCCACCAGCGGGGCACCGCCCCAGCCGGGACAAGCCCTAAGCTCCCGACCGATCTCCCGGAATATGTGGTAGTGTAGTGCATGTTAGTGTAAGTGTGTGTAAGGGGAGAGGATAGGACAAGGAAAACGGACACGGAAAACTACCGATCAGAGCAGCCATCCGCTAGAATTCTCCTCCAGACAGCGACTGAATTCGACCTAGCTAAAAGCTAGTGCGAAAATCCTGCTGCCGGTTCAAAATGCGTTTTATCATATTACCTCTAACAACATCAACGAAAAAGATAACACAAACGTTTTTGAAAACATTGATATTACTGGAAAAACACATCGATCTATAAAACATCGATAACAAAACATCGATGTTAATATATCGATGTTTCTGTTTAAAAATATCAATGTTTTAAAAACCTTGAAGTTTTTTTTTCATCCCTACGTGTGATACCATTGGACACCACTGTTGGGTCAGAGTGGTCAGACAGGGGGAGAGGGCAGCGTGAGGAACAGCGCGCGGAAGATAAGATGGTGGCTGACGCTCGCACTGCTAGCTGTCCACCACGGTCGCGCGCCCGACTTACACCCGATTTACTCGCTTCCCCTTGACGAACAATTTCGGTTGATTGATTATTTCGTGAGTGCCGTCAACTGCTAAGGTCATTAGTCTCTTAAGTATATAGCAAGTGTTTATTGCTGGAGGTGACGGTGTTATTCGCCAGCAGGATGGTGAGAACCAGCGCCGACCTACAAGGTGGCTTAGGGGTTTTTCTTTGGCCGGGTATCTCCCACCAGCGGGCGCCGCCTCAGCCGCGTCAAAATCTAAGCTCCCGACTGGTCTCCCGACAAGTGTAGTAGCGTAGTGATGTAAGTGTAAGCGTGTGTAAGTAAGGGGTGAAGATAGGATAAGGAAGAGGAAGGAAAGATTTCGCAGGAACCATAGCTCGTTTTTTAGGGTACTGTTCCGGTATTCGTCTAGTGCTGATCGGAGAAACCTCGGACAATTACTGATCAGCGCTGCCGGCCGCTAGAATTCTCCTCCAGACAGCAGCTGCATCTGACCTATCTGTCTAGCTGACGCTCGCACCGCTAGCTGTCCACCACGGTCGCGCGCACGACTTACACCCGATTTACTCGCTTCCCCTTGACGAACGATTTCGGTTGATTGATTATTTCGTGTTTCGTGTCAACTGATATGGTCATTAGTCCCATAAGTGTAGTGCGTGTATTTATCGCTGGAGCGGGTGGTGTTCTTTCCCTGCGTTCAGATTCGTTGGTCTTGAAAACGACGAAATGAACAAATGAAGGCAAATAAGCGTTTACTCTATTTAATACACAGGTATTCACGAAATGTAGTGATTTTCTTTAAAACCAATCAATAAGAGTAGGTAATATCCCATCTCGGGTCTACCATCTTCTATTTAAATAACAAATCACATTGAATAGAAAACTCAAAGTTCTTTCTAAAGGAAAACGCTCAGTGTTTTAAATATACAGTCGAGTCGCAATAATACGAGGTAATTGGGAATGATGGCGCCTTCGATTACGAAAACACTAGTGGTGCTATACCAGCACACACTTTCTCGAGTTATTGGAAACAGCTACGTAATATTGAAATATGGCATTTTCCGCGCTACTAACACCTCAGCTATTACTTGAAAACATCCAATTCAAACAAAGCGCCTGTGATGCTTAACTGCATTCATTTCGACAGTCAGGGGCAGCAATCATTTCTTACTTTGACAATGAAACAAACAGGAATACATTTGACTGATACAGAATTCGCAGCACATAATACAGAAGTGCTGTTGTCAGCCATGGTTGTCAAAATTATGATGTACATTCACTTGGCGAATAATATTAATTCTTTGAAAAAATGTTTATGTCCGTCCGTATTCAGATTTCAACTTGTTTATCAGTTAGTCGTACATAATCCACTTTTGATAAATAATTCTAATACTAATAAATTAATTAAATTACTACTATTTTACGACTTGCAATATTAACTTAATTTATTACCGCCTTTTTATAAATTGACACCGTCTCAAACGAAGCGCAAGAAAATAAACATTTATGGGAGTATATTCGTTAGATCGACCACAGCGAGATATCCCCCCAAATACTTTAAATGAAGGTAGAATCTTTGTTCTTCTAGACGATAAGAAACAATTTGACCCTTAAGGACCAATTTTTTTTAATAAAAGAAGTTTAATTAGTATAGGCTCTTATGAAAACCAGAAAAAGTTTCGCTGGCATAGGTTTCTTTAAGTTATTGAAGAACTTATATACCAATATACCTTTTTCTTTTACTCAATACGCAGTAAATTCTTTATGTATCACAATATATTAATTGGTAAATATATTAAATATAACATACCTCATCGCGCATTCTGAGGAGTAATTTATAAAAAAAACTGCTGCGAAATTCATCTCAAACGGAAGTACTGGCTCTCGGGCTAGGATTTACACTGTACAAATTATGCTATTGACACCACTGATTCTCTTGGGACACGAGGGAAAACCGCGACAAAAATATGGATTATCAAATGCGTTTCGAATCATTTTTGAAAGGTTTATTTGGAAACACCAGCTCGACTAAATAAAAAGAGCTACATCTATCACCGTCACCATCTCGACGTTTAACAACAATGAGCTTCTCAAATATCGGTTGCAGCATTGTTGCGCAAATTTCAATAAAGCTTAGCGGATTTTTTTGAAAGAAAAAGTACTATATAAAGAAAATATAAAAGAAGTAATCAATACATTGAGAATACAAATTGTAGAAAAGTGAAAGTACGAGAAAGTAAAAATGGAATTAATATTGATAATATACGAACTCCCTGATGCACCACTACCCCTAGACTATTTTTGCATCGTTATTGGGGAAACAAAAAAACAAATCAGAAACGGTCCGCAAGTACGCGTACTGTTATGTTTCATTTTTCGGCCTGCTTGAAAATAGAAAAGCTGAAAATGCGGCAAAATAGTAAATAAAGATTATTTACTGCTTCTCACTTGTGGGTGCATGATAGTTGGCTTTACTTCCTAGGTCAGAAGTATTTTTTCCTTCTTTTCAACAATAATTATGAAATTTTTTATTCTTTTAATACGTACAATGCAGTGTTCCTTGCAATTCACTGTTCATTGCATGAATGTCTCTTGCATGAGACGCACTGTAAATTGTGTTTCCTAATCTACAACTACACTACTATATATCTTCCTGGAAAAAATCCCCAAAGTCCGCTTCTTGGATTTCTATGACATTCAATATCTGGTACATCTTATTCAATATCCACATCAAGATGGCACCACCACCTGGCACGGACGGGGTTTCCTGCGTTCCCACACTTTTTATATCCCGTTGGACGCTCCTTCCCCCTTCCCGCTTTGAAAAAGACAGATCAGATGCTAACTCGTGATTTGTCACGTGTAATATGAGTCACTGATTCAGGGTCAGATAGTGAAGACGCAACCCTCGGCTGACACGTAACAAAAGAAAGAAAAAGCTTTCGGTGTCCCCCAGGGTCTTCAGATCTCACCGTTTTCTTGCACGACGTCCTCGTCCTGGAGCAGCCAGATCTTTTGTGCGTGGATAGTTCGAAAACTTCCATTGTGCAGCCACGACGAGGTAGGGAGTGAGAGAATTGTGCTTGAAGGAAAGTATCTGGCATTGCAAGAGGTTTCTAAGTTGATATAGAATAGTCTTCTAACAAACTTTCTTGGAGGTTTTCTTCAACAATATAATTAGAAATAAGGTTTAAGAACTGCATCTATTACTTCCCCATTTAAAGTGCCCAGATGGTTTGTCTTGCACAGATAAGATGAAATTAACTCTACTAACTGCGTTTTGGTTCCAACGCTTGGCTCTTATTTCAATGCAAGCATCTTTTTGCACATTTCCTAGACGTGTTCAATTTTAATTTTTGTACTACTTTCAGATTATTAGCTTATTTTTTGCGTTTCAATAATATAATAATTAAATATGGAGCACTGTAGAAATGGCAGAAATTCCTCTTTCAACTTCCTATTTCTCACTAATAAGGTAGTTGGATAAAGGCAGCAGAATTTATTCGTAACAATTTTAAGGTATACTTCTTTGAAACTATACCAAATTATTCTTCAGCTCATTTTGTGTTATATGTTTTACTTGTGATATGCAAGTTCATAATTCAAATTAATTTTAAACATTATCACATTTGCCTGGCACTCCATTCTGAGGAATAGAAATTTACGTGAAAAACTATCGATTATAATAAGTTTTAATTTTGTGTTTTCTAACAAAATAAGGTTTAAATATCTTCAATACGACGAATAAAGTCGTAATAATTACTTATATATATATATATATATATATATATATATATATATGTGTGTGTGTGTGTGTGTGTGTGTTGGAAAGATAATATAGTAATCACTTTATAGGCCCTTTCCTGTTCACCATTGGGATTAATCCGACCCTAAAACGCCAAATACAAAAACAAAGCAAAGCAAAGATGAACGTGGTGCAAACTGAATGGGATTGTACTCACGCCTTGGTCTTGTGCGCGAAGAGGAACTCGGAGATTATTATTATTATTATTATTATTATTATTATTATTATTATTATTGTTGTTGTTGTTGTTGTTGTTGTTGTTCTTGTAGTTGTTGTTGAATTAAAAAACTGATAGAAAATAAGCGCAGATGGAATCGTGGGAAAGGTAAATCAAGAGATGAAATCACTGTATAGACCCTTTCCTCCCGTCCGTTGGGTTCAATCCGACCCTAAAACGCCAAACACAAACAAGAAACAAAGACGAACGTGCTGCAAAGTGAACGGGCTGGTACTCACGTCTTGGTCTCGTGCGCGAAGAGGAACTCGGAGACGAGCAGCTCAACACAAACACCCACCGAACGGACGGCGACGACGACGGCGGCGGCGGCGGCGCCCCACGGCGCGCGCGCAGCAGCACCAGCGCGGCCAGCGCCAGCGCCACCGCTCCACCCCCGCGCATGGTGCGCCAACGCCTGCGCCAACCGAATCCCGTCAATAGGGCCAGGCATTTTCATCATCTAAAAGCTACATAAAAATCCTTAAAAAATGTCCTTAAACATTTGATTGATTAACTTAATATATTCGCACAAGTACGTGGCGATCTATTGACGTTACTTGGCCGTGTATGACGGCGTCCTAAGGATCCGGAGAACAACATTTTTTGTTTGTTTTTTTAAGGTCGCATCAACATCTAGGTCATTAGTGACCACTATTCGAGTGAACGTTGCGGTAACTGTGAGGATGAAACGATATGGGGATGATAAGGGGGACGAACACAAATACAACCATGCCCGAGGCGGGACTAGAACCCATGACGCTTTAGTCTCAAAACGCTACGACACTACTTACCGCCTTAGCGATCTCGGCCACGAGATCGGCAAGCACATTTTTGTAAATAATTTTGTAATAAATTAAATAAATTCAAATAAAATAAAAGGAAACTGTTAAAATAATAAGCACGTTAGGGGGCGAAGGGAAGTGGGCATCGGAAATGCAAGGGCAGAGGCGTTGGTGCGGACGATTTTCTGTGGTGCTGTTTGTTTTCAGGTACTGAGGAGGCCAAACACTGGAAGGAGAATGCCTGAAGCCCGCGCCAAATAAAAAAAAAAATTTAAAACAAAAATCGGATAGATTAGCATGTACTCGGCTTCCGACGGCAGGTTTTTCCCCTTCAGGGATTTTTTTCTCAGCCGTACCTTATGGTCTCTTTCCCGAGGCTTTGATGCGATAGGAGAGACCTTTGGGGTGAATACCAGAATACGAAAGGTTACAACGCGGTAGAATGTAGATATTGTAATGGCTTAAAGGCCTTCGGCCTAGCCACTTAGCATCAATGTTTCTAATTTGCATGTAATAATTACCTATTAAATAATAAATACATTTTTGTAGAAAAAACATCCTTCGACATCACACACCTCGCGGCCTTCCAATTCCCCGTCAGACTCCGCGCTAAATCTGCTTACGAAACAATAATCATTTCACAGAACTGTCTATACCAATAACATAAATTCCGAAGATAAGATTTTAGGGACCGCTCCACTTCCTGTGCCTTCACACCGTTGAAAGCCATTGACCCCGCGTTGACAGATTTAGATACTTTTACAAAAAAGTGGTTAGGGCGGCGAATTTCTATTTAGAGTTGACAACGTAAATACTAAAGAAAAATACATAAAACTGTTGAAAACAAGTAAAAAATGACCAAACAATGATGTTCAAACTCAAAAACAAAAAAGTATTTTCAACCCAAAAATGGAAACCTAACAAAAGATGTAAACATCTCAAAACTGTGAAATATGTTAGTATCAAAGAAGAAGTGGTTCTCAAGAACGAGAAAGAAAGATGCAAAATCATCAAAATCTTAGCCCTGCTCATCCATTTTAGGAACCGTACAGTTTATTGCAACTACAATCCATCCAGGTATCTCCACTAGCAGGGAACATGCCCAGCCAGGACAAGCTGTAAGCACGCCAGTGATGATCGATTATAGTGATTCCGGGCGCATTGACTGCTCAGGCCATTATTACCATAAGTGTACTGCATGTTTTGACCGCGGGAGATCAGCTTTTCTCGCTGGATGGTCAGATACAGCGCCGATTTACCCGTCCGCTTAAGGAGATTTTCCACAACCAGGTATCTCCCACCAGCAGGGCACCGCCCCAGCCGCTTCCGACCGGTCTCCTGGCATGTGTGGTTAGTGTGTGTGTGTGTGTGTGTGTGTGTATGTGTATGTAAATAAAGGGTGAGGATAGACAAGGAATTAAAGTTCGCGCGTGGTCCGTGGACCGTGTGCTACGGTGCTGCTCCGGGATTCGCCTGGTGTGGATCGAATAAACTACAGAGAACTATCACATCAGCCGCTCTCTAGAATTATCTTCCAGGCAGAATTCGACCTAGCTATGTAAATGTGGAAAACATGCCACCGTCGGGATTCGAAAGCTAGGACCCTAGTCATCGGCACTGCAGTGTCATCAATTGAAGTCCTCAGCCAACGATGCCCGTCGTCTATAATTGATTGAGTGATTGATTTTTTCGTGTGTCTGGGCGCGTCACCTGCTTTGGTCATTAGTCCCGTTAGTGTTGTGCATGTTTTTCTCGGGAAATGGCGGTGATCTTCCCCCGCTGGATGGCGAGATCCGGCGCCGACCTACCGTCGGCTAGTGGGGTTTCCCCCTCACCAGGACTCTCCCACCAGCGGGGCACCGCCCCAGCCGGGACAAGCTCTAAGCTCCCTGACCGATCTCCCGGAATATGTGCTAGTGTAGTGCATGTTAGTGTAAGTGTGTGTGTAAGGGGCGAGGATAGGACAAGGAAGAGGAAGGACAGATCGCGCGCGGTCCGTGGCCCGTTTGGTAGGGTACTGCTCCGGCATTCGCCTGGTGTTGATCGGAGAAATCACGGAAACTACTGATCAGAGCAGCCGGCCGCTAGAATTCTCATCCAGACAGCGACTGAATTCGACCTAGCTGAAAAGCTAGTGTCGAAAATCCTGCCGCCATCCCGTCGTCTATAAATTACGTACCACCAAACATGGGGGAGGGGACCACGAAAAACTACGTGTCCCTTCGTACAGACCCAATTTAAAGTAATTCCCTGTAGAAAATAGTTATTTATAGTACACTAAGGGTGTTATAAGGGTTCTAATGATCGAGCATCGACAAAAAGGCCGAGAGCCTCTAGCCATCGGGCTTTTTTGTCGACCGATATCTTTAGAAACAGCTAATACCCGTGATACGTACATGATTTTACTTTTTACGTAATTTTTATGATTCAGTTTGAATTATTTACTAATTAACTACTTGTTATCTTGACTCGGTTTGTTTTTTTCATATTTCCCTCTCATCAATCCTTCATAATTCCCTCTCTCTTTTATCGTCCTTAAGAGAACATGCAGAACCAACATCATTTTAATTATTGTCATATTCCCCTCCTATCCACGACCCTCTTGATTCAGGTAAGTTATGCATTGTATATGAAACTCCGTATCGAGGGCGATAACAAGCCATAACGTATGAGTAAAACATGAACTACATTTCTCTCGCTTTGAGTGTGGTTTCGCTCCACTGTGCCGGGTCGCCCGCTTGCTGGCTCTCCCGCCCAGCGCCGCGAGCCGCTCATCGACAGCTGACAGCGCCGCGCCTGACAAATGCACGGGCGTGCACCGCGGCGGCGGCGGCGGCAACGGAGAAGGCGGTGCAGGCGGCGGTGGAGGCGGCGATAGCGGTGGCGATGGGGCAGTATGGATGCGACGTCTCAGCGTCAACGGGCGGCCACAGAAGTGACCGGCAAAGGGGAGGTGGCCAGACCCAGGGAGTAACCAGCAAGGGCGGAGGCGGTGGTGGAATGGCGGATTGGGTGGCTGGTGGTGGTGATTCCGGGCGCGTCAACAGCTTAGTCCGTAGTGTAGTGCATGTTATTCCTCAGGAGATGGCGATGATCTTCCTCCGCTGGATGGCGAGATCCGGCGCCGACCTACCGTGGCTAACGGGTTTTTCCCAACCAGGTATCTCCCACTAGCGGGGCACCGCCCCAGCCGGGACAAGCTCTCAGCTTCTGACTGCTTTCCTGATGTGTTTGGTAGTGTAGTGAATGTAAGTGTGATTGTAAAGGCAGATGACACCACAAGGAAGAGGAAGAGCAAATCGCGGGCACACCGTGGCCAGTTTGTTAGGGTACTCCGCGGCTGAAGCGATGGTGACGATGGAGGCGGTGGGGTGTGGATGAGGGCGAGTGGGGCAACGGTGGCGGCGATTGACGCGGAGATAACGAGTGAGATGTCTTCAGGTCTGACAAGGACCCCCGAAAACAAAAAATTAAATTTCACGGTGTTTTTTTTTTACGATTAAAAAACTGGAGGGTGGTGGCGCAATTCTGCCTTTAGATTCGGATTCAGCACGTCGATATACATTGAGAAACAAGTGTTAAGTCTTTGGGTCTCACAACTTTAATTTGTGCCCGTATGTGTAGTGCACGCTATATCACAGGCCGTGTGTGTGCAGGCGGTGGAGGCGTTTCTCGCCCGCTGGAAAATGAGATCCGGTACGCACACTTTGGCTTGTGGGTTTCCCTCAGGTATCTGCCCAGCGGGTAACGGCCCAGGCCGGAACAAGGTGCAGACCTACGTAATGGAAGAGTATGTGGATTTGTGTAGGCGTAAATGGGGAGGCAGAAACACATGCACAAGAATAAGGTCTGTAAACCCACCTGTAAGGCAACCCTTGTAGAATTTAACTACCCAGTATTAGGAGGCCAACAACCCGTTACGGGACATTTAATGGCTAAAAATAGAAATAAACTGAAAAGAAGAGAAGGGAAGAAAGATGGCAAAGAAAGATGGCAAGCGGTTGTTGTCCGTTAGTTAATTCAGCTTTCTACAGGGGAGTTACGGAAGCCTGCCCTAGAATTCTCCTTCAGTCTGTGCCTGAATTCATATACTTAGATTTTTAAAGCGGCCGATGACATTTGGTCATAGTTACACCTCCTGAATTATAAAAGTGGTAAGCACATTTCTGAGGCCACGACCCCGTTGTGGACGTTCGCGAAGTAATGAAAAATATTCTTTTTAATAGTAAGAGGTGTAAAATGACCTAATGTCATCAGTAGGGCGCGGATTTTGATGACCTAAAACATCACAAAAAATGATCACTACATTCCTCTTAAAAGTTTTAAAAGCCCTTAAAGCAAAAAAAAATGACGTAAACAATGTTATCAAAACTAGTCTCAATGAAGAACTCTAGCTGTTGGATACGTTACTGATGTAATCGAGGCTTCCTCTATTCGATCAAGTAAACTCAGCTTTCAAGCTTTGATTTGAACTGTTATTTACCAGAAACTCTCTATTTTTAGTTATCACAAAAGACGATTATCACGATTAGACCAGACATTATAATGCTAAATAAAATCAAGAAGAACGTCACCATCAACGATATTACGGTACCACTGCCACATAATCTCCACTCCGCATACACGAACAAAGTCACGAAAATACCAAGAGCTAACAGATGACATAAAGAAGATTTGGAAAGTAAAAAGGTTCAGATCCGTTCCTGACAATTTCTACAACCGGAATAATACCAAAATCCCTCATCAAACATCTGCAAGAATTGAATATAAAGCATATACTAGCAACAGTACAAAAAGCAGTCATTCTAGACTCCTGTCACATTGTCAGAAAAACTGTCACTGATTTGTCTGATATGTAGTGTTAGAGGTTCTGGAAGTAAATGAAGATCTTTGAAGATCTCGTTACTTGCACTGAGCCGTGGTGATGGTTGTGCATAGATGCAGTAATAATAATAATTATAATAATAATAATAATAATAATAATAATAATAATGATGATGGGATAATGGGATGGTGGTAGTGTTGCTCGCGGATGGTGAGATTGTGTAGATGTTGTGGTGATGGTGTTCATAGATGCAGGGGGTGGTAGTGATGCTACTGCTGATGCAGTATGTCGATTGTGGATGTTGATGAAGTGGTGCCGGTGAGGATTGTAGCAGGAGAGGAGTTAGCTGTGGGGTGATGAGATGGTGATGGTGATGTGGCTCGTGGATGGTGAGGTGGTGTCGGTGGGGATTGTAGAAGTGGTATCGGTGGTAAGGACTGTATCGACGGAGGCGGTGAGTGCCGGAGATGTGGCGGCGGCGGCTGCAGGAACGAGGCGGAGCCGTGGGAGTGGATGAGGCGCGGGGCGGGGGCGGGGCGGGGCGGGCGAGAGCCCAGTCACAGCCTCAGGCGCCGCATTCTGTGAAGGTCACGAAGGCCTTTCTCTGCCGCCGCCGCGCCGTCGTACGCACGAACGCTCTCGAAAAACGACGCGCACGAGATCTCGATCCACGAGTTCGATCGCTGTTACGTCGACGCCGCTCCGTTCGCAGCGGCCGCTAGCGGATTCCCCCGCCTCCACCACTTCCGCTGCGAGACGGGGGTTGAATTTTTCAAGGGAATCCGACTTGCGGGCGACAGTAGACCCGACTCATGAGGTTTCGATGGTATAACGGTTAGAGTTAATCGGGTGAACAGCGTTCGATCGGGTTCATTGATTGATTGTTAGTGATTCCGGGCGCGTCAAATGATATGGTCATTAGTTCCGCAAGTGTAGTGCATGCTTTTCATCGAAAGATGACAGTGATATTCCCCCACTGAATGTCGAGATCCGGCGCCGACCTACAGTTGACTAGCGGGGTTTCCTCTAGCAGGTGTCTCCCAACCGCGAAGCGCAGCCCCAACCGGGACAAATTCTAAGTCCCGGACAGATCTCCCGGCGTGTGTGGTGGTGTAGTTTATATTAGTGTAAGTGTGTGTGAAAGGGGTGAGGATAGGACAAGGAAGAGGTAGGAAAGATCGCGCGTGATCCGTGGCCCGTTTTAAGGGTACTGCTCCAGCTTTCTCCTGGTGTTGATCGAAGACACAATGGGAAAATACCGCTCAGAGCAGCGGGCCGCTAGAATTCTCATCCATACAGCGGCAATTCGATCTTGCTGAAAAGCTAGTGTCGAAAATCCGCCGCCGTCAGGACTCGAACCTAGGACCTCTCGGTAAGAGGCACTGCAGTGGCATCAGTTGATGCACTCAGTCACCGCTCCCGGTTCAAACCCACTCAAAACCGAGGATTTTTAAGGGCGAATAAATTTTTGTAAGCTTTCCTTACGAGAAATAAAGCTGGCTGTCCCATGTAGTAGAATTACTTCAGTTAAAATATCCGCAAGCCTGAAAGAAGCCTCTGAGATAAATTCAAATCGCCTTTTTCATCGCCGGAGTAATACTTTCTTTCTTCACTAGATGGTGAAAGGAGTGTTTTGAAACTGGCGTGATGACACGGAAGAGCGGGCCTGATGGCCAGGGTCTCGCCACGTAAAATAAGGCATCGCTGAATTGAATTGAATTGGCGTAAGTCCAGATTCGAAGAATCAACAACACTTAAAGCGGTATACAAGGCCAGAGGTATACTTTTTAAAGGAGAACCTAGGTCTAAGTAGCAGAATCGTCCTATTTGAATGTATTGTGATTGGATTCCTGTTCTGATACAGAGAACACTGCTAGACGGGAACAGAATTTTTAAATGGGGTTCGTCAGCTTAAATGCGGGCGGTAGCAGACTTTGCATTCAGACCTAACTCCTGACCAGGTACTGATACGATAACTTACTGTAGCGAGCAGGGTAGGTGTTGAATCGTTTCTGGAAATCCATTAGGAAAGTTGCGGGTAATAGAATAGACTAGACCTCCTAATAAGACACGCTGGGATTACTCTCTTGCATACTTACAGTTAAGAGAACTTGAAGTGATGAGCAATGCGGGTGTTCAATATTTCAAGAGGATCTAAAAGATAAGATCCAGGCAACTACGCACTCCTTCCTAGCCCGCTGCTGTGGGACCGGACTTCTAATTGGATTCGGAAAAGAAAGCTTAGCGAGGAAATCAAGGCCACGGTTGAATTTTTTAAACCGAGAGGGATGGCTCAGGGCATCAACTGATGTCACTGCAGTACGTTTCACCGGAAGGATCTAGGTTCGATGGCGGCAGGATGTTCGGCACTAGCTAGACAGCTAGTTCGAATTCAGTATGCAGGAGAATTCTAGCCATCGGCTGCTGTGATCAATGGCTTTTCTCAGTTTCTGCGATTAATTCTAGGCGAATGGCGGGGCAGTAACCTATCAAACGAGCCACGAACCGCCTGCGATCTTTCTTTTCTCTTCCTCTTCCTCGCCCTAACCTAACCCATTACTTTCATATACTTACACTTACATGCACGACACTAACACATATGGCGGGCGAACGGTCGGGACCTTAGATCTTGTCCTGGTTGGGGCGGTGCCCCGTTTGTAGGAAATTCCTGGATGAAGGAAACCGTGTTAGCCGACGGTAGGTCGGCGCCGGATCTCACCATCCAGCGGGGGAAGATCACCGCCACATATCGAGGCAAAAATGCACTACACTTACGAGACTAATGACCTTATCATTATCGCGCTCGAAATCACTAATCAATCAACCAATCAAAAAATTTTTTTTATTAGATATTCAAGAGATAAGTTGCTGACAATAGTACACTCCCTCCTAGCCGGAATCATTGGAGCCGGATACGGAAGATACGGAAAGACTGTTTACATCAGTAAGCCAGATGGAGGTTGAGTTTCTTGAGGGATCCCGAGAGAATATGTGCGGGCAACAGTTGTACTGGGACCGGACACCAGTCCGGATATGAAAAAGACTGAGAGCTTAACTGCAGTCAACAGAAGACTCGCTGAATAGGTTTGATAAATTTGCGGGATCATTAAATTGTAGCATCTATTTCATTCATTTCCCAAGATGCCTTCGCAAAACATATTTTATTGTATCGAAAAGGAATACAAATTATTATTTATTGATGGTTAAGTTTAATTACAGTTCAACTCTTATTATCCTGTCTTCAATTATACTAAAATTGCTTCTTCCTCAACAGATATCTCTTCCATTTATAAAAGACCGTAGTTTCTTTAAAAAAATTGTATTTTCATGCTATCTGAATCACCTCTTATCCAATTAATGATAATTGAAATTCTGTTTCTCAATAGTTCCCATAATTGAGATTCAATGTAGTTCTGCTAACTGTCGTAGTCGCTTATTTTCACGGTAAAATGCCCTAAAGAATAGAAGATCAATTCAATTCAACCTAAGTGACGAGAACCTTAGAGATTACAATACGAAAGTTTAGTGATGGGGTTAAGTGTTGAAACTAGAGTTTCAACACTTAACCCCATGCATTTAAACTTGTCTAGAGACAAGGAAACAAAGAACCGTGTTCAGAAACAATGAGTTACTTTATTTATATCTTAGTTCCAACATAAAACGAAAAGCAGACCTAGAGATGGCTATAGCAACGCGCAGACGAAATAGTCTGAAAGTAAAGAACGCCACTTGTCAAACCGCATTGCGTAAAACCTTAAAAAAAGCCACGCCCAAAACGAATTTTATATATGAAAATGTTTAAGAGTACCTATCTTTCTCGAAATTTTGAATCAATGGAAAGACGAAGCAGACTGTTGCCTACTTTTAAGTGAAGAAGACAAGCAGAAGACAAACTTTGCATTGCGTGAATCTAAGAAAGAAGCCGCATCAACGACGCATTTTATTGACGATTTTTATGGCGCACCCAATTCCTTTGGAATCCATGTCGTGTTTGTCGGAGTATCGCGTGATGGTCTCTCCGATAGCCTTTGAGAAGTGCCTCCGATTGAGGCAGGTGTCTGCTCAAGACCTCACAGTCACGGACAAACGACTACGTTGCTCGCTACACATGACGACCTCAGTTCGACGCAATAGCCACCATTTCTTCAGTTTCAAACTCACCAGTTTATCAGTGCCATGTTTGAACATCTAAAACGCAATTATCGCAACTCTCTGCCATTAGTAATACTCAAGTTTTAACGAACTAGTCTTTCGCCAATTTTCTAGAAGAAACTACTATCCATCTGAGACATTTCAATATACTCGTATTATCTCAACATCCTACAGTAGGTATGAGAATCGGTAATTGGCAATACGTTAATTCCCGCGAAATGTACTTTAGTGATTGCCTGTTACCGAGAATTCATTTTTCTTGTCTTCTAGGTGCAACCCAGTATTTTCTATATCTTGCATGGGATATGTGAACTGGCCATTTTTCTAACAATGTGTGTTTGTGTTTTCCGCTCAGTGCCTGGAGCCAACAATGGTAAGAGAAAAAACTCAAAATGCTCGATACAGAGACTGCACTTCTGACTATTCCACACCACTATGAGAAAGATGCAATAGGAATATAAATAGAACAATCTAGGTCTTATCATGGTTGTAATCTCCAATGTGCATAGAAATTGAAAGAAAACTATGCATCCTCCCAGGATTAGAAGTCTCTATTTCGTTTGATAGCTTGGAAAACCCAAAACCAATAAAACAGTTTCGATTTTTGACAGAAAAATGTCAATATTTGATTGTGTTAATCCGCTTATTCTCGTACTGGGCGTGCGGATTTTATTCTCATATTCAGTGCGTCACAGATCATGACAGCCGAAGCATCAAAGCTCCAAGGAAGAGGACTTCAACCATTATTCACGGGTTGCGTTATGTAAAAATAACTTTTTGAAATTTTTAAAAATATGTAGTACTGTGATAAACCAAGTACCCCGAGTTTAATTTGAATGCTAAAATTGGCATCCAGCGTTAGTAATAAATTGCAATCTCGAAAGTCAAAGATAACACGTTGTTAGGTCAACCGATCAACAAAGTATAATATTCCATACATCGTGTCATGATGTCGTCTCATCATGCAAGTACTTAGGCATTCATATAAATAGGAAAGTATAGGTAGTAAGAAAAACGTGGAAGTCCTTGCATTTTGTAATGCGAATTCTAAAGAAAAGTTCTGCAAACGCCAAAGAATTAGCATATTTTTCGCTGGTTCGCCCTCTCATGGAATACGGAGTGGCATGTTGGGATCCATACAGAAAGTCGCACCGGAAATATCTAGATAGAATACAGAGGAAAGCGAATAAGTTTACCTATAGATCTAACGCAATAAAAAAAGCCATGGGAACCTCAAGAAACGAGAAGAACAAGGGCAAGGCTTTGCTCTTTATAAATCGTACGTAGGCCAACCAGCTTGGAAGGAAATTCAGGTTAGGCTAGAAAAACCAAATTATTTCGGCCGAAGTGATCACACTCACAAACTTCGAACAAGGAAACAAAATTCAGACCTTGGGAAGTTTTCCTTTTGTAACAGAACAATTAAAGATTGGAACAGTTTACCCGGAGCAATTTTCAAAGCTTTTCCTCTAAGTGTCCGAAGTTTTAGAAATAAGTTAGAATAATATGAGAGTAATAGACATTAAATGAGTGCGGTGAAGTGCGGTGAAGTGCGGTGAAGTGCTGTGAAATGCTGGTCAGTGTAATTCAAAGCAAAAAACAGTGTAGTGTAGTGTAGTGCATTACAGTGCAGTGAGGTTAAGTGTAGTGAACGCTGATCAATGTAATTTGTAAGAAATATTTATAATACTTAATATTAGTGATATAATTATTGCATTTCGCTTGTACTGTACTCCTTTATTATTATTGTTATTATTATTATTGTTATTATTATTGTAATTATTATCTAACTGCCACCGTGTCATACCCAATTGCAGTTCAAATAAATCTATGTATGTATGTATGTATAAGCGCAGTGCAGATGAACACGACCCGAACACATTATATGCGAAAGGTGTGGAGAGGGCATTGATAGCCGTGACCTTGTAGAGGCGCAAGGGATCACTCTCTTGAAAAATACTAAAGCGTGCACACGTAAGCAGTTGGTGAAGTGAGAACGGATTTTTACCACTGGCTGTGGAATTAGTCTAATAGCTTGGTATTGTTAAATAGCAGCATTAAATTTTAATCGTAGATTTTATTAATGCAGTAGTTGGGATTTTGAATTAAAAAGGACTCTGTGTTACAAGGAAATATATATTATTAACTTTAGGAGTTGATGCTAGAGTTGTGAAGTGGATAAGTGAATTTCTTAGAGACAGGAAACAAAAAGTTCGAATTGACGCTCAGTTTTCGACTACGGGTATTGTTACATCAGGGGTTTCAAAAGGAAGTGTTTTAGGGCAATTACTTTTCTTAGCGTACGTGAATGATTTCCATGTTAACATACAATCAAAGCTGCGTTTATTTGCAGACAATTGTTTTATATACCGAAAAATCAAAGGTAGCGCTGACGAACAAATATTATAGTAGGATTTAGAACATTTACGTGATTGGCCTGAAACAATGACATGGGAATTAATCAATAACGTTCGGCGGGGACGAAATTATATGGAAGCAGACTATCGTTTAGGAAAGGTCATCAGCCCAAGAGTCTCATCATGCAAGTATTTAGGGATTCATCTAGATAGAAAATTAGGGAGGGAGAAGCATATAAATCAGGTAGTAAGAAAACGTGGAAGTCCTTGCATTTTGTAATGCGAATTCTAAAGAAAAGTTCTGCAAACGCCAAAGAATTAGCATATCTTTCGCTGGTTCGCCCTCTCATGGAATACGGAGTGGCATGTTGGGATCCATACAGAAAGTCGCACCGGAAAAATCTAGATAGAATACAGAGGAAAGCGAATAAGTTTACCTATAGAACTAACGCAATAAAAAGCCATGGGAACCTCTAGAAACGAGAAGAACAAGGGCGAGGCTTTGCGCTCTTTATAAATCGTACGTAGGCCAACCAGCGTGGAAGGAAATTCAGGTTAGAGTAGAAAACCAAATTATTTTGGCCGAGGCGATCACAAGGTGAAAGTAAATTTAATAATTTAGTGTTAACATCGAAAGAATT
Organism: Teleogryllus oceanicus; assembly: GCA_964035755.1. Classification (NCBI taxonomy): domain Eukaryota; kingdom Metazoa; phylum Arthropoda; class Insecta; order Orthoptera; family Gryllidae; genus Teleogryllus; species Teleogryllus oceanicus. The sequence goes on along the minus strand of CAXIVR010000010.1, from coordinate 81,454,949 downwards.
TATGAGCATAGAAGGGCAACATGGATCATGTCGTTTTTAAGTTAAATAAAACAACAAATGTGATAGATAATTCGTAGTAAAACGTAAGGAACGTTGTTCTCAAAACACAATTTTTCGTAATAAATGCCCCATTTTCTCATAAACTATTGAACCCACTTTACTAATACCAATCTCCAGACTATTTTACTAAACAATGTGAAGCTGTGGATCTACCTTGAGAAGTTGGCATTATTTCTTTCAATTTTATAAATAATTTTGTCATTAAATTTTTGAAAAAATGGAAGTTTCCTGCCAAACGACTTTTTCAATGTAGCTCAGTACGACAAAAATAGTGTGAATTATGTACAGTATAAATTTCAAATTTTGATATTTACAATAGTTTCTGAGATAATGTATCATCAATATTAATAACAATTTAACATGGAGATCTCACTTTAAAATTTATTGTGTTGAAGACGAGAGTATTATATTTGTTGTTCTTGAGCGAGAGTATGCTTTTCAAATCCAGGGTGATAAAGCAGCTCGAACTTTCTCGCCGGTATTTTCATGCAAAATTACGCGAAAGTACTCCAATTTTCGAAAAATTGTATTGATTGATTTTTTCGTGTTTCCGGGCGCGTCAACTGCTTTGGTCATTAGTCTCGTTAGTGTAGTCATGTTTTTTCTCGGGAGATGCGGTGATCATCTCCCGCTGGATGGCGAGATCCGCCGCCGACCTACCGTCGGCTAGTGGGGTTTCCCCCTAACCAGGACTCTCCACCAACGGGGCACCGCCGGACAAGCTCTAAGCTCCGATCGGTCTTCCGGAATATGTGCTAGTGTAATGCATGCCAGTGTAAGCGTGTGTGTAAGGAGGATAGGACAAGGAAGAGGAAGGACAGTTCGCGCGCGGTCCGTGGCCCGTTTCGTAGGGTACTGCTCCGGCATTTGCCTGGTGTTGATCGGAGAATCCACGGAAAACTACCGATCAGAGCAACCGGACGCTAGAATTCTCCTACAGACAGCGACTGAATTCGACCTAGCTGAAAAGCTATGCCGAAATCCTGCCGCCTCAGTTCGAACCTAGGACCTCCGGTCAGAAGCGCTGCAGTGACATCATTGATGCACTGAGCTACCGCTACCGGTGGGAGGTTGTGGCTAGAGACGGGTGCACGGGCGGTGCGAACAGAGATAACTCCGCGTGGGCGGGAGTGGGAGCCAACTGATTGATTGATTGATTGATTGTTGCTGATTCCGGGCGCATCAACGACTAAGTTCATTTGTACCGTAAGTGTGGTGCATGTTTTTCCTCGGGGGGGTGGTGATGGTGTTCTCCCACTGGATGGCGACACCCGGCGCCGACCTACCGTCGGTTAGCGGGATTTCACTCAACCAGGTATCTCCCTCCAGCGGAGCACCGCTCCAGCCGGAACAAGCTCTAAGCTCCCAACCGGTCTCCCAGGATGTGTGGTAGTGTAGTGCATGTTAGTGTATGTGTGTGTGTGTAAGGGGAGAGGAGAGGACAAGGAAGAGATAGATACGATCGCGCGCGGCCCGTGGGGCGTTTGTTAGGCTACTGCTGTGGCTTTCTAGCCGGGCGTAGGATTCTCCTCCGCAGGAGTTAGTGCAAAAATCCTACCCTGTTGGGACTCGAACGTAGGACCTCCCGGTCAGAAGCACTGCAGTGGCATCAGTTAATGCCCTGAGCCACCTCCCCCGGTGGGACACGTGGGGAGAGGGGAGGCTGGGCAGTGACGTGACGGAGGGGGTGGGGGTGGCGAGGGCGCGGGAGGTGTGACCTCCTGGGGTCGAGGGGTCGCGAGGTCGCGGCTGCTCGTGGCAGCCGACGGGTGACACGAAAAACTACTTATTCGGCGCCTGGATGGGACCATCTGCGGCACGCGCCGGCCCTCTGCTCCCAACTCCAGCGGGCGAATTTTGGCACGACGCTTTTTTATTTGTTGGTTGGATGGTTGTTTGTGATTCCGGGCGCGTCAACTACCGAGGTCATCACACTACAATGTTGCCCGACCGGGAAACGAACCCGGGGTCGAGTCATGGAAAGCGAGCACGCTGACCAATGTGCTATTCCCGAGGGTTTAACGGAACATATAAAAGCTAAATACAAATTTTAAAAAATCGGAAGGCTGGTGCGTGTTTTTCTCCTCGAAGGGTGCGGTGACCTTCCTGCTGGATGGTGAGATCTGGCGTCGACCTAAATGTGGGTTAGCATGTTATCCCTAATCAGGTATCTCCCAACAGCGAGACACTGCACCAGCTGGGACAAGCTCTAAGTTCCCGACCATTCTCGCGGCATGTGTGGTAGTTTAGTTTAGTGCATGTTAGTGTGTGTAAGTAAGGGATGAGGATAGGACAAGGAAGAGGAAGGAAAGATCGCGCGCGGTCCGTGGCCCGTTCAGTAGGGTACTGGTCCGGAATTCGCCTGGTGTTGAACGGAGAAACCACGGAAAACTACCGATCCGAGCAGCCGCTAGAATTCTCCTCCAGACAGCGACTAAATACGACTTAGCTTGAAAGCTAGTGTAGAAATTCTTGCCGCCGTCGGGACTCGAATCTAGGACCTCCCAGTCAGAGGCACTACAGCGACATAAGTTGATGCACTGAGCCACCACTCCCGGTGAATGTGACTCAGCTTTGGAGCAGGTGTTCAAAATACCCACCGCCGGGATTGGAACCCACTCGCGGTCAACGATTGCTGCGTTGCCGCTTAGCAATCTCATCCAATTGAAATCAATATATATATATATATATATATATATATATATATATACACAAGCCATGGTAATATAAACGGTACACACCTTACTAATACACAAACTGGTCAAACATCATGTTCGCCTACAGTCCAACTCCAATTTAAAGTTGCTGAAGCACCACAAGTCCATTGCAAGTCCGACCAGGGCCACGGCCCGAAAGAAGGTGAATGACAAACCAGTGTATTGTCAGGACCACGTGCTGAGCAACTCCATGCCGGAACCATGCGTATCAGGTTTTATTTTCATTATTCATTTATTCATTTCATTGGTAGGATAGGGATCCCGTGATTCATATCCTACCTATTGAAATCAGTCGAAATAACGCTGTCCTTATAAAGATTGATGACTCTTTATTCCCTTAAATTTCACTTCGTGCCACTACTTTTACAATACTTAACTGTGACTGTTCACAAGCGGGTTTGAAAGTTACAAACCCTTGAGATAATCAAAATTACGAGAAATCTTTTCGCTACCAAATAAAAGGGGAGCTATTTACAAATTCGTTAAGTTCAGAGTCATAATGTAGTAAACCAATTTTTCGTTGAAAAGAAATCGAAACATGCTAGAAACCTTCACTCGTGACTACATGAAGACAATTGACGTGCAACCTACTATATTCACTATTTTACTATTTTCTTCTGGAGCTTTTGATCTTCTTTCGAAGAATTATCGAAAAAGGAATAAAGAATACTACCAATAAATTATATTAAATATTCAATGTATTCGTCTTAGATAATTTTAAAATTTATAATTTATAATTATATTACAAAGTTGTTTTTCAATAATTGTTAATACCGACTCCACTCCCTAAAAACGAATCATCGCTGGGCGGAAATTTTGGCCTTGCAGATTGCTGAACAGCAAACTGTACGACGACTCGACTCTCCGTACATTAGTGGAGGTGGCGGTGTTTTCAAAGACGATGTGCTGTATTAACATGATTAATGTTATTTACGTGTCTTTGGAGGCGAGATGATCTGCTATTCCTCTCTCGCGACTCACTCAGATGTAAGACACAAGGGCTATGCGTCACTTACATGACAACGGATGATTATCAATTACATTATGTTTCTTCTCGCTTAGATTGAAAAAAAAAACTTCTTGTATGTTGTGAAAAATTTTAGTAATATTATCGTTTCCTATCAACTTCACTGAGATTTTAACTTTTTCATTTTTGTAAGGATAGGGATATCATAGCAAAGAATCCTTAATTGTTATTCTGCCCTATCGAGATACAGTACTTTAACTTCTTTACGTCACAATCTAAACAGAGAATTCTTTGTTGTTACGTGCATCAGTTACATTACACATTCATCTTCTTTTGTTCGTAGACTTGAAATGCAAATATATTCATAGGATTGCAGCTTAAACATTCCAGAGAAGTTACAATTTGTGTCTTAGAAAGCTTAAGCTACATACACACACACTGTTGCACGACCTGTGCATTTCGTCGCCTGAATTGCATAGACGACGCGCCGCTGCGATAATTCTCAACCTGTTAAAACGCAGCTGCACTTTGAATGGGCGTAATTGCCTAAGAAGCGCGTACTGACGAGAGTGAACATTTCTCTTTATAGTGCTCGAGAGCTCCTTATGTTCGATTGTTGGATGAGATTTCGCTGCGAAGTCAATTGCATATTCGATCATAGAATATTAGCGTTTCGGGAAATTCAGAAACGTATTTGAGTTTTCGTTAAAAATTTAAAAAGGGTAATCCTTCAGAATTACGCTTTTATGGCAGTTTTAGGCAAAAATAAATTATTAAAATGCGCATCAATTGCTCTTTTAGGAAAATTTAGGTACTATTACATGCTTTCGTTAGATCTGTGTTTGCATGATTCGTGTCGCGTAGCCGCAGACAGCTGGCACCCGCGTAAGCATGTTGCGTAGCTCCGCTTCGGAAAAGAGCGCCTCAGCAGAAAAGGCCTATATAACAGCTTGACCTCCGCTTAGCGGGGACGAATGCTACTCGTGAGCTCGTCGCCCGTGTGCACGGACCTCCACTCCTCTGTCGGTTCAGATCGGCCCAAACTGGCCCTGCCGACCTCCCTTCACCCCCAGTCGGTTCAGATCGGCCCAAACTGGCCCTGCCGACCTCCCTCCACTCCTAGTCGGTTCAGATCGGTCCAAACTGGCCCTGCCGACCTCCTTCGTCCCGCTAGTCCAGATCGACCTTCCGGGGTCCTGCTAGCAGCGTCCCACCCTCTCCTCTGACCGCTGTGCACTCGTGAGTCGTTCTGATGGCCGCTGCAAGGTGTCTCTTCCGGCGAACAGCCCTTGGCGAGGCTGGGCTACGTCACGTGCCTGTCCAGTGTATGTAAGTATACTACCGTAATAAACTGCTGTTTGCCATGACTGGGGTCATCCCTGTTCGTATTTGCTCCCTCTCATCCGCCTAAAGGTCATCCAGTGAATAGGAACGGCCCCGAAATTAAATGGGCATTTGTACTAAAATCTGAGGCCATTCGTAAAAATCTGTAATTATTTCCCACAACCTCCCGAAGGAATTAAATGGGCATTTGTACTAAAATCTGAGGCCTACTATTAGAGAGTTTGTGCAACCTCGACCGTTAAAGCACTATCAATCTTCTGCGCATGCGCAGTTCAAGTTTCGCATCACTTTAGTGCATCTGCGCATGCGCAGAAGATAGATTAGTGCTGTCCGCTATGGTGTACACAAACTCTCTATTGACACCATGTAGCTCTTAATAATACAGGAAGCTTTGTGAAGCTGTCTTTACATTTACAAATAATGAACAACATTTAAACATATCCTTTCTATAGTGCCGTATTTTTCCTTTGGCGCACATCTGGCTTAGATTCCTTTTTCAAACGCCTCACGCCCAAAAAGCTATTCTCACGCATTCGCCATGTTTGTTAATGATCGTGATTGACGTCAAAAGATTCAGTTGATCGTGACTGACGTCACAGAAAGGAACCATAAAACGGTGTTCCGGGCTGGAAGTATCGTGTCGTGCACGCGGGAACATCGTGATTCGAGAGGAAATGAAGGGGGGTCTTAAAATCTGGGCATCTTAAATGTGCGAGCACATCTCGAGATTTTGGTTCAATCTAAGGCGTGGGGTATTCACAGGCACGCAATCGAGACGGTGAGATGGAAACGTATGCAAATCAACAAAACCAAATTTAACACGTCAAGCAGGAAACGTCTGTTCCAGAGACCTTACGGAAAATATCATCCTCAACGAGAGTTCGGAATTTTAACTATTTTTTTCTATAAGACTTTACCTGCTCCGATAGCTCAGGACAACACAGTGTTTGCCGGAGATGTAGGTGTTTCAGTCTCAACCGGGGTGGATTTTCGACACTAGCTACATAGCTAGGCCGACTACAACTGCTACCGAAAGACAATTCTGGCGGTCGGCTGCTCAGTTTGGTAGGATTCCGTTTCGCCGCTCAATACCAGGCGAATGCCGAAGCAGTTTCGTAACTTAGGGGCCGCAGATCGCGCGCGATACTTCCTTCCTCATCCTTGCCTCTTTCTTTCAATCTCTCTCTCTCTCTCTCTCTCTCTCTCTCTCTCTCACACACACACACACACACACACACACGCAAGCATTTCACTACCACGGACGTTGGGAGACCAGTCGGAAGCTCAGAGCTGGTCCCGATTGAGGTGGAGTCCCGCTGGAGAACATATCTATATACGATTTATATTGCACAATATTAATCGCTTCCTAGTATATTTGGTGTTCTTTTAACTTTCAATACACGCCCTGCAATAGCGCTATATTGAATAATTGTGGTTTGGTTTTGTTTTTTCGTGTTTCCGGACGCGTCAACTGCTTTGGTCATTAGTCCCGTTAGTGTAGTGCATGTTTGTTTCTCGGGAGATGGCGGTGGTCTTCCCCAGCTGGATGGCGAGATCCGGCGCCGACCTACCGTCGGCTAGTGGGGTTTCCCCCTAACCAGGACTGTCCCACCAGCGGGGCACCGCCCCAGTCAGGACAAGATCTAAGCTCCCGACCGGTCTCCCGGAATATGTGATAGTGTGGTGCATGTTAGTGTAAGTGTGTGTAAGGGGAGAGGATAGGACAAGGAAGAGGAAGGACAGATCGCGCGCGGTCCGTGGCCCGTTTGGTAGGGTACTGCTCCGGCATTCGCCTGTGTTGATCGGAGAAACAACGGAAAACTACCGATCAGAGCAGCCGGCCGCTACAATTCTCCTCCAGACAGCAGCTGAATTCGACCTAGCTGCAAAGCTAGTGTCAAAAATCCTACCGCCGTCAGGACTCGAACCTAGGACCTCCCGGTTTTTGAATAATTGTCTGATGACACGAAATTAAGACAGTTTGAGGGTAAAGTTTTTGTTAAACAAATAATGAAGTATGTAAAAAGTTCACGAAACTATTATCCACGGATATCCTACGTGACCGCTTTCTTATTCTTGTATCAGTGCGTGAACTTGAATTTGTTCACATGTACCCTACGTGATCGAGTTCGTGAAAACGTTTGAACCGATGTTCTCGATTCATTGGAGATAGTTTCCGGATCATGACGTTTCAAGAATATTCAAAACTTCCTACAGGAATCCTTTAAGGAGACTCTGGGAACTAACAAGGATTGGCCGAACCGTACTGACGGGAAGTAAACTATAGCGCATTGCATAAAGAAACACACACGTTCCACATATACGATGCCAATTTCTGCTAAACGGGTTGTTCCTACCTGACATTCCGTCATTGAGATGTGATTCTGTAAAAACCATCACCCCAAATTTTTTTGGTACCGTCGAAGAAACGAAATGCCGATTTATTTCGCATCAGTTAGGAGAGACGATAAGGATATAGAGGTTGACACGATCAAGCACGTGATTGGATTCCAACACTTGGCGTATGTGTTTAAGGGAACTTTGTTTTTTTACACGGGACTACAGATTTTTTACTTTGTTTGAATCGTTTTAAAATGCTGACAATGAATTCAATATTTGTGTAGCTTTATCTAAACGAACATCTCAAGCGTTCTTACACGGATCATTACATTTCCGGTAAAGCAATTCTATGACCCCATTGGAAACTAGTGAGAATGCACGCCAATTCCAAAACATTTCCTTCACTTAGTGTCACTAGTTATTACTCAACAACTACTTTTTTTAAAAAAAAACAAAGTGCATATTATTTAACGATCTAAAATTGAGGGATAAATTGTAATGAGAAAGAAATCTCTGATTTTAATATTTGAAGGTGCATGAAACATTCGAAAATAAATTTGAAATCCGCACTTATCAAAAACTTTGCACTCTCTATTCCAGAAAACAAACAAATAAATAGAAGCAATTTTTCAGAAGAATTTGAAAATGGCATAGAGAATTCACGTAATGTAGCCCTAAAAGGAAAATATCCTAATGATGTCCGGAATTGCACAACTAGATCTTATCCATGATATATTTACAAAGTGTCGGCTCAAAATCTTCTAGTTATGAGTGGCAAATAATTCCGTCCATTCAGACGTCTTGATTTTCGGCCACAAAACTACATGCACAAAACCTCTCCACCTGCATCAATCTTCACAAATTTTGGAGCAGTATTACCAGACCTTAATCCTGACATGTCGGCGAAATTGCAGTTCACAAGAATCGAAAGCAAGTATTTTATGATCCACAACTAGAGATCGTATTTTATTGAGTAAGAACTTAATGGAAATGATTTAAACAAATCAGCAGAGAATAGGAAAATAAATTATCCTTACACTATAAAAAAGGGAGGAAAATGAAAAAAGCAAAGTTTCCTAAAATACACCTGCTGCGTGGGCTTTGGAAAGAAATCAATTACATTATTGTGTATATAGTCGAGTGCCCGTTATCTTGCACTCAGGTAAGTTCATTAAGAGTTGATAAGAAGGGGGCTACGAATCTTATTATGCGTGACCGCGACTGAAGTAGGAAATGCACTTTCGGTTTTTGCACTGTTATACGCGATCTGACACCAAAGGTAACATCATATCTTGAGAGAAAGATAATAACCGTGAACATATTACATTATATATTATTAGTTATATCATTATACAATCTTATGGTTAACAGAAAACGCACAATTGAAATCGGTAACACATAATCAACATTTTATCGTGTTGAATTCTTCATTTTCTTTTTAACCAGCACATACTTTTCCTACCCTGCTTTGCCCGGCATCACCCAAGCTAACCCTTCTGTTTTGGCTTTGCATTGTTGGCATTGGACAGCTTCGATTTCAGCAGGCACCGACATTACCGATCGCGCAACGAGTGTAGGTGCGCCCGTAATTTCCCCGGTGTGTCGGGGGGTAGGAATGCGACATTGTCGAAATTTTCAAAAAAGGGATGTTTTTCTAAAATAATCGATGTATTTAACATCAATTTTTTGGCTCAGATGTTTTTTAATTAGATGTTTTGTGATCTATATTTTTTAAAATGAAAAAGGTCTATAAAAAGAAATTTTTTTAATTAGAACCAATTAAATATTCTTTAAAAAAGGTTAAATAAATCAAATCGAGTTTTCGTCAATAAAGCAATCTATTTTATTTTTGAATTATCGAATAATACAATTCAAGTTTTATTAATTTTCTTAACGATTTATTGACTTTGTTTTGTCACTTGATCTCAATTAAATAGTAATAAACGATAAAATTTTAAAATTAAATCGCCCCTCGTGAACTTACTAATTCAGTTTTAAAAACATTGATGTTTAATAATGTAGATGATCTTGGATCGAAGTTTTATTAACAGCGATGTTATAATTTTGAGCATCGATGTTTGGAAACATGGATGATTTGATCTGGGCTGTCCGGGTGACGCCGCATTGAAGACTGAGGTGCCGACCTCTCGACCGACATGTCGCGGTCCTCTTCAGGACTGTACTGCCTAGTGATCATCTAGTCTGCCTAGTGATTCTCTGTACTGTCCCAGTATAGCCCTGAAGAGGACCGCGATATGTCGGTCGAAACGTCGGCACCTCAGCCTTCAACGCGGCGTCACCTGGACAGCCCAGATCAAATATCATCGATGTTTCCAAACATCGATGCTCGAAATTATAACATCGCTGTTAATAAAACATCGATCCACAATCATCTACGTTATTAAACATCCATCTTTTTAAAACTTAATTAGTAAGTTCACGAGGGGCGATTTAATTTTCAAGTTGTATCGATTACTATGACTTACTCTGGCCGCGCAAGCCTATCACATCGATGATTTGTTGGCGATGTCGCATCCCTATGCCCTTTGGCCGCACGCACGCTCGCCTCGTGCGCCAACAGTCAAATTGAAGCACTCACATGCACTACACTACCACACATTCCATGAGACTAGGCAGGAGCTTAGAAGTTGTTCCGAATGAGGTGGTTCTCCGCTATTGGAAGATACCTAATTGAAGGAAACCACGCTTAACTTCAAGCAAAAATTAGGCGAAACTACCCATTCTTTCAAAACAATTGTAGGAGAATTCTAGCGGCCGGCTGCTCTGATCGGTAGTTTTCCGTAGTTTCTGCGATCAACACCAGGTGAATGCCGGAGCAGTACCCTACCAAACGGGCCACGGACCGCGCGCGATCTGTCCCTCCTCTTCCTTGTCCTATCCTCTTCTCTTACACACACACTTACATGGAGACCGTTCGGGAGCTTAGAGCTTGTCCCGGCTGGGGCGGTGCCCCGTTGGTGGGAGAGTCCTGGTTAGGGGGAAACCCCACTAGCCGACGGTAGGTCGGTGCCGGATCTTTCCGGATCTTTCCGGCGGGGGAAGATCACCGCCATCTCACGAGAAAAAAACATACACTACTCTAACGGGACTAATGACCGAAGCAGTTGACGCGCCCGGAAACACGAAAAAATCAATCAATCAATCAATTCTCTTCCTTGTCCTATCCTGTCCCACAAACACACACACACATACACACTAACATGCGCTTCACTTTCAGACAAGACGGGGGACCAATTTTGAGCATTGAGCTTGTCTCAGCTGGTGCGGTTTCTCGCTGGTGGAGATATCTGGAGGAGTTACATCGAAAACCAGCGTGAATGTCGGCTCCGTATCTCACATTTTATCGGAAAAACAACACCACCACCACATCTCTGGATATACCATGCAGTATCCTTACGGGGTTAATGACCAGTATAGTTGTCGCGCCGAGAATCGAAAATAATCGATCAATGAAATAAACTACGGTTTTCGTAGCTCTGGTGGACAAACTATTATAGAATCAACGCAAAAAATGTTAATTACATTATAAACGACCAAAACATGCCTCGCAATACATCGATGTATCGGCCTGAACAACTGAGACACGAGTGAATGAGCTCTGCACATAGTGCACTTCTTTCCAACATGAAGGGTCTCAAAATTGTGCTCAGTGCTCAGTCTTTTGCTAAAGAATGCCTGGGTACAGGATTCATCAGTAAGAAAGAACAGAAATTAGAAGAAATAAATTTAGTGTAAATTAATGAAACGAGATAACGTTTTGCTGCAAGACACAACTTAAATGAAAAATACTAAAATACAACAAAAATATGCGTATTAAATCGATAATATTTCAAAAAATTTCAAGAGACACTGCTCGTAAATAGACTTCTAAGGTGTTGAGAACGACGCAAATAATCAGCACGTTTGCAATACAATTTGCTATATGGATGATTAATAATTTATTTCAACTTCTACAAATTTCCAAAAATCGGGAACAAACTATCTGCACTGAAAAAAGTGAGCACTAACGTACCTGAGAATAAGATGAACGTCAAGTTTACGATAAAATAAGACTATACATAGCAACAATTGCGAATTTCTCTATTGAAAAAGAGTCTCCTGAAGAGCTAGCGATGTTCACGACAAAATTGATTATTTTCTGATTATTTGATTATCTACAAAATTTGAGACCCCACTGGTTTGCAAGAAGTGCACTAAGCGCTTAGCACATTCGTATTTGTGTCTCAGGTGTGGAACAAGTACATGATAAAATAGGGATTCAGAAAGAAAAATATTGTATTTAAATTAAAAAAACAACAAAAACCTTCAGACCATTTTGGAAATAAATCTGCTAAGACGCTGAGCACGTTTCTTTTAATATCTGTGACGAAAAGAAAACGCTCATGATTATACAGACGTATTATGTTTATACATAAAAACTTTGAGTTTGGGAATTAGTTCTCTACTCGTGTCTAATATTCGAAGATGAATATTAAATGAACAGCTTGTTCACGATTAAATAATAGTTCTGATTATTTTAATAATTTACAAATTTTGTGACCCACTGGTTTGAAACCAGTGCACTAAGGGCTAATCATGTGTGCACCTGTCTCAGATGAACAACTGTTCTTTTAATAATACTTGTTTAATATCTCAAAATTTCGAGACAAGTGATTGGGAACATGTACAGTAGGCGTTAGCAGGTTCGTACCTGTTTCTGAGATGAACATGATTTCACAATCAAATAGTTTTATGTTGTTTTGATGAATAAAAATTTCGAGATTGTTTAGGAAGAAATGCAGTGGTGAAAAAAAGCGGTGGCTACGACAATACATATGTCTCAAATGAACAGAATGTTTATGGTAAGATACACTTTTTGTATTATATTAATATTTTAAATTCCACTGCTGGCAATGAGTGTCTTTCAATGAGGAATAATTTATTTTGATACTTAAAAAATCATCAAGAGACACTGGTTGGCAACGTGCAGTAGACGTTCAGCACATCCGTGTCTGCATCTCAGATGAAGAGCATGTTCCCTATAAAATAGTCTTATTTTAATTGTTTCAGATGTCGATACTCACTAGTAGGGAATTGGCGATACTCATTAGTAGGCATAAGGGGCTAGAGCATGTTCCATTTAAAATTTATTTTAATCATATTTTTTTGGGGGGGAAATTAAGCTGGGTTTCAAAAATTTCGCACTGTTCGAAGTTGAGTCAAATGATAGATGTTTTCGAAATAATACCAATTCTGTTTATTCTCAAAATCTCGAAGGGCACACTTATTGGGGACAAATGCACACGGTGATGAGCATGTTGATACCTGTTTGATAAACTGCACGTTCTCCAGAAAATATACCTATTTTAATTCATTGAAATTTCGAGACTCCCTAACTGGGAATTAGTGAACTACTTGTAGCGGGCTAGAATTTTCCAACTTGAGTCTCAAATGAACGATATTTCTTAAGAAATAATTTTAATCAAAATCTGGAGGCACACTTATCACGTACAATCGCACTAGTCGCTCAGCATGTTCATACCTGTTACTCATATAAACATCCCGTTCTCAATAAAACCGACCAATTTTTATTCATTCAAATTTCGACACTCAGCGTAGGGAACTAGTAACTACTTATAAGGGGTAATATTTCGGAAGCTTGGTTTCAAAAAGCACGTAAACGAAAAAATACCCGTTGTGATTGTCAGAATCTAGAGAATACTCTTATATACGCTTATCAGGGCAAGTACACTAGAAACGGAGCATGTTCGTACTTATGTTTCAGATGAACAGCACGTTCCCTATAAAGCAGAACTATTTTAATTCATTCAAAGGGTTCGATGATCACTAATTCGATTCAATTCGAGTGTCACTATTAGGAAATTAGTAAACTTCTTCTAAGAGGCTAGCGTTTTTTATACTGAGTCTCAAAGGAACGACATTTCTCATGAACAATTATTATAAAAATCCGGAGAAACACTTATGGCCAAGTGCACTAGCCGCTGAGCATGTTCGTACCTGTGTCTCAGATAAACAGGTTTCCTATAAAGCAGAACTATTTTAATTTATTCAAAGAGTTTGACGATCACTCATTCGATTCAATTCGAGAGTCATTAATACGAATTAGTAAACTACATTTAAGGGGTTAGCGTTTTTTAAAGTGAGTTTCAAAGGAACGACATTTCTCATGAACAATTATTATAAAAATCCGGAGAAACACTTATGGCCAAGTGCACTAGCCGCTGAGCTTGTTCGTACCTGTGTCTCAGATAATCAGTACGTTTCCTATAAAGCAGAACTATTTTAATTTATTCAAAGAGTTTGACGATCACTAATTCGATTCAATTCGAGTGTCACTAATACGCATTAGTAAACTACATTTAAGGGGTTAGCGTTTTTTAAAGTGAGTCTCAAAGGAACGACATTTCTCATGAACAATTATTATAAAAATCCGGAGAAACACTTACGGTCAAGTGCACTAACCGCTGAGCATGTTCGTACCTGTGTCTCAGATAAACAGGTTTCCTATAAAGCAGAACTATTTTAATTCATTCAAAGGGTTTGATGATTACTAATTCGATTCAATTCGACTGTCACTAATACGAATTAGTAAACTACATTTAAGGGGTTAGCGTTTTTTAAAGTGAGTCTCAAATGAACGATTTCTCACGAACAATTATTATAAAAATCTGGAGGAACACTTACGGCCAAGTGCACTAGCCGCTGAGCATGTTCGTACCTGTGTCTCAGATAATCAGTACGTTTCCTATAAAGCAGAACTATTTTAATTCATTCAAAGAGTTTGACGATCACTAATTCGATTCAATTCGAGCGTCACTAATACGCATTAGTAAACTATATTTAAGGGGTTAGCGTTTTTCAAGTGAGTCTCAAAGGAACGACATTATCACGTACAATTTTATAAAAATCTGGAGGAACACTTACGGTGAAGTGCACTAACCGCTGAGCATGTTCGTACTTGTGTTTCAGATAATCAGTACGTTTCCTATAAAGCAAAACTATTTTAATTCATTCAAAGGGTTTGATCACTCATTCGATTCAATTCGAGTGTCACTAATACGAATTAGTAAACTACATTTAAGAGGTTAGCGACGACATTTCTCATGAACAATTATTATAAAAATCCGGAGAAACACTTATGGCCAAGTGCACTAGCCGCTGGGCATGTTCGTACCTGTGTCTCAGAAGCACCGCCCCGATCGAGTAGCGCCTCCCGTCCAGCAGTTCCGCGCCCGTGGCCGGCGTGCGCTCCGGGGGTGGCCGCCGGGGGTGCGACAGGGGGCGTGGGCGTGGGCGGCGTCCGTCACTCGCGTGGGCGGGCGGCGTGGGCGTGTGCGTCTCGCGCGCGGCAGGCCGTCGTCATAGCAACGCGCGCTGCGCCGGGGGATCGCGCGCTCTCTCCGTGCGTCCGTCCGTGTGTGTCCGGGGGCGGCGGTGGCAGCAGCGGCGGCGGTGGCGGCGGCGGCGGCGAGACACCTGCACGCCGGCGCGCGCGCCGCACTGCTTTTGAGCCGCCGCCGCCGCCGCCGCCGCCGCCGCCGCCGTCGCGCATGCTCCGCGGCGCTCGGGAGCGGCAGCGGGAGCGGGACCCGGTGCGAAGCGGCGCGGCCGCCGGGAGATTGCCGCGCAGCCGCGATCTGACGGGGTCGCGGAGCGGAGTCGCGGGCCTTTCATTCCTCGGTTTACTCGCATAGGCGTGTTTCCTTACGTCTCTAATTCGTATGAACATTCATTCAATTCATTCATTTATTAAACTTCATTCCAACATTCATTCCAATCATTCATTACATACATTCATTCATTCTTTCAATTATTTATTCACTAATTCATCAATCAATTTAAACGTTCATTCAAACATTCATTCTTTCAATAATTCATTACATCATTCATTCATTCTTTCAATTATTTATTCACTAATTCATCACTCATCACTAACTCCTTCATTCACTCATTCATTCAACGAATCATTCATTCACATGGCCGGTTATCCATACATTCATTCATAGTTTATTCAACCACTCTCTTGGCTCTTATTCATTCAATCATTCATTAAGTCACTATTTTAATTCATTCATGCGTATATTTATTCATTTACATTTAATTATTCATTATTCATTCATTATTCTTAATTTTTTTTTAAATTTCAATTAATTTACCCATCCTTCATCAACATATTCATTCATCCAATCAGCGTTTATCTGCTCACTATTAGTGTGGTTGTAATTCGTCCATCCGAATGCCATTCGTTCATTAACGTTTGTTCCTTAATTTTAGTTCACTCATTTTTAATTTTAAATTATGTATTCTGATTTTGTATGATTGATGGTTCATTCGGTATTTCCTAGAGCGTGTCGTTTCCGTCGTAAGCGCAGTTCGAGAGCTCGGGCAGGCAGACCAGCGAGTGGGCAAGCCGGAGAAGGCCTCGGCCCGATCGCCGGAAGATTGCTGCACAGTCCCTATATAACGAGGTCGAGCGTAGCATTCACTCACTCGTTCACTCACTCACTCATTGATTCACGCATACATTAGCTCCTCACTCATTCATTCATTAAATCACTGACTTTTATTCATTCACGCAATCATTCATTCACTCATCCTCTCTCCGTTCATTAATCCGTATCCATTCTTTAAGACGTTCGTTCATTCATGCGTTCATTTAATCCTCTATTCAAAATATATCAGTTGAGCATATTTTTGTAGTTAATTTATTCGTCTTTTCAATCTTCATCAACATATTCATGTATCCAATCAGCGTTTATCTGCTCAGTATTCGTGTGTTTGTAATTCATTCATCCGTATGCTATTCATTCATTCATTCATCCATTGAGTTTTGTTCCGTAATTTCTTTCGGGCGGACGAACGGGCGAGCGGACGGATGAAGGGCGACGGCGGACGGAGCAGACGGGGACGGGCAGACGGACGGACGGGCAGACGGACGGACGGGCAGACGGACGGACGGGCAGACGGACGGACGGGCAGACGGACGGACGGGCAGACGGACGGACGGGCAGACGGACGGACGGGCAGACGGACGGACGGGCAGACGGACGGACGGGCAGACGGACGGACGGGCAGACGGACGGACGGGCAGACGGACGGACGGACGGGCAGACGGACGGACGGACGGACGGGCAGACGGGCAGACGGACGGGCAGACGGACTGGCAGACGGACGGGCAGACAGGTGAGCAGACGGGCGGGCTAGCGAATTGGCCCGCCCGGCGCAGCCACCGGTGCCGCCACAACGCGTGGGGCAGAGGACTTCATTCGTTTCTTTGTCCATTCCTTTATCCACACAACCTTTTTTTTTTCAATCTTCAATTTTGTTCCTTCTTTTTGGTTCGTATTTCGTAATTCATCATATAAGCTCAGTATTAAGAATTTATTCATTCATCCATGCATTGAATAGTCACCCGTTCATGCATTTCTTCACACTTCATTTCGAGAACTCCTTCATTTGTTTTCTCCTTCATTCCTTTTTATAAATATTTTGATATTATTATTATTATTATTATTATTATTATTATTATTATTATTCTGCTTGTCGTTGTTCCTGTAATTCACGAGTAAAATTTTAGTCGTGAGTCGGTTGAAAATAAAGTCTACTCTGGATTGCAACCATCTTCCTACGGAGCAGATCTAGGGACTGCCCTGTATAATATTTAATACTTTGCGCAAAATGTGGGCTGTTCGCAATAAAGAAATGTCTTGCAGTTCCCCGTCTTTTAAATGACCTGGGAGTTTAGCCAAGTTCTTACACAAATTTTGCAGAACTAATCTCAGAGCTCCGACAACTATCGGAGGTAACTGTGCTTTTACCCCCCCCCACATACACACACACATTCGGCGGATATATATTTTCAAACTCTTGTATTTAAGACGTTCAATTATTATTATTATTATTATTATTATTATTATTATTATTATTATTATTATTATCATGATCATGATCATCATCATCATCATCATCATCATCTTCATTACCATGGACAGAGTGTTAGCTTTCTGGCAGGCGATCCTGAATACGATTCTCGACCGGGACAAAAATAATGCGCAGCCGGGGGGGTTAGTGCAGATTGTAAGGTGGCGGTCACAGTAGAGGCGAAAACTCGAATGACGACAAACCATCTGTCGATCTTCTGTGAAAAACAGTAGCTGTTAACCCGTTCAGCAGATTTTCTCCAAAATTGATATTCCTAAATCGATCTGGGAGATATCGCGATGTCTTGAATTTAAACCGATGATTTAATTTGGGGGGCGGTACATAATATAAAGCCCCTGGGATTTTTTCCAACTTTTCAAAAAAATGGTTCCATCGTTTTTGACTACATTTTGTCGTTTGATAGTGTGAAGGAGCTTTAAGAGAATGTAGCAGGTCTCATGTTCGTTAAAAACTCGGATTTTTCGAAAATTGCAAAAGTTCAAAATTTTTTCGGAGTCTTCCTACAACAAAAATTTGAAGGAGAGATTTTTGCATTAATGAAATCTGTTACTTAAAGGTAGATTTTGAAACAATGTCATGTACAATTTTTCAAACATCTGAGTACTTTTAGCGTAATTTTGCATGGAAATACGAGCGTGAAAGTAGTGCTGTTTTAACACCACCAGTTTTTCATTAACTTTTTCTCTAAGCATTTTTAGATTTACTCTTGATTAATTACTTCGTCCATTCATCGATCAATTTGTTGATATCCATCCATTTATTCGTTCTTCCGACACCCACTGATTTATTCAATCATTTATTTTTCATTTTCCCTTTTTTTTTTCATTTTCCCATTTATTTTGTTCATTTTTACTTTCTCGTATACATACGTACATACGAAGTAATACGTATATACGGAGTAATATACGTAGTATAGAGAAAGTTATGTAATGTTGCGGAAAATCGATTTCGAAATTTCAACGGAAATACACTTTTGGGGGTCCCATGATACCGATTTTTGTTTCAAAACGTTCGTCTGTTTGTCCGTCTGTCCATCTGTGAACACTACTAACGCCTAAAGGTTGCGTACGATCTTTTCCAAATTTCAGAATCCCCTGTCTATCTGGATCTAATATATTCATTTATATTTTGCATTATTGGCTTTTTTATTTCTACCATTCTTATTTTCTAATATGTTCGATTTCTGAGAGTGTACTGAGGAACTCGTAGTGAACTATTAGTGAATTGGGAATAAACTAACAAATAAAACATCCATTAGACACATTACAGAAATTAAAAGATACTCTGAAATTTTTTGGTAATTTTGTATTTAGATAATTAAAACATTACATTTTGTCACAACAAACACGTGAACAATAAGTGACATTTCATGTTCACTGTCCTTTGGAAATGGATAATAACATAACATACCTTTTGGTGATCAGTTCTTCGCGAGATAAAACGATATTACTGTAAATAAAATAATACATTGATAGAAATAAGAGCATCTCGTGAATCAGCATTTGAGTAACAGAACATCAAGCGCTGTATGGAGGAGAATTTTTGCGGCCGGTTGCTCTGATAGTTTTCAGTGGTTTCTCCGATCAACAGCAGGGGAATGCCGGAGCAGTACCCTAACAAACGGAATATGCACCGCGCGTGATTTTCCTTTATCTTCCTTGTCCTATCCTCTCACCTTACAATTACTCACTATACTACTTACACTGACATGCACTACACTACCACATATGTTGGGAGATTAGTAGTGAATTTAGTGCCCGTCCCGGCTGGGGGGGGTAACCCATTTGGAGTGAGACCTGGTTAGGGAAATTCCCACAGCCGATGTAGGTCGGTGCCTGATCTCGCCTTTCAGCGCGGTCTGTCCCATCTCCGCCATCGCCCAGATAAAACATTCACTACTCTTACAGAAGAGATGACCATAGCAGTTAACGCGGCCGGGAACACTAATCAATCAATCAATCAATCCTATGCAGGATCCAAACGCTCGAACCTCTAGACGAAGGTACTGAATTGCCTCTTCTCAATTGGGATACCCGAACCGGTCGAGCCCATTCTAAGTATAAAACAGAAATTAGAAAATATTTCCAGATATCTCAAATATATTCTTTGATCAATGCTGAATATAAAATAATTGTAATATCGAATAATGTACGATTAACAAAACCTAACCTCTTCAGCAATCGTTAGTGGATCGGTTTTCATGTTGTGAAATACCTTTGACTGTTTCTATAAAACTACATTTTCGCTAAAATAATGAAAATTTTTGTATGCTAATGTTTTTATTAGAAAAACGTTGTACGAAAAGGTGAAGTTAATTATTATTCTGTTCTCTCACTGACCCTCATACATCTCGAGCTTGCACACTTAAAAATTCAAGGCCCAGACCCAAAAGTTAACTCGATTCATTTACTGCAGGTTTTGGTTCTGTGGGTGTTTATGGATCTTTCATTAGCAAACAAAGATCCAGTGGATCCTTCATTAACAAACAAAGATTCATGGATTTATACTGACTGCGTCAAATGTGCTTAAAAAGACAGTGTTGAGCAACGAAGCGTGTTCTTTTTGCTTTCCGGCAATTAGTCGAGAAAATTCATGCAGTCGAACAATGTGCTGTGTGCGTCAAATAACGCAGCGAAGGTAGGTCGCTGACACAAAACAGATAACCTTGTAGAGAATGCGCATTTGTTCAGTGGACTAGCTGGAAGGTGACTCATTGAGTGCCGGCCTTTACGGATCTAGCTGAATGCTTCGAACGAAAACATCCACAGTGCATAAGCATTGTGTTTGTCTAGTTTGGGCATGAGTGACAAATCCTCCTGTAGTCACCGCAAGCTGATTCGGCCACTAGCTCCTCGAAAGAGGTAAGGGACGGCAAGCGTGTGTTTATGTTATGGAGGTTCCTCTTTTAAAATAAAAATATACAGCATATTTCCTTTTCCAAATTTTAAAATATATGTAATAATAGATTTTTTAACACATATAAACAGCAATTTATCTCGCCGGATCGTCTTTATTAGATGTTACTTACGTATTCTGAGTAGATTAAATTGAACGGCTATTAATTCAAAACCGGGAGCGTAGCTCAGGCATCAACTGATGTCACTGCAGCGCCTCTGACCGGGAGGTCCTAGGTCCGAGTCCTCACGGCGGCAGGATTTTCGACACTAGCTTTTCTGCTAGGTCGAATTCAGTCGCTGTCTGGAGGAGAATTCTAGCTGCTCTGATCGGTAGTTTTCCGTGGTTTCTCCGATCAACACCAGGCGAATGCCGGAGCAGTACCCTATCAAACGGGCCACAGACCGCGCGCGATATTTCCTTCCTCTCCCTTATCCTATTCTCTTCCCTTATAAACACACACTAACATGCACTATACTGCCACATATTTCGGGAGATCGGTCGGGAGTTTGTCCCGGCTTGGGCGGTGCCCCGGTGGTGGGAGAGTCCGTGACGGTAGGTCGGCGCCGGATCTCGCCATCCAGCGGGGGAAGATCACCGCCCTCTCCCGAGAAAAAACATGCACTACACTAACGGGACTAATGACCAGAGCAGTTGACGCGCCCGGAAACATGAATAAATCAATCAATCAGTTAATTCAATGGAAGAAATGCTGCTGTCAAAGTCATTTAAATATCATTAATCATTGAGTTAGAAAATATATCAAAATGCTTTAAAAGACGAACTGATAAGATAAATGTCATTCTACAACATTGTTTATTATTCTCCTGAAAACCTCGCATACTTATACATCGCTCTGTTCGAAAACCGAATGAAGTAACAATACAAAGGAGCTTCATAAATAATATTTTATTAATATCTTTATAAATCTTAATAAATTAGTTTGAAGTTTTCATCGATGTTGAGACATCACGGGCGTTGAGTGCAGATGGCTGATGACACAATTCCCACATTTGTTGTAATTATCGACCCACTGCAAAATATTATTTATCTTATATTATCTACCACAATAACTTTTACGGACTTTTGCTTCTGCGAATATTTTGTTCGGTGTTTTTGAACCACCGATTAATTAAACGTAAAACCTTATCCAAGGTTTCGCCAATCTTCTAATCACTTGAAGACACTACTAATTGAGTATTTAAACAAGTATTTTAAATACTGCGACATAAATCGTCATATGATCATCTCTTTCGCACTCTTGCCAGCGTTTTTCCAAACATACTTGCCTCCATATAAATCCATTACATTACACAAATGTTCGTTTCTTTACGAGTTGATACACTCGTACCTAGTTCTATTTTCATTTCGCAACACATGTATAATAGTACAAGTTATATTGCTCTATTGTGGTGCATTCCTAGTTACATCACAGAAGGTAGCGGGATTCCTCTCACTCTCGAACCCATGGGCTTTCGGGGGGGGGGTCCCTCCACACAATGTTCTAAGTGGAGCAAAGCCTCAGCCAGGACAAGTTGATGATGATAATTACATTTTTTTAATTTCGTGTTTTCGGGCGCCTCAACTGGTGGGCATTAGTCTCGTAAGCGTAGTGCAATTTTATCATGGGAGGTGGCGGTATTCATCTCCCGCGGAATGGAGAAATAGATCGTCGACCTATAATGTCGGCTGAGGGATTTTCCGCATCCGGTTACCTCCCTCCAGCGGAGCACTGCTTCAGAGAGGACAAACTCCCGACTGGTTTCTCAACGTGTTTGGTAGGAGAACGCATGAAAGAGTAACGGGTGAGGATAGGGGAAGGAAGAGAAAGGAAAGACCGAAAGCGGTCCATGGCAAATTTCCTACAATACTGATTCGGCATTCACCTGGAGTTGATGGGAGAAACTAGGGAAAACTATCGACCTCTCGGCCACTACAATTCTCCTTCAGACAGTGTCACTGCAGTGCATCTGACTCGGTGATCCAAGTTTCGAGTTCCGACAGGGACAAGATTTTTGTCACTAGCTTGTCAGCTAGGTCGAATGCAGTCGTCTGGAGGAGAATTCTAAAAGCCGGCTGCTTTGATCAGTAGTTTTCCCTGGTTTCTCCGATCAACACAAGGCGAATGCCGGAGCAGTACCCTATCAAACGGGCCACGGACCACGCGCAATCTGTCCTTGCTCTTCCTTGTCCTATCCTCTCCCCTTACACTCACACTAACATGCACTACACTACCACATTCCGGGAGACCGGTCGGGAGCTTAGAGCTTTTCCCGGCTGGGGCGGTGCCCCGCTGGTGGGAAAGTCCTGGTTAGGGGGAGAAACCCCAGTAGCCACCGGTAGCTCGGTGCCGGATCTCGTCATCAATCGGGGGAGGATCA
The DNA here is from genome assembly GCA_964035755.1 of Teleogryllus oceanicus. Taxonomy (NCBI): domain Eukaryota; kingdom Metazoa; phylum Arthropoda; class Insecta; order Orthoptera; family Gryllidae; genus Teleogryllus; species Teleogryllus oceanicus. The sequence goes on along the minus strand of CAXIVR010000010.1, from coordinate 81,432,282 downwards.
CCGCCATGTGTCGAGAAAAAACATGCACAACACTAACGGGACTAATGACCGAAGCAGTTGACATGCCCGGAAACACGATAAAGTCAATCAATCTTTGATGATTCGATTCATAATTTAACTATGTATAGGAACGTACAGGATAGGGATGATGAAGATTAACAAAATGTGCGAAGGTGATGCTTCTACCCAATCTTCAAAATCCGTTTACTATTTTATAGTAATAAATAAAAATAATACCACTACAAATTCCTCTTGCATTGGAAGGGGTTCCAACGCATGCGAATAACATTAATTTAAGCTAAAAGCATTACCATAGTCGTCTAAAAACTTCGAAGAGTTACCCTATTCTAAAACAACGATAATAGAGGTATTCACCCTACCTAGCGCTCACAGACCGGACTGCAGCTCCCAAGGAAACTAGTACTTGCGCTGGCCACACCCTGCCGGCGAGTTGTCATGCATGTCAACGCGCTGGCTAACCCTTCATCTAGGCGGGGGACAGGTGCATCTGGGGGCAAAAAGCCGGTTGGAATTAGCGTGCGTCCTCGTGACGGCTTCCGCGTATGACGAACGGAGGAGCCCGAGGCGGCCCGCGTCATTCGGAGCGTGGTCACGCGTCTATTCTCAGCAATAACGACCGACTTAGGTGGCTCAGGGCTTCCACTCAAGTCTTTACAGAACCTATGATCGGGAGGTCCCACGGTTCGATGTGATTTGATTTCATTTTTCGTGTTTCCGGGCACGTCAACTGCTTTGGTCATTAGTCCCGTTAATGTACTGGATGTTTTTTCTCGGGATATACGCGGTGATCTTTCCCCGTTGGATGGAGAGATCCGGCGCCGATCTACCTGAGGTTTCCCCCTAACCAGGACTCTCCCACCAGCGGGGCACCGCCTCAGCTGAGACAAGCTCTAAGCTCCCGACCGGTCTCCTGGAATATGTGGTAGTGTGGTGCATGTTAGTGTAAAGGTGTGTGTACGGGTAGAGGATAGGACAAGGAAGAGGAAGGACAGATCGCGCGCGGTCCATGGCCCGTTTGGTAGGGTACTGCTCCGGCATTCGCCTGGTGTTGATCGGAGAAACCACGGAAAACTACTGATGAGAGCAGCCGGCCGCTAGAATTCTCTCCAGACAGCGACTGAATTCGACCTAGCTGCCCACGGTTCGAGTCCCGACAGCGGCGGGATTTTCGTCACTAGTTGTATAGCTTCTAGGCCAGCCTCTGTCTGGCGGGGAATACTAGCGGCCGGCTGCTCTGATCAGTAGTTTTCCGTCGTTTCTCCGATCAACTCAAGGCAGTATCGTAACAAACGGACCATGCGCGATTTTTCCTTCCTCTTCCGTGTCCAATCCTCACCTCTCACCTTTACACTTACATGCACTAAATTGCTACACCAGGAGATCAGGCGGGACCTAGGCTTGTTCGAAAGGGGCGGTCCCTACTGGTGGGAGATACCTGTTTGGAGAAAACTCCTCTGGCCGACGTGCAGATCGCCGGATCTCACCATCTTGGGAGTGATCATCGTCGCCTCCCGAGCAAAACACATGCATTACATCACAAGACTAATGACTTAGTACTTGACGCCCACGGAATCACTAATCAATCAATCAATCATCTCATCAATAATGGAGTGTTGTAAGAGAGGCCGTCGGCAAACAGCTGAAACGACTGACTACGTTATTCTCTGCTCAGGCTAGAGTGTGATTATTTTGTCAGGTTCTAATTATTTGTGTTTCCGGGCGGCAACTGCTAGGGTGATTAGTTCCGTGAGTTAGTGCATGTTTTTAGCTCGGGTGTTGGGGTGGTTTTTCACCCGATGAATGGTGATATCCGGCGCCGACGTATATGTAGGCGAACGGGGTTTTCCCTAGACAGGTATTTCCTACCTGTGGGGCATCGCCCCAGCTGTGACAAGCCCCGACTAGCCTCCCGCCATGTGCAGTGGCATGTGTTGCGGATTCGGTGGTATAACGGTCAGCGTACCGGACTCTTGTACCCGAGTTTGCGGGTTCAAACCCGATCGAAGCTGTGGATTTTTAAGGGCGAAAAAATCCCTCGTACGCCTTCCGTCGGAGGGGAAGTAAAGCCGGCTGTCCCATGTAGTAAATTTACTGCATCTAAAAGAAGCCTTTGAGAAAAATTGAGATCCGCCTGTTTCGTCGCCCAAGATAATACCTCCTTTCTCCTGGTGAAAGGAGCATATCGAAATTTGCGTGGTTAGGCGGAAGAGCGGGCCTGATGGTCCGAGTCTCGCCACGTAAAATAAGGCCTAAACTAAACTATTAGTGTGGTGCATGCAGTGTAAATGTGTGTGCGTAAGGGGTTAAGTTAGGACAAGGAAGAGGAAGGAAAGGGAGCCCTTAGCCCGTTCGCTAGGATAGTGCTCCAGCATTCGTGTGGTATTAATCGGAGAAAACTCGGAAAACTACCAATCAAAGCAGTATGTCGCTAGAATTCTTCTTAAGACAGCTAGCTACTAAATTCGACCTAGCCATCTAGCTAGTGTTGAAAATCCTGCCAGCGTCGAGACTCGAATCCTAGGACCTCCTGCTCGAAGGCACTGCAGTGACGTCAGTTGTTGCTCTGAGCCTCCTCAGCCGGGGAGATGTTCTCAAAGCATCGTTGAGTGACTAATGTTTCCGGGCGCGTCAACTGTTGGTGCCCCTAGTCCCGTAAGTGTAGTTCATGATATATCTCGGGGTGAGGCTGTTTAAGCCCCACTCTACAACATGAAATCTCGACCTGATATAAAGGTCTAGTGTATTGTATTTAGAGTGAGAGCTGGGATGTAATGAAAGTGTGAGTGAAAATGTAGAAGAGTGGGCAAGGTTGACAAAGGAAAGATCGCGTGCAGTTTGTGGCCTGTTTGCTAGATCACTGCTCCGGCATTCGCCTGGTATTTGCAGGAAAAAACTGGGGAAAATGTTCAGAGCAGCCAGCTGATAGAATATGCTTTCAGAAAGTGGTAGAATTTGGCCAAGCAAAGTTGCTCGAGTCGAAAATCCGCCACCGTCGGAATTCGATCCCTAGGACCTCTCATTTAGTGACGCTAAAGAGCCCACGACAATGTTGTCACTGACCCGTCTCTGAAAGTATTAGGTTGACAGATTCTAAAAGCATCTGTGAACATAAAGAATGGTAATATCTTTAGATGATCTGAATCGCTACATGAAAATGCTTCGAAAGTGTTAGTCCACCGAGATAATTTGAAAGTTAAGGAGGGTTTTCATGAGTAATTCAATACGCTTCCTTATCGTTGCTAAAAATATTATTGTTATAAGGGATACAAATAATGTCGAAAAATATTAGTGTATTAAAATGAATAGAGAAATTAACCGTGTAGTCGAACAGACGTCGACGTTCAACATGACGATACCGTGGGAAAAATATAAAGTAATAGGGCCGAAATAATTGAAAAGTAACGTTCAAAAAATTGATTCCACATTAAAGAAATAATACATAGTTAATCCAGGAATTAAAAGCCATAATTTACTCTACCCAGATACCGAACTTACTCCGGAAAAAAACTATTCCCGGAACAAATATGGTATACCGAAGTGGAGTTTTTACAAATGCGGTTTACCGAGCTTTTATTTTCAAGGCTAAAAGTGTTTCTGATTTTAACTCTGGCGTTTCCGTTTTACTACCAGCCTGTTGAAGATGAACCCAAAGTACCATTTCTGCACCAAGCCTACCGATTCAATTTTCCTCCGAGTTCATCCTTCCTATGAGACCTGTTTTTCCAGTTCTCTGCCATGTCCCTCGGTCTGTCAACGACCGGAGACACCAGATGTGCGGACGGTCGTCTAGGAGAACTATGCTGCGCTAAAAAGTTGTTTCCTTCCTAATCGAGTAGGAAGTCGTCGAGACCCTTGACACATGCTCGGTCGTAGTGAATAGGCGGTGGCAGAAATCCCTGTTGCACACTTTTTTAAAAAATGAGGTTATTTAAAATTTTAAACAAAGTATTGAGAAATATTTTGCCTGGAACATAGTAATATTTTTCGTAAATTTTTTTCATCTACCACTTATCGAGAGTATTGTGTACGGTACTGAGTAGTGCAAAAGCCGAACATGAGATTACTATCACCTGTTGAACATGCTCAAAAGTATTTTAACATCTGTACCTAGTAACATTTTTAAAACGCTTTTCTTTTAACAAGTTGCCTTGTTGACGGTCAAATTTTTGTAATTTTTTGTTGGGAATAATTTGTACTAAAGAAAGAAAATCAAACCACAGATTCCTTTACATCTATCTGATGCGCCCAAAATTCTTATACCTGTAAAAGTACTTTTTAGGAATTTTTATAAAAAGTTGTGTGAAACAACTTCGTTTGTAGACGGTCTTTTTTTTAAAAAAAATGTTTGTCATGTGGGGTATATTATCTATTAAAACAGAAAATAAAAGATTTTGCATTTACTTTTTCGGTCTATCGCCTGTCATTTTTATATAGTTTAATTTTTGCATCATTACACACCGGTGAGGATACTTCTGGTATTCATAAACTGTAGGATTCTACCGATTACTCAACAAGTCACCTTTTACATGCACGTTTGGCGTTAGACGTCTGAAAACTTCAAAGAGAACTATTTAAAAAATGGATCAGTTAGGCTAAATTGTAGACGTATGAATTTTTGCAATTCTCTCGCCACCTGCGTCATTCTAGGCGATTTTTGTGAATGCCTTGGGCAAATTTATTTGATCAAAATACAAGATATTAGATTTCATATTTTAAAAATAGCAAATTTTAAGGCATGCGGGTTAATTTTTTAAACACAATTTTTGCAGAATATTTACAGAAAATATCAGTACACGCAGATTTACGTATATAGGGTTGCGTTCGCGCAGGTGACTGCAAGTGCGAAGCTGAGATTTTGTTGTCTGCAAAGACTTTTTATCGAATCGTCTGTAGTAGAATTTCGACACCAAATAAACTAGAGATGCTACAACACCGCACTGTTTCCCGAATTATTTCCAACAGTAATGGAATATTACAATTTTTAAATATGATTTTTAATTTAAAATTTTAATTTTTTGAAAATCACCTTCAGATTAGAATTGAATTTTTGATACATTTCCAATTAAGAGTTTACTTTAATGACGTATACGAATAATTTCATCAGCATTCCTTCAATAACAATCCAGCAGATTGATAAGAAAGTTCAGTTTTTAAGAACATTTCTGTATGTACCGTTAAAGAGCTAGTTCCTCACGGGCACATTAACGGTCGGGCAGACATTTCTTATTGGTTGATATTAGCGCCTGACGCTCCGCAACCCTTCTTGCTCAGATGAGTGCTTTGCCTTCCGAATGCTATCTTTTCACTAATTTCTTTTCCATTCTATTATCAGTTTAATTTTTCAGGATTGATTGATAGATATTTCTGGGCACGACAACAGCTCCGGTCATGAGTCCAGTTCGTGTAGAGAATGTTTTCCTCACAAGAGGTGGCGGTGTTCCGCCAATGGTGAGATCCGGCGCAGTTGAAAGGATTTCATTCTCAAGGTATCTCCCCAGGGGGACACCATTCCAGCCGGGACAAGTTCAAACCTTCGGACTAGTCCCCCGATTTGTGTAATAGTTTAGTGCGTGTAAGTGTGCGTACTTGAGTGAGGGGAGAGGATAGGACAAGGAAGATCAAGGAAAGAATGCGCATGGTCTGAGACCGGTTTGTTAGGTTATTACCCCGGGTTTTTCATCGTTGCTCTTTTCCATAAAACAGGCGACCTCTTTTATGGAACAGAGCAACGACAAACTATTGATCAGAACAGCAGGCCGCTAGAAGTCTCCTCCAAATTAAATATCCTAAAGAGTCTCTGAAAATTTCCCAAGAAATGTACACGAGCTCTACAATCTGAGACTAATATTAAACAATTTTTAGAGAAAAGTGGTCTTAAAATGTGATGATATAATGTACTACTGCTACTAAAGTACTGTACTGACTTACATTTTATAATCGACTTATCCGAATTATACAATTACCCGTCAGGGCACTCATTTATCTCAATCCTGCTCTTCAACGGCTTGTAGGATCGCTTTCCCTGTACTCTCCTTCAACGCAAACAATTATGGAACCACAGTGTACCAGAAGGAACTCGACATCAGATTTTTACCTCTCTTAAACTGGTGCATGTTTTTGACCTATTTAAAATTAATTTTTCATGGTTTAGATATTATTAAGAATTTTTTAATAGAAAAATGAATGTATTGACTTTAAGAACAAATACTGGCAAAATAAAATTACCTTACTCAGTTGATGAACATATCAGTTATTAGTTTTCCTAATTTGAATAATGCATTGTTGAAAATCTTAATAAAACGAACTAATTTATTAAATATAGGTCAAAATCTGAAATGATTGTTTGGTTGTTTAGTTTCTTTATACCTTTCATCCGAATGACCTGATGAGGTGTAAATCAGGAAATAAAATGTACATGTGTTACATACCTCCATTTTGTTGACTTGCTGAAATCCACAATAAAACTTAAAATTTCCAATGTACCGAAGGATTACTATTAGTTCTTATTAAAATAATTACATACTATTATGTTTACATATTTTTCTTATTACTAACTTGCTTAGTACAAAGATGAATGAATTAAATATACGCTTGAGTACTAAAAAAAATACAGCAGCTACATTAATCTAAGTTGGAGTTCTGGCGCTGGCGAATTTTCGACAATAGATAGGTCGAATTCAGCCGCTCTGTGGAAGAGAATCGAAGCGACCGGCTGCTCTGATCGGTATTTTCCCTTCGTCTCTTCGATCACCACCAGGCGACACCGGAGCAGAACCTTAATAAATGAGCCACGGACCGCGCGCGATCTTGCCTCCTCTTTCATTGTCCTAACCTCTTCCCTTTCACACATTTATATTTACTACACTACCACACAGTCGGGAGACAAGTCCGGAGTTTAGAGCTAAGGTTGAGGAGGTACCACATCCGGGGATACCTCGAGGTAGAAAACCCGCTTTCTGATGTATAGCTCGGCGCCGCATCTCACCATCCAGCGGAGAAGGAATCCCATCCACCTCCAATGATAAAATGTTCACCACACTCACGGAACTAATGATCATTATAGGTGACACGCTCAGAACGCGCATGCATAATAAATGAATAAATAAATAAACAAATACATACATAAATATAAATAAAAAGCCGACCTGGATGGCTACGAGCGAGTACCGTCTCAGCGCTTCGGTCCAAAGGGTCGCGGGTTTGAGTCCCGCCTTGGGCATGGTTATTCGTCCCTTGACTTTGTATCTGTTGTCGCGGAGGGCTTCGCGTTCTGCTGACCCCAGATCAGAGGAGCCAGCAATTGATTCATTGAGTTTTTCGTGTTTCCGGGCGCGTCAACTGCTTTGATCATTATTCCCATTAGTGTAGTGCATTTTTTCTCGGGAGATGGCGGTGATCTTCCCCCGCTGGATGACGAGATCCGGCGCCGACCTACCGTCAGCTAGCGGGGTTTCCCCCTAACCAGGACTCTCCCACCACCGGGGCACCACCCGAGCCGGGACAAACTCCCGACCGATTTCCCGGAATATGTGGCAGTAACATGCACATGCATGTTAGCGTGTGTTCTCCGTTTAACACCAGCATTCGCCTGGTGTTAAACGGAGAAACCACGGAAAACTACCGATCAGAGCTGCCGGCCGCTAATCTCCTCCAGACAGCAACTGAATTAGACCTACCTGAAAAGCTAGCTAGTCGAAAATCCTGCCACCGTCAGGACTCGAACCTAGGACCTCCCGGTCAGAAGCGCTGCAGTGACAACAGTTGATGCACTGAGCTACCGCTGCCGGTCCCAATCAGAGGAGCCCGCAAGTGTGTTGGTCTAGTCTATGGTCGAATATGCGTTCCATCGGGACGTAAAGGGTAACCGGCTGTTGGCTGGATAAAAGCCCTAGAAAAAAAAATTAAAAAATAGAGGACGGCGCTACGTCAGGTGCCGGGCGGCGAGTGCGGCCCCCAGGGCGGGCCTCCAGCAGCGGTGTCGGTGGCGGCTCCCAGCGGCAGGTCCCCGCCCGTCCAAGGCGGCCCACGCGCGGCCCCGCCCCGCCCCCCGCCCCGCCCCCCGCCCCGCCCGCCCCGCCCCGCCCCGCCCCCCGCCCCGCCCCGCCCCGCCCCGCCAGGCAGAGAGCGCCCGACGCAGGGGGCGCTGCGGCCGCGACGAAATGCAGCGGCGACGTGTCCCGCGCTCCAGGCGGAATACGAACGGCGCCTTGGATTGGGATTGGCAGCTTCGCAACGGGACGCGCGTCACATGCGTGGCGTTGTATTTCTATTCGGCGCGCGTTATACGTCACTAATTGATAGATAGATAGATAGATAGATAGATAGATAGATAGATAGATAGATAGATAGATAGATAGACAGATAGATAGACAGATAGAGAGACAGATAGAGAGACAGATAGATAGACAGACAGATAGATAATAGATAGATAGATAGATAGAGAGACAGATAGATAGACAGACAGATAGATAGATAGATAGATAGATAGATAGATAGATAGATAGATAGATAGATAGATAGATAGATAGATAGATAGATAGATAGATAGATAGATAGATAGATAGATAGATAGATAGATAGATAGATAGATAGATAGATAGATAGATAGATAGATAGATTTATTCAAGTTCGCTTTGAGGTAATGCTCGGTGGGAAACATTATTACAACTAGATATACGACAATTATAAAACTATTACGAATATTTACAAATATAATTACAATTAGAATTAGAGATTAATATCCTAGTTATAATTAATTTTGAGTTACCTATATGATGACTTATAGCTTTTCTAACACTTCACTCCACTTCACTTCACTTCATTTCACTGCGCTGCACTACACTACACTTGCAGTACAATTGCAGTACAAAAAGAAGGTAGTAATAGACTCTGTGCATCTTGCCGATATTGCATTATGGATCACAAACATAGTCCTTAAGAGTAATACAAATAAAATGGATACAACGATGCCAGAGGAAAATGGAACGAAAAATGTTAAATATTTCGCTCCTAGACAAAATACCATCTACAGAAATTAGAAGAAAGACTAAAATTAAAGATGTAGTACGGCAAGTCAAAATAAACAAATGCATTGGGGAGGACATATTATAAGGCAAGACCACTAGCGATGGGCATACACTACAACAACCTGGGACCCTCGGTATGGGTGGAGAAATCAAGGGAGACAGAGGAGAAGATGGACAGACGAGCTATGCAAAGCAGCTGGTCCCACCTGGACGAGACTGGCCCAAGAGAGAACAGCAACTGGGATATGAACAGCAAAAAGAAGATGATGATCCACAGTGCTATTAATCGACTTTAGTGAAATTGAGTGAACTTTAGTGAAGTTGAATATCAACCTACTGGAACCCTGCTAAAGCAGGAGGCCTTTGCCCTTTACGGGATGTTATGGGCTAATAATAATAATAATAATAATAATAATAATAATAATAATGTCTTTATTTCTGTCGAGGCACAGGCCGTAAGGCCTGCTCTTCTGCCTAACCAGTTTACGGGGATTTTCCCCATTCTGCTCTCACCAGCTAGGCACCACATTAACTAGGAAAGGCTCTTAGCTCTAAGGCCCACTGGTCTTCAGACTATGGGCGTAAGTAATGAAAATGACCCATCCACCTAAGGACGAGGAAGGAAAGATCGCGTGCAGGCCATGGCAAGTTTGTTAGTGTCATTTTGGATGTAAAAATTAATGCTAGATAGGACAAAGCACATAGAATGCAAACAAAATTGTATTTATAGGAAAAAAAAACGTCAGTGCATTATTTTGGTAGTAAAAAACAGTATCTGGTATTTTCTTAGAAAAAGAAACAAATTCTTATTGGATAATTTTTCTGAAAGCAAAACATCGTTACTGCACAGACATTTCTGAACAAATCCTGTTGTTCCATGACATCTAAAACGTATCCTTAAGTGAATTACACAGGTAAGTTTAACAGTTTATAGTACCAAGAGAAAATGTGCTTTGGGTAGAAACGAAGAAACTGGAAACGAAATGTGTAAAGTGGTGGAGTTGCGGGACGATAAACAGTCTTATATTGAACTGGCAACCGGCTGAGATCAGTTGAGTGATAACAGTTGTTGCTGCAGGGTTTCTGAGCGGGAGGTACTAAGGTTCGAATCCCCAATTGATTGATTGATTGATTCGTGTTTCCGGGCGCGTCAACGGCTTCGGTCATTTGTCCCGTTAGTGTAGTGCATGTTTTTTCTCGGGATATGGCGGTGATCTTCCCCCGCTGGATGGCCAGATCCGGCGCCGACCTACCGTCGGCTTGTGGGGTTTCCCCCTAACCAGGACTCTCCCACCAGCGGGGCACCGCCCCAGCCGAGACAAGCTCTAAGCTCCCGACGGCTCTCCCGGAATATGTGGTAGTGTAGTGCATGTTAGTATGTAACAGGAGAGGACAGGACAAGGAAGAGGAAGGAAAGATCGCGCGCGGTCCGTGGCTCGTTTGGTAGGGTACTGCTCCGGCATTCGCCTGGTGTTGATCGGAGAAACCACGAAAAACTACTGATCAGAGCAGCCGGCCGCTAGAATTCTTCTCCAGACAGCGACTGAATTCGACCTAGCTGAAAAGCTAGTATCGAAAATCCTGCCGCCGTCAGGACTCGAACCTAGGACCTCCCGGTCAGAGGCGCTGCAGTGACATCAATTGATGCACTGGGCTACCGCTCCCGGTTCGAATCCCCAAGCGGTCGGCTTTTCGACACTAGTTACGTAACTAGTCTGACGAGATCTATCAGTCGGCTTCTCTGGTTGGTACTTTTCCGTGTTTTTTGCGTTCAAAGCAATGGCAATGCTGGAGCAGTACTTTAACAAACGAGCAATGGATCGCGTGTTTTCTTTCCGTCGTCATCTGTCTCTCATCATCTCGCTGTACGCACACGCAAGTGACTCTAGAAGTGCATCAGGGGCAATTTGGTTTCCGGAACTATTTAAAGGAAAACTTTTTTTCGCAGTAGATTCTCAGCAGCGAATCGAAAACTTCAACGGTTACAACGGGCTAAATTATGCGCCGAGGGTTCGAAAAAACGTACCCTTCTTTTATTTTCTGGCAAAATACTTTCGTAGTATAAAAAAGTTATATAATACTCCAGAGTAAAACGATTTTTCGGCAGAAATTTCGCTTTGATACCGATAAATTGATTTATGTGTCAACGTCTGTCGATGAGGCAGGTGGTGCGTACCTTGAATTAGAAACGAAATTTTCTCAAATATGGCAATTTTTTCTTTGTTTTCCTTAGATACAGCAATAAACGCTTATAAAAATAGTGAAGAATTGCTACTTGTGGACCTCTGAATTTTCGTGGATTGCAAAACTTTAAAATATTCTCGGCATCATCTTCATATCTACGTTTGCCAACAACTACTTACTAGTACTTTTGATGTTAGATAATTTCTTAAAGTAATGTGTTCATTAGAGTTAATTATTTAAGTAATGTCGTATACATTATTTTGCAAAATGCTGTATGAGTATTTCTTCCGTAATTGTGGATGAAATCAAGGCAATTTTAAAAACAATTTTTCTTATAAACGGCTCAAAATTTTTCTTTATTTTTCTTCTCGCATAGTGCGAAACCCAGTAAATTTTGCGCCAGTAAGATTTTCGTTGAACTCTGAATTTTCGAAAATTGCTAAAGTTACAAATGTGAGAAAATATGAACTGTTAGAGCATTAGTTTTTCTATGTTTGGGAACGTTTTATAAAATAATTTTGTAGTGTACGTTATTCAGAATTGTAATTGTTGCTGAAACTTGCTGTCACGATGGAAAAATATCTCCTTTAATGCAGCTCCTGGTACGGCACATCATCGACTACCTCTACTCTAATTTACCTCTAATAAGAATGTAATAGACTGAAATAGATGTGTAATAGATTGAAAGACTATCGGAAATGCAAAAGGGTTGATTTCAAGCACAAGATTATGCGAATCGATTAGGCGTCGCAAGAAAAACATAGTTTAACACAACGTAAAACGATAAACATAACGTAACATAACGTAACACGATAAAAGTGATGTGTCACACACACGAAGGTACACATCTCTAGTACAGTCAATACTGAAATATCACTTCCATTGTTGGGACTCACATTGTTTAGTGTAACTCGTTTAGGTAAACTCACTCGCAAAAGTACAAAAGTATGTCACAAAATTTACTAAGAAAAGACGCTCTTATTCTAGATTTATGCTGTGGGAACTTTAAAAAAACGTGACATCATGCATTGTTGGAAGCAATAAGAGGTTGTCTGGAGAAGAATTCTAGCGGCCGGCTGCTCTGATCGGTAGTTTTTCGTGGTTTCCGCAATCAATACAAGGCGAATGTCGAAGCAGAACCCTACAAAATGGGCCAACGGACAAGGACTCTTACACACACTTACATGCATTACACATGCCTTGATACCGGTTGAGAGGTTGAAGTTTGTCCCGGCTGAGGTGGTGCCCCTCTGGTGGGAGATACCTGGTTAGAGAAAATTCTGCTAGCCGACGGTAAGTCGGCGCCGGTTCTCACCATCTAGCGGGGTAATATCTCCGCCGCCTCCTGAGCAAAAAACATGCACTACACTTATTTAACAAATGTTCTCAGCAGTTGACGCGCCCGGAACAACAACCAATCAATGAGCCCGGAAGCAATCAATCAATGAGAGGTGATCGTCCAAGGACGGAAGTGCTGGTAAGATCATCAAAACCGATTGCGTCGCGGGGCATGGCTCGAAAAGATAACAGAGATAAGGAAGTTGTAGATAAATTTTCATTTACAAACAGAACAATACAAGAAATAGCATTTCCCTGACAAAAATTTTAAAAGTATTTTAAATAAATTATTTTTAAAATATTATTACTTTAAAGTTAATAATTTTATATTATTATTGTTATTATTTTATATTAGCACGTAATGTTAGCAGGCTATGTAGGTTTAGGATATTTATTCTATAAAGTGTATTACGCAGATATGTAATTATTTTTGTTTGGTCTTTTTGTGTATTTTTGGTGATTGTATTTAGAAAACGTCACCACGGGAAATTCTTATATGTACTCCTAAACAGCATAATAAATATTATGTTCTATTCTTTGATAAACATACAATTTACGTACACAAATACTAATTTAAGTTGGCAATTTGTATACTTAAATTCTTCCGCTCAGGTTTGATCATTTCAGTGTCTGAAGTAAAAGAAAATTAGGCAAATGAACTTGCCAAAATCTTCTGCTTCCCTTCATGTTTTATTACCAAAACATCTGTATTATACCCTCGTATATATTTAATGTACATTCCTGGAGAAGCGAGAGAAAATTCTTTTTGAAAGTCTCAATTCCGCGAAAAAATGAATATAATATGCGCCAACTGTCACTGGTCTATGTCTCGCACTTCTTTTCCAACGAATGCTTTCATTTGTTTCACCTTAAAAAATTCTTCGTAACGGCATGAAAGTCATGTGTTTCAACTGCACAGAGATCTTTATTTGTCGAAACGGATTATTGAACCATAGCTTCAAAGCAAGACAAAAACGATCCACGATTTACTGAGCACGTAAATAAAGTAATATCTTCAGTGTAAACTGTAAGTAATAAGTAAGTAAGTAAGTAATAATAATAATAATAATAATAATAATAATAATAATAATAATAATGTAAGAAAGTTTCTTGTAGTTTTTATTGGTTTCTTTAATTCACAAATGACAGTAAATGCTTCATTAAATGTTTTCCTTTTGTTAACATATCTCGTCAATTTTAAACTTCTTTCTAAATAATTTTGCCTTTCTACTGTGGGGTGAAAATGACCCAAATAATCTTTTTGTGATAAAAATACAAAAAAATTGTTCTTTATTACAAAACAATTGAACATATTATTTAAAATTGTTTATTGAATGCAATAAATATATACATTATTTGACAATTATTAATTTGTAATGATTCATTTTTCTGATAAAATTAGTTATTTGTTGGTAGTTTCTTTAACAGAAGTGATAACACACCCTGGAGTAGATTGTGAATTTAACTGATGTTGTACTACTAATCTATTTCTTCGAAATATTGTATACATATTCTTATTTCGCCAGTCATTTGTATGGGGAGAACTAGAAGTCTGAATTATGGGCAAAATTTTTGAAAATAAGAACAAATAACAGAATAGTGGAAACCCGACAAAATTTGACGGTAATAGTCAAAATATTCACCAAGGGATTTTTTTGAAAAACCCAAGAATTTAAAGCATTTTCCTTGCCTTTCAACCCCGTATTACTTTTGTTCCAAAATAATCAACCGGTTTTTCAGGATAATAAATGAAAATAATTTTGGTTCAATGTTTTTGTTTAAATGAAGGTGAGGTCTGTGCATTTTACCTGTTACGTGAGGTATGTTATCTGCTTCAATAACTGTTATCAAAGCAGAACTGCGATGCCAGACGAATGCCGGAGCAGTTCCCTAACAAACGGGCCAAAGATCGCGCGCGATCTTTCTTCCTCTTCCTTGACTATCCTCACCCCTTATACATATTTGCACTTACATGCACTACACTACCACACATGCCGGGAGAATGGTCAGGCTAGGGCGAAGCCTCGATGGTAGGAGATACCCGGTGTGGGAAATCCCCACTTGCCGGTGGTAGGTCGGCGCTGGATCTCTCCATTTATTGATTCAGTCCGTTTGTGGCTCCCAGACAGCAGAAAACTGATGATGATGGCTAAGCCATCGAAAGCTGCTATTTGTAAAATAAATAATATTGTTGACAATGACAACGCCTTCAATCATTCCAATCTCTCCATTTAATTGGACAAGATCATCGCCACCACCTGAGCAAAATGTGTAGGCGCATGCACTACACTTACGGAAATAATGTCCTTAGTAGTTGACGCGCCCGGAATCCCTAGTAATAAATGAATGGGGACTCGAATCTTGGAACCACCCGATTGGAGGCTCTGCAGTGACATCAGTTGATGCCCTGAGCCAACTCAACCTGACTGCGCTTTGAAAGTGGCAGCATGAGGTGAAGCGAGTAAGGACCCGGAAGAAGGCGCTGCAATCCCCCCCGGGCCCCTCGGATCCCCTGGTGGCCACTACCCTCCTTCCGGTATGCCCGCCCGCTCGCTCTGACGACCTGAGCAGCTGCGATTGCTCAGTGAGAAAGAACTCGCCTCAGCATCATCGCTGACGGGAAGCCTTACCAGTATTCGGAAGCAGACTTTTTAGGGTTTTCGATTCACGCTACGAGTATATAGCTAGGTCGAATTCAGCCGCTGCCTGGAAGAGCATTCTATCGACCGGCTGCTATCTCAATAGTTTTAGGAGTTTATTTGATAAATACCAGGCGAATACCGGAGCAGTTCTCTAAAAAATAAGTCACGGATCACGCATAACCTATCCTTCTTCGTCCTTGTTCTCTACTCTCCCATTACACACACACACACACACATACACACACACACACATTGAGCGGTGCCTCGCAGGCGGAGATACCTAGATGAGAACCCCAGTCGGCGAGTACATCAGCGCCAGATCTCACGTTTCAGCGCCGGAGAATTTTTAAGTAATTATTTGTTATCAATTATTTAAAAAATATTTCTTTTATTATTAGTTATTATTAGTATTAATTATTAGTTAAGTAGTTTGTCGTAATGTATTTGTACTTGTCTTATTTACAATGCCAATCCCGGAATATAATTTCATTAAATTCTGTTGTTTTAAATTTTCATATAATTGTTACATTGTAAGTTATTGTTGTTTTAATTGTAGTTACGGAAAAGATCACATGTATGGATCGGAAAGTACTTAATGAAATCAATTATTGCTGATACAAACTGTCTTGTGTATTCTTTAAATATTCTTGGACATGACTCATGCTTTTGAAAGAGCTAGGAACGTCGGATTGATGTTCAAGCTACAAGCATTAATTTTGCACTGTACTTTGTGAAAATAATACAAAGATTTTTTTAAAAGAAAGAGTGTTTTGGTAAGAATAAATACACTATTCCACACAAATATAATTACAGCAGGAGTACCTCAAGGCAGATTATCAGCATCGTTATTTTCATATTTCCCAGTAGATTTTCTGGCAACTCATATTACGAGAACAGCGCTATTTGTCCGCACTGCGATACTAACTTTTAACCTTAAAACAGGTGCAGAAAATCTACAAGATGAACTAAACAAATCAATATTCTGGGCAGATAAATGGAAAATAAAATTAAACTGTAGCAAATGATTAGTAAATATATCCACGTCGTGGCCAACAACTGATATCCCCAAACCACTCACAATATTTATTCAATCAATCGACCGGTCACCAAAACACAAAATGATTAAATACAATAACTTGAAATATTAATTAATCCGAGACTAATATGAACTAACGATATAAATTACAAACTAAGGGAAGCAACTGAGGAGTATATAAATTTATGAACAGAGAATCCACCCTCAAACGGAATGGGCCTTAGTCCTTTATAATGGAATGATTATACCGATTATAATGCATCCATGCCCAATATCGTACATCTCTCAAAAATACGAATATAAGGCACATACAAACCATTGAAAATAAAATCCTGCATTGGTCTCTATATGCCCCTTGATTCATGAGAAACATACAACTACATTCAGCATTAAGAATAGAATCTATTGGTCAGTTGTCAAACGAACATATTCATTTTTCACCAATTTAAACAATATGCCATCATCTGATTATTACAAGCTTGGTTCACCTGCAAGAACTTTACGAATCAAAAATAGAATACCTTATGAGAAATGTTTAATTCTATTTGCTGACCTTTCAAATCTTTAAAAAATGAGAACAAACAATGAAAAAATTATTGTTGGATGTTACCTTTTTGTACGCTTAAGAATTTAATGCATTATTTATTTTTAGTGACTGTGTTTGAAGTGCCATATAACTTTAAATAATCCCTGTAAAGAAAAATTGCTGACTTGCGGAAATAAATAAAAATGAAGACAAACAATACGTCATTATAAACAGTATTAGGTATGATACCCGGATATTCCAAACGTCCCCAGGCGACTAGAAACATCGCAAAATAGGACACTACTTCCGAAGGGTTAACTTTTAGCGACCTCTTCTCATTCGCCCCATTCCATTCAGCAGTGACCTCATTTTCGTTCCTCCCACACGCGTCGCGTTTCAAGTGCGAGTGGCGAGGCAGTTTATAGCTTTACTACCGCGTAGACTAGGTAACTCGAATAGACTCGTGTTAATAAGCTATAAGCATACAACTCTCTGCCACTGCAAACAAGGGGGAGAAACAGCCATTTAGCAGAGCGGAAAATCCCCAGCAATTAACTTTACTGCCGAAGTGTCGCCTTGCTAAAGACCTCTGACCACTTATGTCCAACCCTTAACTCCCCATTCCATCCCTGGAATCAAGTTGCTCGACAGCTCGGTGTAGTGAATATGCCATAAACGGTATTGTTCTTCGTTCCAACCGTAGCGGAACGTAATTTAAACAAGTTTAGAGCAGCATGATTCATAGTTTATTGTTACTGTCGCATTAAATGAGATCAGAAACGCTGTTTAATTATCTTAAACACCGCTCCAGGAAGAAACAAGACGTCTATTAGCAAGAATAACTTACTTTCTGTATTGAATAGTTGCCAGGCAGTACAAATGCGTAGGAAAAAAAGTAGAGTAGAGAAAAAGTAGGAAAAAAAGTAGAGTTCAGTAGAGAGACAGTATTAGGAACCTTTACAAATTTAATCCTTCTATTAGAGTACATATGCGTGGAAACCGGTGTCTTCTTTCCCCACATCTCAATAATGGAAAACAAAGGCTATATATATTTGTGTGTTCGACTCTGAATGCAAGGCTATTGCACGCCATCCTTTTACCATGATATATCCAGAAGCGGTAGTCCCCAAATTTGTAATAGAAGGCACCTGAAGAAGAAGAAGAAGAAGAAGAAGAAGAAGAAGAAGAAGAAGAAGGAAAGGAAAAATCTTACCTTGTAGAATACGGAGTGAGAAGCATTTGGCCTCAAAATACATTTTGTAAGAAAAATGTATCCCCTATAGCAGGCCTGCACAGCATTTTGGTGCAGAGGAGAAAATCGGTGAAAGGTGGGGATGAAACTTCAAAGGAATGAGGAGCACGAATTAGAATGCACAATTTGAACGATAGCGAGTAAATTCAATGAGCAATCGGCAAGAACATGACGGTCACATACAGCTCAAGTAATATTCCCTGTTGAATTATATTGGAAATGTTTATTGTCGATATGACAGTGTGAAGAATGTATGAAACTACAACGAATTATATGTATTTGATTTGGACACTAAGTTTTATAATTGCTTGTATTCAGGATATGTAAGTATAGGTAAAATATAGTTTCTGGTTACACCACGTGTTAGTTTTTTTTTAATTTAGCAACTGGATTTATTCACTTTTTCGTTGCCAGGGCCCTGTAATAAGAGCTTTTCTGACGAAAATTCCCCGATTTTTCTCGCATCATAATCTACCTTTGTCTACCGTGTAAGCGGTAGTGAGACTGTAAAAAATACAAAAATATCTTCAAAAAGAAGCTTCGACGCAAATATCTTTTCCGGACTTTGACATTTTCAGGAAAAGGTTTGGAATATTTGACATCACACGAAAACATCGTACGTGCCAGAGACGTGTGCACACATTCTCGAAACTATCCAGTGTACGGAAACCACTTACATTTGACTTCGCAGAGGCGCAAATTCAACAAGTACAAGTTGAAGAGAGAAGCCCCAACAAGTTTCTTAACTTCGTTCGCTCTCTGCATACTAAATCGGCAGATCTCATGCTAGCAGATAGCATTGCAGTGTTTGAGTATCGAGGTTGTGGGGCTAATAACGCTTCCGAATAATGAAGTTTAACATAATGCAAACAGTGTAACTACTTAGTGTTCCTCCTTATTCAGAGTATAGTCGACTCCGGTTGTAGTGAACTCGGATATAGTGAACCCTGGGTTATAGTGAACTTAAGTCACTGGCCCGTTTGACATACATTACAAATAAGCATAAGAACATTTGTTTATAGTGAACCTGAACCTCGGCAATAGTGAGCGTAGGAAATACAATGTCCTGGACATTCATTGGATCTCGTATGTTATTTGGCGAATTGAAGGCCCTTCGGAGAGAGGACGGTTTTCTAACAGTGCAAGAGGCATTGAAATGTATGAAGACCGCATTTCGAGACAGAGGACAATGCAGAATCAAGTTGGAGAGAACAGAACTCTGGAGAAAGATCTAGAGAACTTTCTAATGAAAAATGTACGAAGCAAACAAATGAAAATAATTGATTTTTTAATGACAAATAAAGATATTGAAATTTTCATTTGGTTAATTTTATCTCTATAGTAAAAAATCAATAACTGTAGAAAAATTCTATTTAATTTTGACATTATCGGATATAGCGAATCTCTGATATAATGAACCAAAACTGTTACTCGCCAGAGTTTCACTATAACGGGAGTCGACTGTATTAAAACTCCGTTTTATTCCTCAGTTCCAACCGGAATATCAGAAGAATATGCTGAGAGGAGCACGTCTGTACTTTTCATGTGTTTACTTAATCGTTCAAGACTTACGTGAGAATGGTTCTTGGCATTACATAAATACGTAAAATTATTGTTTGCCCTCCCATCTTTAATATTTCACATTCGCTGTATTATACACGCACGTTTTATTGGGACCCGGAATACCTACCCCCCACTCCTTTGCCAACATTAGTAATAGCCCAGCTAACTGACGTGCCTTATAAATTGACATGCCATATTATTATATGGCATGTCAATTTATAAGGCACGTCAGAGACAGTAAGTAAAGTAAGAGACTTTTTAAATATAGCTCAATACCATTGCCTTCAAGCGTAATAGTGAATTTTATGTTGCACTAAAACCTTATGAATTTTAGTACTACGACTTGCCATTAAAGATTTTGACTTCATAATTACTTGAGTCCAAAAAACTATTCAATATACATTTGCAAAACTCGTACATTAATATGTAATGGAAATTATATAAATATGTAACAAATAAGAAAAAATGTGTAATATTATTTCACAGAAAATGTACAAACAAACAAAATAAATTTGCATAGTTTGAAATTACATTAACAAAATGCTAATGAACTCCTAAATACTGGCGTTGGGTCAATTTGGCCCCGAATGCACTTTGTATTTTTATTTTACGAAAACGCGACGAGCTAATGATGATGTGAGTTTACTTGTAATCTCTTTTGATAATGTTCCTATTCAGAGCGTCGATGACTTGTCATAACAAGACATATATGAAAAATGCCGATAACGTGTCTGCTTCCCTCAATTGTTTTTTTTTATCTAACGCCAGCGTTAGTGTTTCTTGCATTTTCACATGCAAGCGTGGCGCCTTAGGGATAACCCCATCTTTGCGACTCATTATTGGTAAGAGGTAAATATTGTGTCCAATGGGTTATTGTCACATAATTGGCCATTTTTTGGAACATTACGTAAGAACAAACCAGACCCTAACTCTGGAATTCTTACCAAGTAAACAGAGGTGATTTCAAGCCTCTTTGACTTTACAAAAGAGGTGACAATGGCATGATATGTACCAGATCTATCACGATCTGTTTTTATTTCTACTATTCACAAGGTCAAGAAGATTGACGGACGCACAAAACGTCTGTAGAAATTAGAAATTGTAACTTTTTACAATTGTTCGAATGGGGAATTGGACACTTGCATTCAGCTTTGTAGTAATTACAAGTTACGTACAGGAACAAGGAGGAGTCCATTAGCTGTATTTTTTATTTAGTTAGTGTGCCGACTATTAATTTTTACCTATATTAGATTTAAATAAATAAATAAATATATATATATATATATATATATATATATATACTATTACACAAATATTCCTCCAAAACCATATACAGCGTAAAATCTTTTTTAAACAGAATAGTCGGGTCCATATGATCAGATGCCAGGGTGTTAGAGATCTCAGTAGACAGTAGTTAAAAAAATATTTACATGTAAGTATTGCAGCACATACTGCATTAAATATTTGAAGAGTCCATTTTTATCTTTGAGAACAATAGCCATCATAGAAACGTCAGAACTCAATGACTGGCAAACAATCACCGTAGAAATGTCTTGATAGTGCTTCACGTCTCCGACAGCCAATATTTCACGTAAACTGGGATTGAAGATCATGAAAATCGACGGGACTGATAATTTTTAAACAGCGATATTATATGCGATAATGTCTTCAGCGCAATTGTCGCAATATGCACTACGGACAGATTGACTGATTATTTCGCGTTTCCGAGCGCGCCAACAGCTATGGTCATTATTCCCTTAACTGTAGTTCATTATTTTATCACGGGAGATGGCGGCGTTCATCTCCCTGGATGGTGAAATCCAGCGCCGACTTCACGTCAGTTACCTTGGTTTTCGCCACCCAGATATCACACCTGCGAGGCTCCTCTTCAGTTGGGACAAACTTTAAGCTGGAAGCACCCGACCAATTTTCCGACATGTTTGGTAGTGTAGTGCATGTGTGTGTGTGTGTGTGTGTGTGTGTGTGTGTGTGTGTGTAATTGTGTGTAGGGGGTGAGGATAGGACAAAGAAGAGGAAGGAAAGATCGCGTGCGGTCCGTGGCCCGTTTATTAGGGTACTGCTCCGGCATTCGCCTGGTGTTGATGGGAGAAATCCCGGAAAACTACCGATCATAACAGTCGGTCGCTAGAATTTTCTCCTCCAAACAGCGACTGTATTCCACCAAGCTATCTAGTTAGTGTCGAAATTCCAGTCGCCGACAAGACTCGAACCCTAAAACCTCTCGATCGGATACACCGCAGTAACATCAGTAGTGGGCTCGAGCCAATTCTGCCAGTAGAAAAGCGAAAAATACGTAAATGGATCACAAACCATGCTCTAATATTACTCGGTGCAGCCATTGTAAAATAGTGATGCGACATCAAAAACAAAACATTGATGTTACTCAATATCAATATTAATATTAAAAATTAAAATATCGATGTTAATAATACATGGACCAAACACCATCCATGTTTTTAAACATAGATGTTTTAAAGCTGAATTAGAAACTTCTGAAATGAAATTCGTGCACTAGGAAATGTTATTTAACAAGATGTCATATTTATTAATTTAAAATTATGATTTAATTGAAAACAAAGATGAAGAATCCGACCTAGGTCGCTGAAGGGTGAAGGACCATAGCTGCCACGTGCCTGAAGGGTCGCATGTTCAAATCCCGCCCGGGGCATGTATGTTTGTGTATGTGCGTATGCACTAAGCGAGTTCCTCTACCGTTACCCCCAAATTTAAAAAAAAACAGTAGTAGATACAGTGATCGCTGTTTGTCCTAGTAGTGGAAATGAGACCTTAAAAAAATAACAATGGGGAAACTGAGCCTGATAACCCGAAAGCCTGTCCGCTCAGAATCTTCTCGAAGGGCCAGGGCTCAGTAACGGCGATGAAGGTAACTAAAACATCTTTAATTTTAAAAAAATTGTAAAATTTTATTAAACCAAAAAAAGTAGAAAACATCTTTTAGAAAAACATCGTTGTTAGAAAAACATCGTTAGAAAAACATCGTGTTAGAAAAACATATTTGTAGAAAAACATCTTTGGTAGAAAAACATCGATGTTAGAAAAACATCGATATTAGAGAAAACCATTGTCGTTAGAAAAACATCGTTGGTAGAAAAAATCGTTCTTTGAAAAACATCGTTGAGAGAAAAAAACATAAATGTATAAAAACATCTATGAATAAAAACATCGATGTTAGAAAAACATCGATATTAGAAAAACATTGATATTAGAAAAACATCGATATTATAAAACCATCGATGTGAGAAAAACATTGACGTTAGAAAAACACTGACGTTAGAAAAACATCAGAAAACAAAAAAAAAAACGCAGAAAACAAAAAAAAAAGTTTGGAAAACATCGATATCGCTGCCGCAGCCAGTGCGGTGCCATGCAGCCAAGTGCTGCTGGATCCGGAGCGCCGGCGGAGTCCTGACCGTGCCCAATATTTGTCGTGCGATGATTTCATGGCTGGGGGCGACGAACGCAAACGCCGCGCCGCACATTACACATCCGTTCATGTCGGCGCAGACCTTTCGCCAGGCAGCCAACCCGTAAACAAACAAGCCATACACGGCGCCGGCGCGACACGACGCGACGCGACGCGACGTGGCGCGGCGCGCCGGGGGCTCGTACCACACGTCACGTGATCGACGCGATGACGCGCGAACGCAGCCCGCCCGCCCGCCCGCCCGCCCGCCTGCCTGCAGAGGCGTGTCTGGACCTGCGGATGTCGCCTGTTCGCTCTTCGAGCGTTCGACCGGGAGAGGTGGCTCAGGGCATCAACTGATGTTACTGCAGAGCCTCTGACCGGAAGGTCTTAGGATTCCAGACCCGACGGTGGCAGGATTTTCCACACTAGTTACGGAGCTATAAATAGATCGAATTCTGTCACTATCTGGAGGAGAATTCTAGCGGTCGGCTGCTCTGATCCGTAGGTTTCCGTGGTTTCTCTGATCAATATCGGGTGAATGCCTGAGCAGTACACTAACAAACGGGCCATAGACCGCTCGATATCTTTCCTTCCAATTCCTTGTATATCCCACACCTTACTTATACACTCTTACTTTTGCACGCACTATACTACCACACACGTCGAGAGCTTACAGCTTGTACCGGCTGGTGGGAGATACCTGGTTTCATAGAAAACCTTTACGCTGCCATTTTTTAGTGGCCTTTCCTGTAAAGCGAGGAGGGTGAAAGAAAATGGAACCGTTATTAAGAATATTTTTAAAACAAATTCCATTACCTTCATGCACAAAATAGGCGACAACTACTACTAGTTTTGTTTTAAGTTGCATATTATCTTCTATAAAGATTAAGATTTTGGAAAAAATCATTCAGAAAAAATCTCTCTCATCATTATTGAACTTTGGCAGTGTTAATTTGTTGCAATTTTCAGAATACCGAGAGTTCAACCGAAATGGCCCCAGGGCGATTTTTATGGCTCATTTACTCTATCCGAGGTAAAATATAAAGACACAATCGGAGATGGTTTTGAGAAATCAATTGTTTAAAAGTTAATTTTTTACACAAAATTACACAAAAATTATTTTCGAAAAGTTTTACATGGCCTAATTTAAACATAGAATTTATCTGAAAACATATTAATTAAGAGGTTTACGAGAAGTTGACCTCGGACAATGTAGGATTTTGCTAAATGAACATTGCTATAGCAAATTCCCCACTCACTCCAATTACTTTTCCACCAACATCAATCTCCAACTACCAACTCACTACATCTACCGGACTGCTCACCGCGAAAACTAACGAAATCTTTCTGGCAGCATATCCCTAAACCACTAGAAATAATTGCAAAACCATGTCTTGCTACAGATGCTTCCAAACGTAACGTTAAAATCGCAAGTCTGTAGGAAATTAGGTTCAAGATTCATGAATAGCTAGGATACATTTTGGTATTTTGTAATCTACTGCGTGCATCTTGGGACAATTAATAAATTAAAAATGGCCGTAGCTTAAACTAATATAAAAGAGAAGTACATTCTTTTTTGAAATATCCCTCAAAGCATTTACATGTCAGAGGCACCCAAGACACCTTTCAATTTGTAATAAAATGAACAAGTAAAAATTTAGATCATCGGCACTACATGCTTATTTGTTAATTTTTCATTTTTAGATTTCCAAAGAAATCTGCCCCATTTATTATTTTTTCCATAAATGCTTCAAAATGAAATGAAATTTTAACATATTCTAAATCAATGAATTGAACATGTAAACTGTATTGAAGTTTTATATATTTTGATTATTACTATAGATTAATTCATAGATCACATATAAAAAGCGGTATTGTTGGCCGAGAAAACAATTATATTATGACAAAAAACGATATAAGTAAACAAATATGTTGGAATAGTCAACAAAATTCATTGCAAAATTTTCATGAGACGAAAATTATTACAAGAGTAATGTACACGTTGAATTGCATTTGATGAAATCAAGACAAAATAAGCAATTCTTGAAACAATGTTTTCAAGATATTCGTCGATTGTCACTCGTTTATTTTAGTAGAACACAATGAATTACAAAAGCTGAACAAGTTGCTGTTCGGACGGTATAATTCTTACTTTACTCCATCGGACATTTCTGCTGAATATCTTTCCTTCAGTCTTCTCGTAAAGTGAGCTAAGGCGTTCCGAAAGAAAAATCTCCAGCGACCTTTCTTATTCATCGCCTGGTGTGCCGTGCGTCCGACCTTCCTCGCAGGAGGTTCGTAAGCTGTCAAAAACACAGTTGCGTTGTAGAGTCCTACGGATCCTGCGATTTTGATAGAAACATGCAGAGAATTTTTACAGGCGAGGAAGAGCATGACACCCTCTTTATCATCAAATTCAAATGTCAAATAGCAGCAAACCGCCTAATGTTTTTTACTTTCTCTTTATGGAGTAGAGAGAAATAAATGTAATGCCATTCGAAAAAACAGTGAATTTTCGGCAGAAGAACTTTCATTACAGGACCCTGGAAACAAAAAAGGGGATAAATCCATTTGCTAAATTTAAAAAAAAAATCTGGTGTAGCTCGAATCCACGTTTTGTGGGTCCGAAAAATCGAATGATGGCAAATCGTCTCTGACCATTCGTCTGTGTATATGAAGACCTAAATTTTTGTTGGATAGTGCGAAGGACATTGAAGAGAATTGCGCAAATGTCATTTTCGTTGAAAACTCTGATTTTTCGAAAATTCTTTTCGGTGTCTTCCTACAACTAAAATATTCAAGATATAGATGTTTTTCCTTAATGAGATATGTTCGGGTAAGATATATTTTAAAATAAGATAATGTCCAATTTTTGGAAAATTTGCGTTCTTTTTCTCGTAATTTTCCGTGAAAATACGGACAAGAAAGTACTTGTAGTTTCAGCACCACTAGTTGAACTTTTACGAGTCGATATATAATTACTTTCGATAATGATAAATGAAAAAAATTAAAAATAAAACAAACACACGAGTTCTAACAAAATTCCAATGCAGGTGGTTTGTAAGGACTTTTCTCTAAATGTCATAAATCAACTGAACAAACTGTTAGCTTAACAAGGCGGGAAATCAGGATTTATTCATATTTACGGAAATAATTTTTTTTGCCGGCCAAGATTGCTAAGGCCGAAGAGCCATAGCTGCGTCATGCGTGAAGAGCCGAAGGATTTCGGGCCTTTTCTCGAAATTTTCAGGGGGTCATGGCCCCCCAGTGCGTACGTCTAGCACTTATATTTACTCTCGTTCATCTTTGCAAACTGCGATCGTTGACCAGGGCGGATCGAATGTTGTAGCTCGTGAGTCACCAACTTGATAACATGTTGGTGTTACTGCCTGCGTGGAGCAAGTGGGAATCCCCATTGCACGTACACCTGAAACTTGCCGTACCTTGGACAAATCCGTTCAGCCGTTTTGTGAATGGCGGTAGGTGAAAAGTCAGTGACCGGATGGTTTGGTGAACGCTCTGGAGTTGCCGCAACTGAAACGACGTTGACGTGGAGGAATTGATTGCTTGAACGATAAGTGATTTTGGGCTCGTCAATCACAAGTTTCCTTAGTGCCGTAAGAGTAGTGCATGCTTTTGTGTTTGATATGACAACCGTGACGCACAGGGAGCGGTAGCTCAGTGATGTCACTGCAGCGCCTCTGACCGGGAGGTCCTAGGTTCGAGTCCTGACGGCGGCAGGATTTTCCACACTAGCTTTTCCGCTAGGTCGAATTCAGTCGCTGTCTGGAGGAGAATTCTAGCGACCGGCTGCTCTGATCGGTAGTTTTCCGTGGTTTCTCCGATCAACATCAGGCGAATGCCGGAGCAGTACTCTACCAAACAGGCCACGGACCGCGCGCGATCTGTCCTTCCCCTTCCTTGTCTTATCCTCTCCCCTTACACACACAGTTACACTAACATGCACTATACTACCACATATTCCGGAAGATCGGTCGGGAGCTTAGAGCTTGTCCTGGCTGGGGCGGTGCCCCGCTGGTGGGAGAGTCCTGGTTAGGGGGAATCCCCACTAGCCGACGGTAGGTCGACGAAACACGAAAAAATCAATCAATCAATCAAACAACCATGACGTTACCCGCGATAACAGCGTGGACTCCATGCCACAACTGTTATACTAGCGAAGTAGAGACCAAAGAATTAAGATTCTTCTTCTAGTATGAAATTCGGTCTTATCGCGCTTCTATAACAGCGACATGTTGTTTTAAATGTAAATTCTGTGAATAACATCCGGTGTATTTTATAAGAAACACCATTTTCACGTGAGATAGAACACGACATGGAAGTCTTAAAGTTGTAGGTGTCCCACTGAATCTCTCTAAATATCTGGTACAAAAAAAGATTCAGGAAAGAAAATACAACCGTAGTTTCAAACGGTTATGGTTTAAGGAATAACTGTGCTTTTCTCCAACTCTATAGAAATTGTTTTGTTGGTCATGCTTGATTTTTAGCAATTAAAGAAACTTTCAAAAACAACAGTATTCGTAGCGGTGTTGAATATAACACGATCGTTGTATAAAACGGCAAACCATATAAACTGAATTACTGGAGCACATTAGAGACTACATCAATGATTTTGTATAAACAGAATTGCAACGACTGATTATTTATGATCCGGTAGATGATACGAAGATACACGGATGTCTCAGTGTTTCTTTGAGGGATGTTGTAACTCAGAAAAAACTTATTTTGCAATTAATAAGGATGAATGAAAACATCACAAACAAACCCGCAGAGTTGAAGGACCGATTTGGTGAACACGAAAATCGCGATTTTAATTATTAAGATAAGCTTGTGTACAATGTTCATCTTTCTCAACTAACTCTTCATCCAACTTCACAGCCACGAGCCGCCACCGCGAGACTGCAGCCGAATTCGGCTTAGTTAGATAACGTCGAAAATCCGTGACGGTAGGAGAGCAGCGCCAGAACACCGGGATGGCTGATGTGTATTATCGTGGGTGACGTCAGAGCGTTCTCCGCCCCCGCGCTCACGATCTCGGCCTGGGCCTCTACCCCGCCCCGCCCCGCCGCCTCCGTCGTCGGATCCGTTTGCGCGGGGATTCGGTGCGATCGGGAGGAGGGGAGCCGGCAACGGGAGCGGAACGGGTCAACGAGAGACTCGTTCTGGGGCGCTTCCGCCCGCCACCCAGGGCGCGGCGAGGACCCGGACCTGGAGGCGGGAGGCGCAGCGTTCATCAAGCGCACGGCAGGTTAACTCTGTGCCCGAGATACGCCCACCCAGGAGCCAGACGGGTGATTTTTACTTTTTCGTATACGTACGTGTACACGGAATGATATACTGAGATTGGAAAAAGTTATGTAATTCTACGGAAAATCGAATTCGAGATTTCAACGGAAGTACTTCTGCTCGTCTGTCCGTCCGTGTGTCCGTTCGTCTGCCCGTCTGTCGGTTCGTCCGTCAGTCCGTCCGTCAGTCCGTCCGTCAGTCCGTCCGTCAGTCCGTCCGTCAGTCCGTCCGTCAGTCCGTCCGTCCGTCAGTCCGTCAGTCCGTCCGTCCAGTCTGTCCGTCAGTCCGTCCGTCAGTCCGTCCGTCAGTCCGTCGTCCGTCCCGTCGTCCGTCCGTCCGTCAGTCGTCCGTCAGTCCGTCCGTCCGTCCGTCCGTCCGTCCGTGCGTCGCGTCCGTCAGTCCGCCCGTCAGTCAGTCAGTCAATCCGTCCTTCAGTCTGTCCGTCCGTGAACACCACTAGCGCCTAACCCTACGCAGGATTTTTTTTCCAAATTGAGAAATCTCTTCCATCTGACTAGTTGAAAATTTAAATTTTGAAAAACTTTCTTTAAAATTTGGAGGTATTTTACTTGAAGCCCCTGGACCATTTTCAAAATTTCTTCCAAAGGCTCCATTTGTTTGACTGAAATTTCTTTTAAAAATACAATGAAATACACTTATGAAGTTCTGGTCAGCTCCACTTGTTGTTGAGCGCTCATCAGAGTATCGATACCAATATTGGAATTATCGAAAGAAAATATATCGACACTTGAAGCATCGAATGTGTTACAGCATCCCCATGGTGGAAAGAGAAGGGTGGGCCCCTCCGGTGCTCCGATTTTTGCTCGTTCTTCGTAGCACCAGTTTGCGCCACGAACCACATGACCACTACACGAGCTCTTGCTTTAAAAAGCCAGACAGACTTTGGTCGCCATTTTGCTTCGACAGCGAGAAGTGTTGGGAAACATTTTGAAAATGGCGTAAAGTGACCAATTTGAACACTGGCCAACCAAAAATAACACAATGAAGGTTTAGTTGAAATGAAAGAAGCAATACATAAAAAAAAGATTCCTATATCTATTTCAATGACTTGTAAAAAGTTGATAACGTTGGTATTTTAAATTTCCGCTAATATTGTGACGCAAACTGGTGCCTACAGCTCATTGGATGAAGTCGGATACGATGCGCGAAAGCCCACTCATTTCTTTCCACCATGTGCATCCCTGGATTGATTGATTGTTGGTGATTCCGAGCACGTTAACTAATATGTTCATTATTCCCGTATGTGCAGTGTATGCTTTTCTCCTGTCCCTGCTGGATGGCGATATCCGGCGCCGACCTACCGTTGACTAGCGGGGTTTTCCCTCAACCAAGTATCTCCCACCAGCGGGGCACCACCCCAACCCGGATAAACTCTATGCCCTCGACTGGTTTCCCTGTATGTGTGGTAGTGTTGTGCATGTTAGTATAAGTGTGTGTAAGGGATGAGGATAGAACAAAGAAGTGGAAGGAAAGATCTCACGCCGTGCGTGGCTTGTTTGTTAGGGTATTGCTCCAACATTCACCTTGTGGTGATCGGAGAAACAACCACGCATAACTACCGATCAGAGCATTCTCAGAGCAGAATTCTCCTCTAGACAGCACTGCTGAATTCGACCTTGTTGACAAGCTATTGTCGAAAATACGTCGGGACCCGAACCTAGGACCTCCCAGCGAGAGGTACTGCAGTAACATGAGTTAATGTCCTGAGCCATCATCTCTCCCGGTGTGCCCCTGGACGCAGCCGGTGTTCCACAGGGGCCTGCGTG